>BGPT01000547.1:142723-166982 GCA_003297045.1 Symbiodinium sp. clade C Y103 | reverse complement strand
GAACCTGTTGGTTCGGAATCTCAGCCAATCTTTTCACCCCAAAGTTTCTTTGGTTGATTGCTGAACTAAAACCAACCAACCAACCAACCAACCAACCAAGCAAGCAAGCAAGCAAGCAACCAACCAACCAAGCAACCATGGGACCCATCACCCGCATTTCATGGTTCATACATCTTCAAATGCCGACGTATAACATGTCNAACCAAGCAACCATGGGACCCATCACCCGCATTTCATGGTTCATACATCTTCAAATGCCGACGTATAACATGTCTTCCAGAAAGTCAAGCCTGCTGGAGTAGCGGCGGGAGCAGCTTCCGCCTCCCAACGATTGATTTCTGGATATGCCCCCAAGATCCCCCAAGCTTTGGCAATGACCAGTCCCGTACATTGTCTTAATTTTCAATCACATTGATAAGAGCGACCATATCAAACTTCCCAGGAATCTATAATACATGATATAGTATGTTTTACAAACAACGAACAGTCCCACGATTTTTAATCACGGATTTGTCTGAAGACTTGAGCTTTGGATGTGTCTAAAAAGTTTGTCAAAAGATCCAACATGGAACAATAATCAAAAATCCATGAAAAAACAAAATCATCAAAAAAACATCAACAAAATAATTTAAAAAAAAAAACAATAAACATCAATTTAAAAAAATCCATGAGTTCTCCTGAGATTTGACCCAAAAATGGCCTTGGCTGCGGCTTTGGGCGCTGCTTTGGCTTCGGCCTTCGGCGCCGCCTTCTCCACCTTTGGGACCTTGGCACCTGGAGCACGGCTACCAGCTGAAGTGGATTGGAAACAAGGGAAAAACATTGATTTTGACCATCAAAATCTATGAGACCCATGAAATTGAACCGGGGTTCAATCATCTTTTGTCATCAACATGTTTTTAACCATCAATTTTTATTGGTGTTACCATACACCCACTATCATTGAACGGGTTTCCCGTACATGTTCCCTTAAACCAATCCAATGAATGGAGGAAATTTCGATATGAAGACATACGAATAGCATCCAAAAATCGTGGCTTACTGGGAAAGTCAGGTTTTGCCTGTGACCAATTCTAGTCTTGGGAAGATCAGTGAAGGACATTCTGGAAGGCAGCAAGATTGATCAAGAATCTTTACTACTCATTGGTATGTAAATACGCACAAACGTATGTAGATATGATTATGATTTGATATAATATGATGTCAAACAATATATGCCATGTGCTATATGCTTATATGACATTGTACATATATATATATATATCATTCATATGTATATAATCATATGCTTTGGAAATGTGGAGGGCTGATTTTTTTCCAAAGCATGAAGTCCGTGCGAACCCCAGTATCGCCGTTTCCTTAAGCATCTGCCTCCATTTTTCTGTGCCATGGCATCTGCGATGAACCTCGACAGAGTCTTGACGACAAGAAAAAGGGTGCGCATGCATTTCTGGCAATCATAGATAATTTCACCAATTAAACAGAATTGATGAACACCGAAATAGTCAGCAAATGGATGTTCATCACCAGAGGGTCTCATAATATTCATGTCGAGTCGCTTGTAGGGATCCGTCGGCTTCTGCTTTGCAAGCTGCGACACGATCTCCTGGTGCCGTTCACGGGCCTGGTTGGACTATTTTGGACTCCATAAAAGGCGTGTCATTTCGGATGGGTGCGTCTGAACATGGGAAAGACACCCCAAAAGCGCACTTTGAAAAAAGAGAAAATGATGATAGATCATGGAGCTGTGGGTTTTTCCCAACATTTTCCGACAGGCCCAGCTTTAAAATGGTTCTTCATGTTGGATGTTTTAGCACGTTTCTTTCCATAGTTCTGGGCATTGTACTTCATGTTGCCATGTTTGATCTTTTTTGCTTGGCTGACATCGTCCCAGTTCTTGGTGTTTGCAATCATTACCCTCCAGAGAAAGACATAGCAATGAAAGAGCGTATGTTCATGGATGGCTTTTGAGGATGGCAACTGCCCGTTGCCGTGGATCATGAGCGAAGAGCAATGCTCCATGTTTGCTGATCAAAAGATCTTTTGCTCTTCAAATCCAAGTTTCTGTTGATCAGGCATTGTTTTTTTTGATAAATCCATTTTTCACCAGTCAAATCGTCATGCTTGTACATTCTAAATGCAATTGCTGTTGCGATATGTTTGGTGATCAAATCCAAAGTTGTGAAGCGCACCCTCCAGTGTCATCAAACATGGCTTGCAGGAAAATCCCCCATGTATTTACTTCGAGGATGTTGCCATTCAAAAAAAAAAAGAACTCCCTTTACTTCGGGGATTTCCCATTTAAAACCAATAAAATCACAATTTGTCATAGGATTTTCCAGCCATCCCACCGCCATTCACCGGCGCTCCGCCAGCGCGTCGTCCACGCCATGCTGCCGGAAGTACGCCAGGTCCGCACCTGGCGATGATGGAGCCTGGCTCCATCCCTTGAAGAAATGTAATATATATATATACATATACTCTAATGTCTTCGAAACATATTATCAGATATATTCTCTAGATATGTCTATATAGGTATATATATATATATACATTATATATACATATGTATATATATATATATACATTATATATATTATATATATATTATTTATATATATATATATTATATATATATATTATATATATGTGTGTGTGTGTGAAATGAATGGACATGATATATTTATATATAAAGATCCTCTTTGGGATCCCATTTTCCAGGTCCCAGGTGCGGGTCAGAAGGGGGATAGTCCAGAATAGTAAAGCTTTGAAAGTTGAGCTTGAATACTACTACCAACAGAGGTCCGCTTCAAATCCACTGCTTGAGTGGCCATGATGCGCTTGCAGCCGCTTGATCATCCCTGCTAGTTCCAGTGGTTGGAATTCACGCTTTATAAATGCCAGGCCTACTTGGGATCACTTGGGTATATGGGTTTGTCTGAAAATCGGGTATATCCCCAATTGTAGCCATCTAATAAGGATAATGATCATCAACCATTGGGTTTAGGGGTACACTATGGTACTCTATTTTCAGACAAACCCATATAGCCTTTTAACATTTTGGAGTTTAACAAGCTCAAAAAAAAATGCCAGGCTGTGAAACTTCTGCAGCTTGCCAAGCTGCTCGTCAGCGGCTCATGTTTGGCAGGGAAAAGGCCAACCGTCACCTAGTGGGAATCCAGCACCCGTGCGTCACGGAATTGCAAAGAATCGGCCTCTGAACACAGTTGGTGAGGATAGCTAAATAGCAATAATCATAGTGAGATGGGATACAACCAAGAATGCCAAGACAATCAGATGCGGACCCAATCAACATATGTTGGAATGTGTTGTGTGTAGAGCTCTCGGAGCTCCCAACGAGGTGCGCCAAATCCATGGCGGCGACGGGTGACCTGCAGACGCTCGGTGGAAAAGATCAGCTGTCTGATGACCGTCTATAAATGAACAGAACTTCAGACATCTTTAGATAAGAGGATAGTTACCCTAAAATACGGTAGTCAATTCAAGAGATTCATTTCAGACGTGACTATATATATAAATAAATAAATAAATGTAAGAGAAAACATTATCTGAAACCACCAAATTCATTCAAATTCCACCAGCCAGCAGAAAGAAAGAACGTTGTGACGTGGAGGGTGATTGATACAAACTTGGCTATTTTGGCACCAGTCGTCTGTACAAACCACTGTGCTGGCATCATGAGGATCATGACCTCCAGAGATTCAACTTGGGTATGCATCAACATCAATAGCTTCAAATAGCTTAAAAATAATGCAACCCCTAAAGTTGCATGGCTTCATGACAAGATACGAGCAAATTTGCCCGAAACCTATAAGTTGTGTCACTGAAATCCGCCATGAAACACTGGATGCTGATAGGGGGACCACGTCAGATCCCGCGACTTCCCATCGCCTGAATGGGCAGGTGAACCCCCCCGAGAAATGGGACCGCGCCCCGGCTGGGGACAAAAAACTGCAGAGGAGACTGGAGAGCAAAACCGCCAGGTCTCGAAGGATTGGATGAGAAGCAAAACCAGGAGAACTCCCAAAAAGTTCGCTGTTAAAGTTTGTTAAATAGATAGATTATTAATGGCCCATAGTTTTTGCTCGAGTTTCCCTAAAAGTTTCCTTAAGTCACCCCAGTGCTAGTTCTAATTGCCTCATCTTGGTGTTGGAGAAGGCCACTGGGCCGCTGGATCCACATTGGCCGACAAGGGCAAACTAAGCACCCCGTCATTCATGTGACTAGCGCATACTAGCACCAGTGTTACAAATGCACTACCTGCAAAAACCAGATTGAGTCCTATTGTGCAGTGGCAATGGCCCTTAAGACTTCAGAATCCTGAAAAAGTGGGTTTCTCATAGCAACTCTTGGTGAGTTTCACCATGGATCCCCATGAACCCTGGCCACCTTTGGGGTTTGCCACTTTTTGCGATGACGCCCGGCTGCATTGCCAAATGGTTGTTGTTTTTGCAGCTGATGTGGTGGTGCCCATGATTCGTGGTTCATTTGAATACCACCTGCAATCCAGTTTGGTCTCCGGAATCCAGTTTGCATGTTCATGCGACAAGTTCATTGACGAACAGTTTTTTTATGCGTATATACAGTTTTCAACAACGACGAGGTGCCTCTAAAAGATTCAAAATGTCAATGGACAAGTCAAACTTCATTGGAGGTCGAGGACGCCGAACATTGTTCGGGTTTCTCCTCGTTCCGCTGCAAAAAGCTACCAGTACGAACAGAAGTCAAAAACAGCAGTCCAATATCCTAGTCAGGTAGCAAGTCAAAAGTGGTTGGTTTGACAACTTCACACCACAGCAATGGTGTGGAACTACTTTGCATAACTGGGAAGATATACATTGGTCGTCGCTCATCACTCCCATCAACCGAGCTTTTCAGCTGCAAAACAACTCCCAAAGCAGTGCCGCCGTTCATTATCAAGAGGCCTTGCTTCGCCAAAGTGGCACTTGCACTACTTCAGGATCTGAATCTTCCCAGCAACAACCGTGTTTTTTGGGGGCCCAAAAAGAGTGAAACAGGCAGGCATGGCTGCCGTTCCTCCACTTTGGCTCTGCAGTGACCTGCTGTCTCTCGGGTGCACTTATGTCACCATCCTACTCAACACCTACTCGCCCGTAAGACTTGGGGTATGGCATTGCCAAGCTCCAGACCAGTTTTTCTCATTTTCTCACCCTGGGTGTCTCATGCCAGTGCAGTTCTTGTCGTAAATGTGAGCGGGTGGGTGCATTTGCGATCCACATTCATCAACCCACTCTCTTTTGCCAGGGTCAATTGAGCACGCAACCCCACCCGGTCAGGCAGCCGCTGCCACCTTCAGATCTGCAGAAACTGCCTTGGTGCGGTGGCCAGAGCTGTCCAACAACTAAAGGTAAGCATGGGGCATTTCCAACCATGCTTGCACATATGGGTTTGTGTAAGCCAGCCTAAGCAGAGAGCACTATAAAGTCTCATTGTTGGTCTGTTCTTCACAATTTTCTCTATAATATTCTTTCTGTATATGTATATATATATGTGTGTGTGTTATATGTATATACTGTACTCAAGACATGGATATTCAAAGAACACAAAATGGCCCAGCAAAAATTCATCATTCTCAAGCTGGAAAGTTCCCTCTCTCTCAATCTTTGATCTCTATCTTTTTTCCTCTCTCTGGCTCTTTCTTGATGCGCATCGGGACTTCCAATATTTCTGTATTACACAATGTGTTGCGACAGTGAAGAGGATGCTCAAGGATCCACGCCGATGATACAAATGCACATCACAACTATATATAGATTACATAAACAGATAATATAAACAGAGATGCAGCTGCCATACCATGTCAGTTCTACAGTTTTTGAAAACATCTTGCAAATAGATGTGCAACATTATATAAAATTGTATAACCACGACGCATCACGTGTATATGATGTACCATCCAGTAATCAATCTGGCAATGGAAATCAGGATCTTCTGTTGCCAGGTTTGCTTTCCGGAGAGTGCTATACTTCGGCCTGTTTCCAAGTCCTTCTGCTGCTGAAATCTGTGCGGAATACAATAGTTCAAAGTTCCAAGACCTCATTATTCAAGGCCATTTTGGGATGTCAAAGCTTCGTGGCAGCCATTGTTTTGGAGGTCGGAGAGAATCAAGAACCCATCTTCGGTACAAAGCATTGTTTTTGCAGGTTGAGACAGCGGAGAATTTAGACAATGATCGGAGAAAATCAATACATTGCGTATCATTGCAAACACGATTATGTAAGTTGCGAAAGAGGGAAAAAGGGATCATGACCGTCATTCCTTCCCAGACCTAAAGCAAACAAATTACAGAAACCCCTTCGTTTCACCCCTACCTTTGGAGGTAAAAACCAATAGTTTTGCCGCAGCTTTTCCCTTCAAACATCCGCTGGATTTCCCGCCTCCCAAATGTCTTCTCCCGCGCCGGCCGAAAAAAAGTCCGCCACGCCAGGGTCAAAGCTTCTCAGGAGGTCCTGGCAGGTCAGCCAGTTGCTGGGGGGTTGCCCTTATTTTGTGGCACTTATCGGATTTTTTTACAAGGAAACACATGGAGAAAATATAGGGAAATTATGCTTAAACATGTTAACGGAACATGTTAAAACCTTCAACTTTGGAGATGTTTGTTCCCCGTAGTTTTTGAGACAAACCCATCTGGTGAAGGTGAAACACATCATCAATGGGTTGGTTTGAAGGGTCACTTGCAAGACACCATGGTATCTAGCCATGAAATCATCACATTTGGAATGTTTCCAAGGAACCTTCACTACCTCCCGTCAGTGGAGGGACAATCGACGTAAAAACCAAGCAACACGGGGCAATTCATGAAATTCCTATCAAAATCAGACATGAATGGGCTTCAACCGATGAAGAACTTGGAGTAGCATCTCCAAAACGGGATAAGAAATGGTAAACTGGGATGTATATACCGTTGGACCCAAGAATGGGCATGTCCAAGTGTAGAATCCTTTTACAGACTCAATTTTTGGGAGTTCATCGTAGATTTCCAAGGAGCATCCGGTAAAAGATGCACAAGTTGGTGGCCATTGACTCCTTAAAAGGAGGTGCCTTCTGCCTTATGCTGCCTTCAACATCCTTCAACCATCTAGCTCCTGATGGCAAATTCACCCAAAAACATGAAGCATCCAAGGCACCCAACGCCTTGTGTGTGCTGCCGCTGAGGGCAAGGAAACAACAGCACTCGGGTACCATCTTGTGACTGGTCTATGTGTGTGTGCCATCACTGCAAAACAACCATACACACCATGATGGAATAAAAAGGAATAATTCCAACACTTTGCAAGTCAGCATCAAATGTCTACGGATCAGCCAAACCATGACTCACCATCACCCATCATCACGATGGCCGGCCGTTTTTTTGGGCGCTCCTGCCACAGTCACCTGTACAAGACGTATAGGACAGTCAGCGGCCGCTAGGCGTTCATCCACCACTGGCTTTCCGATTTGCTCGAGACTAAGACACGGTTTAGCTCCCAGTGATGGCACGGGTTTGTCCAAATAAGCGGTACCCCAAAATGCTCTTCTGAATGATTTAAACCTGGAGACTGATGTCCCAATCCTTTAGCGATTTGGGGTGATTATGCCATGGTGACCACCCACATTTTCCAATCCACACAATATTCACATCCTAACCTTCCAACTCGTAGACCACGTCAGTGCGCAGCACATATTTGACGCCATCTTCCACCCCTGCGCCTTCGTGCGTCATGCACTCGTCGCCGTGACCGTGGAAGAGGCACACCCCACGGGTGGGGGGAAAGGCTAAAGCTGGACGCTTCCCGTCGTGGTCCTTCCAAAAGACTGTTTCGCCACCTTTCACCTGGAAAAGGGAAAGGCGCTGCGAACTGTGAAGATGGTGTGTATCGAAGCTCCCTGATATCTAAGGTCTAAGGTTGAAAAATCCTACAAACAAGTGATGAATTGAACCTGTTCCATCTTTTCGGGAGTGACTATATGTTTCATTGATTGTAGTTTGTTGAGTGCTAAGGTGGATCCAAATGGATCTCAGGTAGAATAATGATGCAATTTCAATTGCATTGACCACTCTTGTACAAGTTGTTGAAACATGTGGCACTCCCCAAGAAATCAACCACCAAAACAAAAGTGTTCACTTCCCCCACCTGGATCTCTTTATCCCTTTCCCCACCATTCAAATACACCAGCACCGTGAAGTGCGTGCGACCCCCCAGGTCGGGCTCGTCTCTTGAGCCATCCACGTGCTGCCCAAAGCGCTGGCCCTTGACGTAGCGATAGACGCGGATCCTCGGGGAACAGCCCAGCGCCCGCCGATTTTGGCCCACGATGTCTGGCACGAAACCCTTGATGCGCAACCAGAGTTGGTAGGCGATGTCTGAGCCTGTGAGAGGTCTTGACAAATGGGAGAAAAAGATTTGATGGGGGAAATCAATGGACATCATACGTCTCAATCTTGTTTGATGCATCTGAAGATTGTAGATTAGATGAAAACAGCGTCTTTGAAGATCGTTGAAGTCTTTGCTCCAACATAAGTAACATTAAGTAACAAACCTCCGCATGGAAACCCACACAAAGGGTTGGGGCATTCATGATTTTCATGCTAAAAAAGGGTTGGAAAAAAACTCAGCCCCAGCAGCTGTTGAACTCAATGCGTCCATTGTCCCGGTGGGCGTAGACCGAATTTTGTTTCTGCTTCGCCTCTTCAAAGCCGTGCTTTTCACCCCAGGTGATCCAGCTCCGACATTCCTCAGGGGTCAGAAAGTTGTCGATGGCACTGATCCGAACCTGGGCCAGAATCGGAAGCAGAATTGGGGGAATACCATCTGGTTATTTAACATAGCCGTGGAAAATTGCTAATTTTGGATGATTTTCCCATTAAAACCTCCATTTATAGGGGATTTTCCATGGCTATGTTAAATGACCAGAGGGTATCATCTGATCCTTGGGAAATCTTGGGAATCTGAGGGCGGAAGGTCTTATACTCTTTGCTGCGGTCAAAGATCTCAACCTCGAAAAGCCAAAGAAAACGTAGCTCGATCATGTTCAATTCATTTTCCAGCTTCCTGAAATCGTCGCTCATCCCTGTCCCCCCAAAAAAATAGCCGACACTTCCAACATATCAAGTAACCGGATGAGTCAGCAAGGTGAGGTGTTGTAACTGTATCTTCCTTGGTTGCAGCGATGCCAACTCGAGATGCTCCTCCTCCTCACCTTCCAACTCAGGTGGTAGGAGGGGTGGTGACGACAGCTGCAACTGCCGATCTGGCTCAGGTAGCTGGAAACTGGGCGCCTTGGGCGCAGCCTCCTTGGCGTAGCCGTCCTTGCCCTTCTTTTTGGGCGCCATTTGGAGCAAACAGTGCTGGCCCCAATGAAGCTTTGCAAAAAAATTGCCCTTGATCTTTGCTTGGAATGGATGAAAACATATGAAAACTCGAGAATTGACATTGACCGACTTGGGAAGCAAATACAAGCTAAATTCAGAGCCGGTTGACTGACTGAAGGAATCAGCAACACCACGAAGAGAGCCTGTACTGCAAAAGAACGGTGTATACCTTGCACTGCTCTGTCAATTTTGATTCATAATTAGGTCTTGTTTGATCTTGCTTTGTGAACAACATCGGGCCAAATGGCATTGGCGGGTCCGCTGTTTTGAAATGTACATGTATCTTTATGATTATGATTATGATCATGTTCATGATTAATGCTAAGTTCATGTTAATAATCACCCCGTATTAAACAACACCCAAATGCCAATTCTTTTTTGGCAATACTACTTTGGGTGGGTTCCCCTACTAATCAGCGTGGGGTGGTCACCCCCTATTAATCAACACCCGTAAAAAAAATCTCTGGTGGTGAAAAATTGATTTGGCTCTGGTTTTTCTATGTTTTTCTGACCTCATGGTTCTGATGCTGGCTGATACAAACTGCTGCTAATCATGCTGCTCATGGGTGCTGCTAATGAAATGAAATGAGGTGAAATGAAAAGAAATCATTCATTCATCACAGCTTGCAATTGCACACTCATCTCACAGAATCTCCAAAATCTAGGAAAATCCTGGAAAATCCCCAAATGTTTGATTGAAAAAAAAAACAGCATTTTCCTGTTTACTTTCTTATTTAAAAAAAAAAAAAAACATTTTGAGAGGCTCACAAAGGGTACCCCTTTGGGTGGGTTGTCCTCCCCAAATAATGTGCATGTGCACCCCCAATTAAAACACACCCTCAGCCCCCCTTTGGATTCAAAAGGAAAACCAATTGAAAGTAAATTGATTTCAATTGAAATCCTGATTTATCCTTTTAGATTTAAGGAAAATCAATTGAAAGTAAGTTGATTTCAATTGAAATCCTTACTATCTTTTTAGATGTAAATTAAAAGGAAAACCAATTGAAAGTAAATTGATTTCAATTTAAATCCTTACTAATCCTTAAAAGGAAAATCAATTGAACGTAACTTGATTTCAATTGAAATCCTATTGTTGGTTTTCTGGTCCCTATTTCGGGGGGACAACCTTCTCCTGGATCTATACCTTCCGAGGGGGGGGTTGTGAATACGAATTTGACATTATTCTGATTATATTGTGATTCCTTTTCCGTTCTTATTTATTCATTCGACTTTTTGTATGCACAACATGCGCACATGGAACACATTCTTTTTGGGGGGAGAGGTGAGGCGCACGGTTCCCGCGCAATATGGATGAATCTCTGGAGGTGACTTCCATCCATGTCCATGGGTACAGCTGGCCAAAATGTTGATTTCTATATATTTCTACAATAGATCGCATTTACAGGTTTGTCATGGTTTGTTTGCAAACATGCTTATAACAACCACTAGCACCCCGCAAAATGAATCAAACAGATCCAAGAGTAAAACTCAAGTCTTTTTAGCATTGTGTTACCATCAAATATGTTAAATTGAACCTGGAGGTTTCTATAGTAGTTGATCGCAACCAAAAGAAAACGTCCAGGCCTCAGGGGCGGAGCTACTCAGCAGCTGTAAGGCTGCAGCCTGGGTTGTCTCACTGGGGGGATGGGCCCCCAAGTTGTGGCAATTGTTTGAAGGAACGTGATGAAAAAACCATCGAATTTGGGGGGTGTCGAAGTTTGAGACAACCTCATGCCGAATTTGCCAGTTGGGATGACATCATCCCAAATATATCCAAATATGGTGTTGATTGCAAGTACTGTGGGAAACTACGCAGCAGAAAGGATACACTGACTTGCCCGCAAGATTGATCAGGATTTTTGGGAAAAAAAGGCTGATGTTTGGTCGAGTCATCCATCCCAGAATCTTGACCCACCGCGTCCCACAGAAATTTGATTTCCTGCATAGCTGCGTCAGTACATTCTGAAGCCTGAGAACGGGATCTGATTTGTTGTCAGGTGATAAGTAAGAGTATCGGATGAGGTGGCAGTTCAATTTTTTCCAGTGATCATCACATCCCAAAACCAATCGGCATGAAAAACTTCGGAAGTCTGGTGAACAAGCTCATGCATCCCCACGCCACCCTCATATCCAGATTCTCCCTAGAAATCCTTCTCCCTAGAAATCCTGGTTTAGACTTGTTAATTTCATGTTGGCATATTATCTTGGCGATATGTAGAAATGGTTTTGACCATTTCAGGGTGGTTAAACCTTGTGAACCCCCCAATCTATGATGGTTCACCCATCATTTTTCATGGTTTCTCCTGGAGATCCTCTGAGCATCCGGACGGCAGCTTCTGAATCGTCCCCTCTTTGACGTCGTTCAAGTTCAAGCCTAACAATTGCGGCTTTGACGTGTGGCCAAGTGTTTCTGTTCAGCTCAAACTGGAGACCATGTAAGTATGGTTGTAGTATGATTAGTATGCAAAAAAAAAAAAAACAAACATATCATATAGGTCCTGATGGATTTGGGTCTCCAACTTTAGTGAAATCCTTCAATTCTTCGGTGCAAGACTGTTCTCCAATGCAATATGTATGTATGTGTATATATATATATGTGCGTGTGTGTACACACATATATGTATATTGGATATGTAATTGGGGTGAAAACTCAAAATCTATCAAAATCTCATGGTGATTTTGATCATGTTCCCCATTCAAACTGGCATCAAAAGAGCCCGAGTCCAAGGGGCTCTCTCCGCCGTAGCTCGCTGGCACGAGCAAAATCCTCGGGATTGGAGAAAGGTTCTCACGAGAATCTCACGAGGATGTTTGTGGATGATGATTGCATGCCCATTAAATGACCATTAAGCCACCATCAAATGAATATGCATATATATATATATGAATTAGACAAAGGCTATTATATTGTATGTGTTTGTTATTACTTGAACTTAAATACTACGATTGTTCTTATATAACATGACTAAGGCCACTATGTGACTATGTGTTATGACAATTGCGGTATAGATCTCTCTCTCTCTCTACATCGCCTTCTCGAAGAGTTCAGCTATATAGGCTATGTTATGACTATTCTATGACTTATGCAGCGTGTCACACAGTGCATATTTATCATGGGAATCATTGAACATGACAGAATTCATGAAATTCATACTCCAGAAATCCTGACAGTGTGTTGCTGCGATGTCCTCATCTTCCCGCCCCATGGCCTCTTTCTCCACAGCCTCCTGCTTTTGACGCTTCACTGCTTGCAACTCCTGATCCACAAAATCGGTGATGTAAGTCCCCATGCCTGGGGTTTTCTGATGTGCAATGTACAAGCATGGTTCTAAAGTACCTAGTGACTGGGATCCCCTGCTCCCAAAAGTTGAGCTTCGGCACGGTCAATCCTAAATGCATCCTTTACATTCCTTTCCCAACTATTAAATACAGACAATTTATGATGTTTTATGTGGAAACCCACCGTAAAATCAACAGAAATCAACGTTCTTCAATCGTTCTTCTTTCTTCGGATGACATCAAACTCACCGGGTCACCACAGCCTTTTCACCGCTCCTCGTCTTCGGAGTTCCGCAGCCTTTTCCGGTCTGCCTGCTCGGCCTGGGATGAACACAATCGTTGGTTGGATGGCAATCGGAAACCATGGTTTACCACGAAGATCCACGAAGTATATGCGAAATTGAAATTGAAATTCAAATTGAAAGATTTCTGGAAATTTGGAGGTCATTCTACCTTTGATTCTGGGATTCAAGGCGACTCATGAGGCCACAAGATCCGGTGGTTTGCCTTGTTTGAAGGGATCCTGGCGTTCAAAATTGTGGAACTGTAGCTGCGTGGGTCCCCTCCAGCGATTCCCAAAGTGTTCACCCTGCCCTTAGCAACTACTGCCGCCTCAGTGTTCGGAATTTCTTCCTTCGTTGCTGGAGTCTTGCTGGCCTTAGCGAATTGCGCCAAACCCTTGTGCCAGTCTCCTACTTGGACCAGCAAAAGGCAAAAAAAAACTGCAGGGAATTGAGAGATAAATGCCCCCCCAAGCCAAACAACCATATCATGATTTCTGGTGCGGTTGACCATTTTTTGCCAAGATGAACTACTGCACTATGACCCACGTGGGCATGTTCCATCTCGGAACCCCAGGCCAGGCATGCTCTGCGCGCTGCAGTGAGACGCAAAGTCGCAGCCGGTTCGCGCCTGAAAGGCTGGTTTAAAAGGTCCAGAATGCCCTTGGCTCTGAAGAATCAAACCCACGATTTTTCTGATTTTTCGTTGGTGGCCTTTCACTTGGGGCAGAAATCTGAGGTCAAATCCACTTTGGATAGACCCGCTTGATCCCGAGTTTCCGGCTGTTTCAGGCGATGGGCCAGGTCAAAATCTTCCAGTTCAACGGCCTCCGTCAGCAGCTCACTGGAACTGATGCCATGTGATATTCTTCAGGGCATGGATCATCCTTCAAGAGTCCAAGAGTCTTTGAAAACAACACAGACCAACACCATCCAACACCAACACGTTGCCACACCTAGAGATGAAATGAGGAGGCGGTGTTCCTTTCAGGGTGTGCCTCCCCACCCGAGAGATGAATGGCCTTTCGCTTTCTGCACTGCAACAGGGCGAGTTCAATCATGCGCATCGACCTCACTAGCTGGAGCGAGACACTTGGATCTAAGGACAGCTGCAATCATTCCCATCATGCCAGAAAGCCAACTGTTGTCACCCAAGACGCTGTGTTGTACAGTGATTGACCCATATCAAGTCTACATGGGGTTCTAGTTCCGACTACCCAAAATTGGGAGCAACCGGGAGTTGAAGGGACTGTACTCCCCCTTCATTGTTCTCATTTGTCACAAGCCTAGTAGCTGTAACAGTGAGCACGATCTAGACCACGACCCTACAGCTTTGTTTTGTTTGTACAAAGAAAAGGATAGCACCAAAAAGCACAATCTAGAGCACGATTTTTGGCGCGAGGGAGAGCAACAAAAAGCACGATTTGTTACACGAAGGAGGGCACCAAAAAGTACGAATTGTTGCACGAAGGAGAGACCCAAAAAGCACGATTAGAATTTTTATTGGGCGAAAAGGAGAGCGCTGCACGCAGGAGAGCACCAAAAAGCCCGATTTTGTGCACGAGGGAGAGCACCAAAAAGCACGATCTAGAGCACGATTTTTGACACGAGGGAGAGCAACAAAAAGCACGGTTTGTTACACGAAGGAGGGCACCAAAAAGCACGATCTAGAGCACGATTTTTGGCAAAAGGGAGAGAAAAAAAAAAAGAAAAAGCACGATTTGTTGCACGAAGGAAAACAGTCAAAATGTTGCCCAAACTATAAAGAAATCATGTCTGTGACTGTTACAGCTATTAGGACGGACACAAGTTATCATTGTTCAGGGCAGTCCATCATTGCCACCATGGCGCCATTTGTGCATAGCTTCTGCAGGATCCTGTACGGTGTTTGAAGGTTGTGGAAGGAAATGGTGGTCGACTTGGATCATCTTCCAGAATTGGGATTGAGAGTTGGCTACAATGCTACAATCAAACAACGAACGAGCATGCAACTTGGAGTCATCACAAGGGTCCAGCTAGCTCCGGGCAAACTGAAGAGAACATGTTCGACCTCAAACCAACATTGGCTGCCCCATTGCAAGACATTGCCAGGACGCCACTGCCACAACATTGGAGCCCTAGATGCGCCTCTACTGGCTCTTCTTTGATGTTCCCCTGATTGAACCTCAAGGTGGATCAGTGGGTACCCCTGCGGTGTTCATCAGCGATAAATGGCTGGGAAATCCACTGGAATCCACAATAAACGGGCATCTATAAATGTGGGAAAAACCGTCGAACGAAATGCGGGATTTTCCATTGCCGTGTTGGATTAGCAGAGGATACATGCCGTTACACCGCTGTGGTGCCAACAGACTCAAACCCAACTCTCTGCATCTCTCTACTCTCTTTTCTCTCTCCACCGTCATTGGATTTGACTTATTTCTAAGTAAATCTGTTAAACTCAATCAGAAACCTTTCTGGTACGTCATTGGGGATGATTTACTACTTCTTGGGCTTTCCGCATTGTTGCAAAGCTTCTATCCCCATCTACTTTTGCTTGTGAATCCTCATGAATTGCAGGTAAATTCCCCCCCTTCTTGCGTGTTTCTGTCGCGCAACTCAGCTTTCCTTCGCTTCGCTTCCGTCTCCGCCACAGCCACCTCAGACCGGTGCTGGGGCCAGGTGTCCTACAGCTGGGGGGCGCGTTGAAATATGCCACAAAAGATGCATTTGATTGCTTTCTCTAAAACTTGCAATAGTTGGCGGGTACGTATTGCAGGATTTTTTTGGAGGCAAGAGTCCATCATGACCTGTGTGCAAAAGACACGCTTCCCCCAGAGTTTGTTTCTGGTTCACTATATGGTTGGGTCAGGTTTGTCACATTGAATGCGAAAACCATCATCGGCCAAATGTCCTCTGGTCATCCAACATAACATAAGTAGCCCTCGAAAAATGGTCCGTGTGTATATGATTATGTGTTCAGAATAGTGGTTTTCAAAGTTTTTCAATAGCCATGTTGGATTACCAAAGTATATATATAATACTTATGGTCGCATCGATTCATCAAAAGTTGAAATTGACAGCACACCCTCACATTGACAGCAGCTCCGGCATCAAATGATTTTCCAGGCAGTGCTCCTGAACATCAAGCTACTCGAACATGGCTAGCTGAAGATCCCGGAACTGAAACGGAGTTTTTAATGGAAAATCCTCCATTATGTAATCTATACTTAGGCTTAGGTCATTTTGAACTTTTCCTCAACATACATCATGGCCAATTCTGGATACTTGGCACCCTGCAACCCAAAACTAGCCGGTTGGATCCGGTTGGTAGCAAAAGATTCAAGTAGCAGGTGCCCATCACCAGTCCGTACTGGACCCGCCATCCATTTGGATTTGGATACCCTCCAGGACTCCCAAACGATCGGTGGCAAGGGGGGGAAAGCATGTGTCTCCGCAGACGCTGACTGGGCGCGTGGCAATGATGCAATGGCTGTACCGTGAGGATGTTTTTTTTTTGCTATGAAACTTCTGTGAGGGAGCTTTCTTCAGGCACAAATCAGAGTTTCAGAGTTCGGGATGTGAAATGATGCGAATGTGGGGGAACCATTGGTCTACGTCATCAAGTCATTTCTAAGTCTAAGTATCTACTGAGGTGTGTGTTCGAGCTGTAGGGTCGTCACAGCACCACGCCCTCATGCTGAGGGCTCCAACAGGATCAGTCCCTTCAACTTTCAGCTCCAACGACACCTGGGATCACCCCAAGCGTCCACATGCAGTGCCAAGCATCAAAACATCATAGTGTGGTAAACCCAAGAACCATCCCAAAAATCACCATTTTCATGGGTGGTATATATCATCCCCAGATGGTAGGTTTACTGTTGGGTTTGCCACATTAACTAATCTAATATCATTCAAAAAAATAACGTGCCATGGGTGTTCAGAAACAGATTGCCCTTGAGATGGACCATGAAAAAAGGACAGTTCGGTCGTTTCAACCCATCCCCCAGGCGAAAAAATACCAAACATATACCAACTGAGTTCATTCAATGGTTTTACTTCTATGTCCTAAGTCAACTGGAAAAATTAAAATACCAGCTAGATGCCAATCCAACCACCAGCTGGATCAGCTTTGTCAGAACCAAGGCACAGGTTGAAGCACCAGAGAATCGAAGGTTTGGTTGAAATAGGCTGCATCCATCTCCATCTGCACATGGCAAAGGTCGTGCCGTTCCCCATTTTGTGACCCTAAACCTGTGCTTTTAGAGATTCAAAATGGAGGCATGCCCAATTTGATCTCAATCTTACTGAACTAAAGGAGTTCTCCTCATCATCATTGTGAAATCCAACATAATCCTCTCACTCTATCTCTCTTGTTTTATCCCTCTCACCATGACAGTCATCGCACATCATACCATGAATGTATGTATGTATGGTATATCATCGAGTATATACATTGTATTTATGCAGTATGTACAATGATAAATGTCATCATCAGACTCATCCTACCTTCTTCAGATCACAAAAATCATTGCCATCATTCGCCACCTTAGACCTCACGCCTTTGCCCGGCATCTTACAACCAGATCCAGTTGCCAAAGGCGGATAGGATTTCTCGAATGGCTTTGGGTCTTGGAGACCTAAGATTAGATTTTATTTGGATCTTGCATCCTATCAAAAATATATAAAATGCCGAAAGCTGAGTTCCCCTAATCCTCGTAGATTTTCACCTATATATATATATACATATGTATGCTATGGACATAGCCATACCCAGCCACGCAGCGTGCCGGTCATCCAGCCTGGGTTGGCTCGTGTAAGCGATGCAGAATCTCCTGGATTGAAGGCCGAGTATGGCTTGAACGTTCCTTCCTGGAATATATCAAGAAATGGACATGAGATATCAAATACTGTACCTACAGAATATATAGATTGACTATATTTAAATATCATTAAATACATGTATCGATTCATTGACCCAGCTCTGCGGGAATGCCTCCGCCTCGGCTAGTTTGGATTCATCGACACCTCAGGGGACAAACAAGAAGAACTATGATCATCATCAGCGATCATGTGCATTTGATTTCTTAAGAACACATACATGTCCATAGATGTATATATATATATATTTATTTATTTATTTAAATATACATATACATATTGAATCATATTGTAGTATATACATGATAATAGACCTAATATAGTATAATATATATTTTAACATGTTGCATAGCAGTGGCATCAACTGACCATCAACCACCCCAAACCTCCAATCCTTCCTCGACTTGGCTCCCCAGCCAGCTTCTCTCGCCTCCTCGTAGGCTGCGCGATACGTCGCCGCATCTTCCTGGCAGAGTCCCTCTGCACAAGAACGGTGACTATTATGATTATCATATATCATCATTAGCATGATCGTTATCATTATCATTCTATATAATTATCATGATCGTTGTGATTATGATGAGGATTGTGTATTCTTACGTGCTCTCACAGTATTTGTTCAATTATCATCAATTGCCTGCGTACATTTCATTGGTACTTCATATGTGGCATTGAAGAGAGTTGAGGACCCTGAAATACCATGTTATTCTTACTATCTTACTATATATAATATATACAGTATATATATATATACACATATATATATATATATATGGAGGTTTCCTGAAATGGTGCAAATCATCAATTTTGATAGGATTTTCGATTGCTGTATAAACCATCCAGCTATTGGGGTACCCCCTTTATGGAAACCCCCATATATATGTAATTATCCTGAATTAGATAGAACATGGGATGTTCAACGATATGCCCATTTAAGTGGAGATGTTTTGAACATGCATGAAATTTCCATATTCTATCTACTCCAGGATGATTATACGTATATATATACCCTCCGGTAAACTAACAGTTCGCTATTGAAAATGGCCCAGTTATAGTTGATTTACCTCTGGTAAACTAACTACCCTCTGGTGAATCAAATATATAGTTATAGTTTTGGTAAATACCCTCTGATCTACCATTATAGTTATAGTTACCATCTGGCAAATTAACATAGACCCTGGCAGATAGGGATTGGAAGATGGGTTTCCTCTAAAAATAGCTATTCTCAGTGTTAATATACCAGAGGGTACTATAAGTAGTGATGTTCCATAGTTATGGTAGTTTACCAGAGGGTCTCCAACATGAAGGGTGACCTCCTGGGCAACTCCGGCCATCTCTAGGGCGGCCACCAGGACCTTAGCCCAACCAAAATGCACAGGTTCCGTGGGAAAAGATGGGAAAATGATCTATGATAGATACATGATGTATATATTAACTATACATATTACATTACATATAACATATATATATACATCTGTATATTATGTATATTGTATCTATGAATGTATATATATATATATCATATCCATGTGTATAATATACTATACCTATATATATATATGATATATATATATATGTTTGTGTGTGTGCATGTGTATATATATATATGTGATTATATATACATCTCTTCCCCAGAAGGAGAGATAAATCAAAACTTGACTTGTCAATGGATTGATTGAAGGGATCAAATTGACAGGAAACTTTGCACACCCAAACTTTAGAAAAGGTAGTTCCTGTATTTTCCCTTCCAACTCTGAGAGGAACAAAACATAGGACATCATAGGGGAAAAAAAATAATTGGAGATAGTTGGAGAGAGAAGCTCAGCTTCCAAAGTCCAAGGGTTGCTTTTCGGGAATTCCAGGTTGGCTTTGGGGATTGAGTTCGCAATATCCCACTTGCAGGCCTTATTTTCAGTGAGAGTGGAGTCTATTGATGGTCACCAAATGTGTTCATCCCTCCTGAGCATCTGATTCTAATGGATTGGACTCTGGTTGCACTATGGGTCCTTCTGAGTTCAAGGTGTCAAAACGGTCGGACCTGGTGAAAGTTCATTTCTGCACCAAATCCGGCCCGCACTTTGGCGCCTTTCAGGCGCAGGGTGACACACTATGTACATGTCATAGGCTACGGCGGCTACTGGTCCGGGCTTTCCTGGACTTTCCCAACCCCTACGGGAATGGGCGGGGGGCTGTGCATAGGGATCAAATAAGTACAGTATCATTTAATTCGAGTCAACGTCATCCTTTGCAAATCTTGAAATACCAGAGCTGCTAGAGAAACAATAGTATTGCATCATCTTAACTACTCCCAAACGCGCAAGTCCTTGCAACTCTTGTGTTTTTATCCAAATCAACATGGCACACCGTCGCAAAGTGGGTCCTTGCAAAAGTCCTTGCAAGTGGTTTTCCCTATTGGCACATCTAGGAAACCCGATCAAGAAAAAAAAACATTTGTTTTGCATGCTTTTGTTGCAAATCCCAATCACACACCGCCATACAAGTGTTTAACTCCCAGTATTGGTTCTCTGTTAGTCAAAAACACATGTTTCTTACCAAATCCCAGAAGCACAGGCTATGTCAAACACCATTTAGCAGCAGCTCAGCAGCAGTTTAGCTCAGCAGCTCAGCAGCTCAGCAGCTCAACAGCTCAGCATACATCAAGTGCGCCCTGGCGAAATGGGACTTAAAACTTAAAACAATACTGAAATCTACCTGCGTCAATACGCACATGTCTACATATGATATGTCTACATTTTGTAGCCTTTCCCCCCAGGCACATCCAATTTAGAAGCCCAAAATGTAAACAGCTTTTGGTCACAAAGATTTTCCTGAACATTCCAAAGGTGCATTCTTGCACCTGCACACTGTTTCCAAACGACCCCCTGAAACCTGTTCCCCAATGGTATGAATGCATTTAGTAAAAAAACGCAACGACTTAAGCACTTAGGAGTACATGCAATCTTATACAGCCTGCAGAAATCTGAAATCTTCAACTGGACGTGTATATGTATATATATATATATATATACCGTAAAAACCTTGGCCATATCTTCCCGAAAATCCAGGGAATGCCTTGACTGAAAACCGTCAGCACTCAGTCCAGCTCAAAGCCTGCATCCTGCAGGCATAGCTTTTACTCGCCAAATGGAAGAGGGCTCATGATGCTCATGGGAAATCGAAACGCAAGGAGGCAAAATCAGGAAGAACATGCTTGAACCAGCTCGGTGTGGGTAAGAAAAGGGTTGGGGTCCTACACAAAAACCTAATTCTTGTCCCATCGCAATTCCAATAACCAAAAGGGGCACCTGGACAATAACAAACTCCAGCTTCTGCTTCATGATCTTCCACCTAAGAAAGTCGCATTTCTTCACTGCGTGGTACTTTCAATGAATTTGGTGAAAAGGGAGTATGCCCGAGAGCTACAGAAACCTCCCAGATTAGGATCGAATTCGGTCAATGGATGCTTGAAACAACTACCGTTTTTGAGCAGACTGGAGTGGGCCTGATCATCCCACCCAGCTTGGTATGGTTCCCTTGGTGGGACTATCCCATTGAATCGGTTATTAACTCATCACTCATAACCAGGGGCACTACAATTACGGTACAATTACTACAGTTCCCACATCTAAATCTTGGCCATGTGCTGCCAGACTGAGCTTTCAACGAGGAGTAGGTTGGCAGCTTCAAGGTGTTGAAACCTGGTTGGGTCAAAGATCCAAGAAGCTTGGTGGGGTCATCTGGAAACACCTTTGCTGGATGTTGCTGGTATCGATGATGTGTTTCTTAAACCAACCGATACAGTTCCAAATTCGGCTCAATGGTGAGTCTTGGGCGTTGGGCCCAAATTCTGGCGGTTTATAGTATGTGTTTCTGCTTTGGTTTTTCATGTTTGAACCTTTAAAGTGCAAACAGACCTGTACGGATTTGGCTGTGGCACAAGATATGTCTGGATCTCAATCAAAGGAAGAGACCCATGAAATTCCAACCATGGAACAAGTGGAGGCTGTGGGAAGCTTCTCGGAATCGCTCCGAATATGGACCTGATGGATGCAAGTGCCAAGGAAACTGGCTCAGCAACAATCAGATTGCAGTTGTTTCCTCTGATTGCAGTTGTTTTTTCTGGATTTGGGAAAAGTGGATAAGTCGCAATATATAGATATAGGAAGTGGATACTGCATCCATGGTTCATACTATCCCCACCCAGTTTTAATGTAAAAATTTCACAATGAGCATTCGGGAGGGCATCCTAGAGAAGACATGAGAATGCCTGGTTTCATAACTCCCTGTCAGCCGATTATACCGAACCCCCCCCACTGACGGGTCATTGATTGTTGTATATACATCATCATTTATATTCATTGATCATCTATATTGTCCAGGTACCATTCCCATCCGATTCATGGCCCATCCATGGCGTTCCTTCCCCTTCACCGGCGCCACCTTGTGGATGGTGAAGGGTGGCTGCAAATGCGAGAAACCCAGCAGGGGTGCGCGGGAACAACTCGTTACGAAGCGCAGTACCTTCACCTGCCACCGGCTATGGAAAAGGTGACCCCCACACAGGATTGTTTGGGTTTATTATGTCTTGCGGTCTATGAACTCAATACCTACCAACAAATCCAACAATTACACTTATAAGGGCAAATCTTGCCCCATTTTTTTTTTGTAACCTTTTTGGGGGGTCGAAGTTCCATGATCATCAATTTATTACAAACGATTCTACAAGTACGCCACCTGACTACACACACATACCACAACTAGACGACGGATGGCCCGAGAGCGAAGAGAAGTATAGTGAGACATGTAATAGTAATTGTGAAAACCGTATAGCATGAAATATAGAGAGAGAGAAATAGAAGAAGATGTCTCAAAGAAAGAAGATGTCAATAAATAAGGCGCAAATAAAAAGAGATTAAGGAGTAGGTTAAGATGTGAAGGTGTGAAGATGTGTGATGTGAAGAGATGAAGATGTGAGCATTTGAAGATGTGAATATGTGAAGAGAAAATGGGAAGATGGACAGAGAGAAAAAAAAGACGTCACAGACGCTTTCGCAATCTTTTACACGCAAACCCTTTCCACACAGACGCTTTTACACACAGGCACCTATACACACAGACCCTTTTACGCACAGACCCTTTTACACACAGACTCTTTTACACACAGACCCTTTTACACACAAACCCTTTTACACACAAACGCTTTTACACACAGACGCTTTTACACACAGACCCTTTTACATACAGACGCTTTTACACACAGACGCTTTTACACACAGAAGCTTTTACACACAGACGCTTTGACGCACAGACCCTTTTACACACAGACCCTTTTACACACAGACGCTTTTTACACACAGGCGCTTTTCCACACAGGCGCTTTTACACACAGACCCTTTTACACACAGACCCTTTTACACACAGACCCTTTTACACACAGGCCATTTNTTTTACACACAGGCGCTTTTCCACACAGGCGCTTTTACACACAGACCCTTTTACACACAGACCCTTTTACACACAGACCCTTTTACACACAGGCCATTTTACACACAGACGCTTTTACACGCAGACACTTTTTTTTACACACAAACGCTTTTACACACAGACGCTTTTACACCCAGACGCTTTTACACACAGACGCTTTTACGCACAGACCCTTTTACACGCAGACCCTTTTACACACAGACGCTTTTACACACAGGCGCTTTTACACACAGACCCTTTTACACACAAACCCTTTTACACAGAAACGCTTTTACACACAGACCCTTTTACACACAGACGCTTTTACACACAGACACTTTTACACACAGACGCTTTTACACAGATACTTTTACACACAAGCGCTTTTACACACAGACCCTTTTACACACAGGCGCTTTTACACACAGACCCTTTTACACACAGACGCTTTTTGTGTGTCTGGGAAAATGTGTGTCCGGCTTTTACACACAGACCCTTTTACACACAGACGCTTTTACACACAGACCCTTTTACACACAGGCCATTTTACAGACATACAATTTTACACACAGGCGCTTTTACACACAGACCCTTTTACACACAGGCGCTTTTACACACACAGACCCTTTTACACACAGAAGCTTTTACACACAAACAATTTTACACACAGACCCTTTTACACACAAACGCTTTTACACACAGACCCTTTTACACACAGGCGCTTTTACACACAGATGCTTTTTACACACAGGCGCTTTTACACACAGACCCTTTTACACACAGACGCTTCTACACACAGACGCTTTTACACACAGAAGCTTTTACAGACAGACGCTTTGACGCACAGACCCTTTTACACACAGACCCTTTTACACACAGACGCTTTTACACACAGGCGCTTTTCCACACAGGCGCTTTTACACACAGACCCTTTTACACACAGACCCTTTTACACACAGACCCTTTTACACACAGGCCATTT
>BGPT01000547.1:111678-142705 GCA_003297045.1 Symbiodinium sp. clade C Y103 | reverse complement strand
GATCGAACCTCGTTTCGTGCGTGAAGGGTTCATCCGGCACAGTTGAAATCGCAATTTTACTTCAGTTTTTGACGATCGAACCTCGTTTCGTGCGGGAAATGTTCACCCGGCACAGTTGAAATCGCAATTTTACCTCAGTTTTTGACGATCGGACCTCGTTTCGTGCGTGAAGGGTTCATCCAGCACAGTTGAAATCGCAATTTTACCTTAGTTTTTGACGATCGAACCTCGTTTCGTGCGGGAAGGGTTCATCCAGCACAGTTGAAATCGCAATTTTACTTCAGTTTTTGGCGATCGAACCTCGTTTCGTGCGGGAAGGGTTCATCCAGCACAGTTGAAATCGCAATTTTACTTCAGTTTTTGACGATCGAACCTCGTTTCGTGTGTGAAGGGTTCATCCAGCACAGTTGAAATCGCAATTTTACCTTAGTTTTTGACGATCGAACCTCGTTTCGTGCGAGAGGGTTGACGTTTCGTGACGGCTCGTCGGCACTGCCCGCGGCCTAAAGANACCTTAGTTTTTGACGATCGAACCTCGTTTCGTGCGAGAGGGTTGACGTTTCGTGACGGCTCGTCGGCACTGCCCGCGGCCTAAAGAGAGAAAGAAGAAAAAGGAGAGAGTGAAAAGGGAGAGAGAGAGAGAGAGAGAGAGAGAGAGAGAGGGAGAGAGAGAATGTGAAGATGTGAAGATGTGAAGATGTGCAGATGTAGATGTGAGGATGTGAAGACGTGAAGATGTGAGGATNTGAAGATGTGAAGATGTGAAGATGTGAAGATGTGAGGATGTGAAGATGTGAAGATGTGAAGATGTGAAGATGTGAAGATGTGAAGATGACTCCTACACTCCTATACTTCTACACTCCTACACTTCTAGTGAAGATGTATGACAGACCTTCACAGTTAGAAGAACCCTTCGCTCAGACGCTCTCGGGAGAAAGAGAACTGGAAAATGATCCTACTGCAAATGAGAGTCAATTGGATGGAGTCATAGTGAGAGAAAGATAGGTAGGAAAATAATGGAAAATGGATATAGATGCTTTGGCATGCGCCATCTGGGAACAGGCAGAACGAATCATACACCAATCCCATCATATCATATCCCATGAAATTCCATCATGCCCCATTGCTTTAAGCGTTTGAAGTTTCTCGTTTCACAACCTCTGGGAATTGTGAAGTGTAGTATCATGCAATATCATGTACATACATGAATGTATTTGAGAGAGAGATATATATACATAGAGAGAGAGACATACATATACAGTACATATATATATATATACATTATTATATATACATTACAGATTACACATATATAATATGCAAGCACCAAACAAACCTTCACAAGTCACACCTTTCCGCCACTTTTTTCGACCACACCTGTTGTTGAGGTTCCATGGCTCGGAGAGCAGTGAAGAAATCTTTCCTCAACGGCCAACTTCGGCCTTCGAAAAAAACAAAAAAAGTGGAGATTTCTCTGATGATTTAAAGGCTTGATGATGCTGATGATATTTCGTAACTTAGAACTAATGGAAAGAAACATAACACACACACATATATATATATATACATAGTCATGTCAGGATGATGAAAATCATGATTCCAACTGATCTTACTATGGTATACTATAGTGACCCATGGCTGACGTTGTGAGGTCTGCCAAGGAACACCAGGCGGTCCCGAGGTCCGCTGCAGTTGGACATTTCGGTGTGCCGTTGCAAGTCCTAGGCTGAAAGCCACGGCGCATGGCGGTTGATTTAGGGATGTCCTTTTGGGGATTCCATGGGAAATGGAAATGCTGGGGAAAATTTGAGGGATTCATTGGGATTGGGTATTTTGGAGAAACACGTTGTCTTCAAAAACCAATTTATCGAGTAGTTCCAGCTGTTTGATCGCTTCAGAGTATGTCAAGGTTCATTATTGTTCATTACTGTTCTATCTATTCGAGTATTAGTATGGTATTGTTCTATACAAATTTACTGTTCTATCATGTTCTATTCAATTGAGTATAGTACATGTTCTATGTGTACGGCCACAATTTTCCAAGTCACATCTACATCCAACGTTCCTCCAGTGGAGCCACTGATCACCTGGCAAGTGAAGGGAACTTGTTGGGTTCGGAAGGGTGTTGGTACCTAGGTGAAACGATGTCAAACATGCACGCCAAATTAAGTTAAAGGGGGTTAACTGCAATGAATATATGTGTTTGAGTTCAATAGTTGCGTTGCATTCATAAAACACGTGGATAGTTGCAGGGTGTTACAGTATGTTACAGTAATAACAGTAATATAGAATTGAATGACATCTCAACGAGTTTAATTGCCCACAGCCTAAGAACTTAGGAATCTTGGAAGGGAAACCTCCTTGAGAAGTCATCGACTGTCTTTTGGAAGAGGTTCCCAAATTTTGGCCCGGGAGTTCACCCCAAACAGTGAATTGCGAACACAAATACATAGAGACTGTCCTGGTGGATTTGGGGTGGACCCCCAAAATGTGATAATTTTGGGATATTCGTCCCCAGATGTCCTGAATTGCATATTCGGTCCATTTTCTTGCATCTTGCCGTATGTTGTGCATAAATGCCAAGATATAGCTGGTTCAAACCCAGCTTTGGCATCGTCGTTGGTAGAAATCCCCATCTGCTTGGTGGTTTCAACCCCCCCCTGAATCATTGGGAAACGCAATTTAAAGGGACAATAGTCCCAAATGGAAAGCACCAACCAGCCATGTTTGTTGACACATTTCCACCTGGTGCCTTTCCCTGCCTGCCTGTTGCAACTCGCCCTCACTCAGCATGCGCAGCCACTTCTCATCGATGAGACGTCGGAAGCCCGCCAGAAACGCAGAGGAGGCCCGGTGCAACTCCTTGTTCAACTTGAAGTCACTTAACCTTCAACCACTGGGGTGAGTGGAAACACGACATACTCCAGTGATTTAGACGTGTTCTATGGGAAAAGGCCCATACGAATAAATGATTGCCCTATGAACAAATGGGGATGTTCCACAGCAAACTGTTAAATTATCGGAGGGAAGGGAGACATTCCGGGAGCCGCCGGCCGTTGACACTTTCAATCCCCAAAAGTCGGCGAAGCCGGTTTGATTGTTCCCAGCAATGATGGAACTGCATGGAACAACGATGAAGAACATTGAAGAACCAGCTGCCAGACATAGCCAGACCGCTGCAAAGTGTTCTCAAGCAACGCAACACCACAATTCTGTATAATTCTGCCATCCGAGAAACAAGTAGATGTATCTGACCCGGTTCTCCGCTGTGACTGGCAGATCTTGTCCGTTCGGCAGCAACGGCACTTCTTTGCCCTCACTGGTCACCACGAAATTGAGACAAAGGTCGGACACGTCACCACCTGAGACGGGGGCTTTGGGTTTCAAAGCTGTCCAGCTATGCCTGGCCAAGTCCTACAGCCTCATTGCAAGTGAGGCCCAGGCTGTAGTTCTTGAGCTGCTGCAAATTTGCAAACAAGGCCTCAGGATCGTTGGCTCTTTGCAATTCTGCCGCAGATTCCCAGCTCATTTTGTACGATGGTTTTTCCATTCTAACAGATTGTACAGATTTATCTATGGTATATTGGTAGTATAGCACTAGTATAACCCGTAGAATATCGTAGAAACCCAGCTCACTAGTCATCAACCAATGAACGGCTGCACTGAAAGTGAAAAAACATCACAAAGGACCAGCAGGGCATCCGCAGGCCCCAGCTGCATCACATTTATGTCCAGATCCATCAAAATGAAGACAAGATCATCCAAAACATCTAAACTATATCTAAGTCAATGTCTTCAAACATATATAGGTATATAGACATATACACCAAACTATCTCAAAATATGTGTCAAAACCATCGTGTTATCCAATCTTTTTGGGGACCGCCCCCCTGATTTTCTTCGACCAGCCACCGGATCCAAGGATTGCAAATCGTAGTAGAAGTTGTGCTTTCCCAAAAGCTTGGCCAAGAAAAAGGTGGCAAAACAAGGCTCGACCACCTCAGCTGGTGGATATCAAGGATATGATGGATACGGATCTACGACATGATAAATATATATAAATATACAGTATGTATGTGAAATAACGTCAAAAACATGTGTGAAATAATTTGAGATCAAATGAGTATATGTGCAACTTGTGTTTACACTGATAAGCAGACTAGAAGATTGGTAGGTAGATCGATCGATTGATCGATTGAAATTAATCTTCAGAATATCTCAGCATATCGCAGTGATGATGTGGATGTTCTCGAAGGAGTCGAACTCCAAAATGATCGGTCCCTTCACAAGTTCTGGGCTTTACGATATGTCACCTGGATAATACCTGGATGCCATGTCTTCAAGTTTGAATGAGCTCCAAGTGGAACTTTTCTGGCAAGCTACAATACCCTCGAAGATAGCTTTGCCGATCACAAGACCCAGGAATTCCAGAAGCGTCTCTACGTTTTCCTGATGCAACTCATGGCCAAGATGAGTGGCGTGGCCCGGCATGGCCCCTGGCAACCCACAGATCTGTTGGAATTGGATGTATACCATGTTTCGGCTGCACGACACCGGTGAGATCTTGTGGTACTACGAGCACAAAAAAAAAGATTTCCTCTGGTCCCATGTTACGGTTTGATGCGAACTCTGACGCTGCGCTACGCCAAGCATCGTGGTATTTCCAAGCTTCCGGGTTTGGAAACAGCAGTCGCTCTTCAGTGACACGAAAGAGGCCATACTCGGGGTTGAATGCGGTCTCAGCCAACCTAGGCCAGGTTGGCAGCGCCCCTGCGACCCCTGGAAGATCCTGGAGGTAAACACCAACAAACTCCGTCGGAATCCGAGGCACTTTTCCCAGAACTCCTTGAAAAGACCACCTGGCACAACTGGATCTTTTCGCCAGGAAAAAATGGTTTGGATATGTTTGGATCGGAAAGGTTCCTGGGACAACGAGTCGTGAACATCCACAAGATTGGATCATTGAGATGTCTTGAACCGGTCTTTCCTGTGCCAAAAAAAATGAAATGCTCGCCACCTGCGTCTTGTCCTTGTTCCGGTCGCCCCGTGGAATTCACAAAGACAACCTGAAAGCGCGCACGCCAATCTGCGTCCTGCGGCAAGCTGCAGACTGGAAGCAGACTGAAGAAACCTCCGAGAAGTGACTTACAAAAAGAAACCTCCGGGTTTCAAACTGTTCTATCTTTGTGGTTGGTGCTATAACTGATTTTTTTATGTTACACCAGCTAAGAAAATTGTAAGAACTATGAACACATACCAACAACAAACTTGGAAGAACATGAAGCACTACATGGTGAACATAAACTACAACAGTAATCCCATGTTTTGTTGGCGGGTACCCACGGATATCCAGAATCTGCGGCTTCATTTTAGCAACTGACCAGTTGTCATGTGGGATGCTAGTCACATTTGAAGCATTGTTCCATCATGCAGGATCCTTGGAGTAAGTGGATGCAGGATGATGCAGGTCAAGCTGCAAGCAGTTCATCAATGATTTACAGCCTATCCCCATTCCCCATTGTGGTAGGTTATATCCCCATTACATCACCATCCCCAGCAGAGCCATGATCGAACTTTCATGGCCCCAGCATCGCTGATGTCACTCCTTGGCCATCAGCGATATGAGCCCGTCTTCAAACAAATGCGTGCGTCGCACGGTGAGCTTCACCACAGGTCGGGAGAGTGCAGCCTGGCAGGGCGGAAGGAGATTTGCTTGTGCACTGGTAGAATGATATATGGTCACAGTCGTGCAAACAAAAGTTCGAGAATGGGGATGTAGAATGATGTAGGTACAGTATAGCATTGATTCTTGACCCAATTAGGGACAGGAGGTCTAAGATCAAAAGCACACTTCCACCAAGATCTGTGGAAGTCAAACGTTGAGATCCTGGGAGACTATGCTGCTTTGGAACTGGCTCTTGTAAATGCCTGCCAAGATCTGATCCAATCCCCGCATCCACACACCACAAACAATTCGCATAATTTACTGCTACTGTTAATTATACAACTTTATATATAAATATATAATTATAATATATATATATGTGTGTGTGTGTGCATATAAAAATATAGAGATTTATTTCTTTATGAAGAACGCATCATTGCTATCACTTTCCTTAGTTCTTCTCCCACTCCCTTCCACCAGCCCCCATCACCATCTTTTCACAGCAGCTTTGCCACGGCATCTGCCGCTGCCAGGCCGGACAGCGCCGCGGACTGCACCGAGGCCATCCCACCCCGTGGCGGGTTCGCCAGGAAGTCACCGCACACGGCGATGGCCGGAGAGGCCTGGACCAAACAGGGCCCCTGCGAAAACTTCGATACCCCCGGGCTGCGATGGACGTAGGCAGCGCCCCAGCGTTGGCACTGCTTGGTGATGGGCGTCAGGGCTCCAAGTTGAAGGAGGTCCAAAAAGGAAGTCAACATCAGATCAGCTGGATCTGCGGAGAGATAGTCCTGGGGACAGTTTCTTTTGTTTGTTTTGGTGGCGTGGTGATGTAACAAAGGATGAAAAAGAAAGGTGAGTCCATCTTCATCTTTCAACTGCTACAACAAACAAAGGAGAAGCACGGGAAATCAAACCTTAAAAGCAAAAAGCCCAGCGAAAAGAAAACTGCAAACTCAGAAACATCTTGCAAACCCGGATTCTTTCTCTTGCGGCTTGTAAATTATTCCTTTTGCCCCTTCAACCTGGGGACAGAATACAGCTCAGGACTGGCCACGACTGAGAATGTCCAAACCAAGCACCAAGTAAATAAAGATATTTAAAGTGGTCCCGTAATATGACTGCACCACTCAAGCCAAACGAAACCCCATATGATTCGCTGCTTACACATATATTGGACATGGATATGGCCATTTCAAGTGGCTACACACGGCCTTCTCGCAAGCCATTTCTGTCATGGATCGACCGCCTATCTAGATAAAACAGCCAATTCTGTTGCCAAGAACCGACATAGGCTCGTCTCCCAGGCACGCTTCAGCAAATTCTCGGGTGCTCACGCAAACCTTGTGCTTTCAAACTAGTCGATTGAAAATAATTGTACGCCCTGCACCCCTGAAATGTGGGGTGAAACTCGACGAATTTCCATTTCAAATTAATACAAGTATAACTTGAAAAATCACCAACGCTGGAGGCACACTGTTGTTTGCCAGTTTGCAGTTGCTGTCCTTTTCTCTGCCGATTCACCAAGAAACCCAGCAGTCTTGCTTCAATGATGGCCCTGGTTTTGAGGTCCTTGGTGCGAAGCCCCACACCCAGAGCACCCCGCAAAAAAGATGGAAACGTGCATCCCAACAAAAAAACATGTGAGTTACTATGAGTTACTGTTCTATATACTTATATCCATGTGTGTACACATATATATATATATAACATTATATAACTAGGCTTCTTATACACGATATACTAGTAAACATAATATAATGTATCGGAATGTATCGGATGTATCGAAAACCATTTAAGGTAAAACCACAGTACTGCAACCCGTAAGGAACATGACTTGAGATAACTGCCCATGGGAGCAACAATGTGCCCACCAAAGATCATGCGGCAAATCCACTGCAGCACCGGACTCGTCCGAATCACCGCCGCATCCAGATCCACGTTCTCCGTGGCACCGAGTTCAAAGGAAACCATGAGAGAAAAGAGGGGGGCCATATCCTGGCCAAAGGCATCATGAACAACCCTATCAAACACTTCCCTCGGCGGTTCTTTCTCACTTCAAATGAAATGGAACTTGGAACATCTCAATGCTGGAGGGAGAAAAAAAAGAAGTCATGCATCAAAAACTAACTATTCCATAGAAACAGTTGGTCTTGCACGGTCTTGCCGTGTCTGCATGGCTGCCGAGTGTCCGTTTCCTTCAGGACCCCTACTAGCTCTGGCACATGTGCCTCCAAGCCTAGCAGAGCGGCCCGATGCCACTCGGGGAAGGAAAGCATCACATCCGTCAGAATGAGGACCTTGAAACTACCTGCAGCAACTTTTCACAAAATGAGATCCACCTCGTCATGTTTTATCGGTCACCAGATGTGACATGGCAACTCTATGACTCTATGCCCATGAATATCAAAACGATTTGCCTAACAGAAATGATGGATAGGTACCATTGGTGAAAAACAAGTAGACAGATGTAGTAGATGGGGCCCGTGATTCTATGAACATCTCTGAGTTCGTCATGATGAAACACCTGCTGTGACCGTCCCAGATACCCAAGTATTGATCATCAGCCGCTTGAGCATCAGCCTCTGATGCCTCGTGATGTGCCGCATTTCCTTTGCGATGGCGAAGTAAACATATCAGAATTATCAGGACAAAAATTAAACTAAAGTAGCGTAGTAAACCTCATAACTTCACCCCAATTTTGGACTACTAGTGGGCTTGCAGGTTTGCCTCATTCCTTTGAATAGAGCCACCAAATGGTGGATTGACCGATTGGCACATCAGAAAAAGAAACATCTTCAGCGAATCCAAGTTTCCAGGGTTTCCATACAACATCCAGTGACCACTTGCTCCCTGGCTCAGACGCCGCACGCGACAGCCCCTCACACTCTGAAAGCTGCCCTTGCCGGCGATACCCTCCTGTGGAGGACAAGAAGTTCTATGAAGTTCTCCTTTTCACTTTGATGCCACAGACAGATTTCCAATATCTTTTTTGCTGCATTTTACAGCCAAATTGGTAACTTGGACTCCCTGCAAGTCCCTAGGCATCGGATCAGGCCATCAACCTGTTTCGGACGGTAGACATATCCTCGATTGAGCAAGGAGACTCATGATCCAAATGGACTATACCTATAGGCCTTAGTGTTGGCACCATTCTTGGGGCACCAGCCGCCAGCCCACTAAAGTTTTTCAGTATATAACTTAACTCCATATGTCTTTCAGCTGAGTTTCGCAAAGGTTTCGCATCCCTCCAGGGCTCACATAGAGTTCGGTGGCCGAGGCCACGTCGAAAAAGGATCCAGTGGCCCCATCCACAGCTGTGATGCTGGGAGCCTCCCCTGCTGTGACTTCCCGGAGTCTTGGTGTCCAGAGCTGTAAGAGGCCGTCGGAGAGCCAGGAAGATATGAGTTCCTCAGGGAGATTTTGGACCGAAACCGCTTGGAAAATAATCAAATCATAATCATGAATCCATATTCAACAATACCAATGGTCTTTTTGGTGTGCTGCAACCACACCAAAACCTACCGAACTACAATTTTGCTGAAGCTGTTTATCTCTTTGGCCGCGGTTTCTCAGAGGAAAACATCTCTGACAGTTCGAGACCCAGGCTACTGTTCTATCATACTTAGAGATCTCTAATCCATATATACTTGATTCTAATCCTCCAACATGGATCAACATGGATTCATCTCATCATTTTCCCCGCCAAACACCATTTTCTCAACAAAGGAATATCTGATGTTCAACATATTCCCTTTTCCCAAGGGGAGAAAAAAGAACGTCCCCCGCCCCCAGATCACTCCTTCCACCTCTCCGAATCCGTGGCGCCAACGCTTAGGAACTGCGCCCCATGGTCGAAGCGCAGCCCGTCTTTTGGATCCTCACGATGTCCACAGCGACCGCCCAAGCCACGAGATCCAAAGTCAAAGAGAACCACCTCCGGTGGATGGGTCGAAAAGGGAAAATGGTTGGAGGTTTCCTATAAAATGGGGGGTACCCCTAAATCACCCGTTTCGAGAGGATTTTCCCTCATACACATTTATAAACCATCCCTTCTTAGAATGCAAGGTTCGGCCCCCCTTCCGATAGCCAAGTTTGCGCTTTTATGATGTGCTTTTCAGTATGGTTGATGTGGGATATCACTATATCGTTAAGGGGGTTATAAACCAACTTATGGGGCGTCTCACCTTGAAACTGATCTTGGGATATGTTCGAATCCACGAGCCTTTCGATTCAACGTTTCAACCATTTTTTGCCCCGTTCAACAAGTCGCCACAAAAACCAGCGCTTTTATGCTAGTTGAAGGGACCAAATATGTCCCGATAAATGTAAGCAGTGACCAGTTTGAAGCCGTGTTTGAACGGGAACAGTTGTGATCATTTGTAGTTGGTCATCCTATGGTGCCTGTGGGAAAATAGGGGCTTAACCACCAGAACTCGGGATTCAACCAGCGTTCACTCACTGGACTGGTTGAGAGGGGTAGCTTATGACAAGCGATGATCACTGTTGATAATCTAATCTATGATAATTCATTCTGGGTCAATGGGGAAAAAGATGCGTCTCGTTCACTTCGAATTTGGTGAAAGATTGTCGGAGAATCTATTCCCTGGATTGGCTGAAAGGGATTTGGATGTGTGTGAATTGAAATAGTGGGTCTACCCTCTGGTAAACTAACATAGCTGTTGAAAATGGCCATTGATAGTGGATGTTCCCATTAAAAATGATTGGTCCACCCACAAAACTCGGGTTGTCCAACATTCAGTCTTTCAGAGCAGGATCAACCAGTGGGAATTGATCAAGCGAGTCATTCTTAGAGTCATTGGAGCATCAATTCGGGCAGAATTCATCCACAAAATGGTTGCTTCCTAGTGTGAAAACATCCATTTGGGATGGTTAAGATAGCTTTGACCTGAACCTAGTTGGGGCTTAAAAATCCTATCGGTACAGGTTGTTTATATAGATACCAAGATGCCAATTAATGATGAGCAACCGCCTGCAAACCAATCAACCAGTGGTGAAAGGACATCCATGGAAATTGCCTACTGCACATGTCCATAATGATCTATAATGCTGGTGAATAAAAATATAAATATATATTATGCATTATTATGCAATTATATATGCAATATAAGTTCGCAATGGTCTGGCCAACGGTTCTGAACACTTTCCATCAAAGGAATCAAAGGACTTTAAAATGGTTTCAGCATGTTTAAATGATACAGTATGAATCGATCCACAGCAACCCCGGGCGCAAAAGGCGCAAGAAATGTGGAGGAATTTTGCGTTGACAGCAGCTGTATGTTTCACTGATGGGAATTTCTGCTCACCTGCTGTCACTTCCAACCCCCACCCCAACTGCGCACTTGCACCACCCCCAGGACCTCATGCTGTGCCGACAACGTCTGGGCAGCAACGACGCCAGAAATGCCACCGCCGATGACAGCAACAGCCTTGCCCTCCACCGGTTGAAAGGCCATGGTGTTCAACTCGACACATCAACTCGGGGGGGCAAACAGCTGGCTCCTGCACTGAGATACTAACTAGAATGTTGCCAAAGGACCACATGCTTGGCCATGCTCAAATTGAACGGGGCCATACTCCTCAGATCATGCCTGCTATGAAGCCATGTTTCGTATGAAGCTTTCTTCCAGTGCCAGAACCAAACAGAGGTAATTTTATGCTGAGCGGATTTCACCCCTACCATCAGTTTACATGAAGAACCTTACTTGCGATGCACCTGAAGATAAAAATATTTTTGAGACTGTGGGCTTTGCAATGCTTTGCACCACCAGGACATGAACAGTGTCCTGCTATGTGCTGTTGTAATTTCTTGTTGCCTTCTTGATCTTTCAGCTGCGAAAACAATGACAATCGCTGCGAGGGTGGAGTGATGCCACTTTGAACATCAGTTCCGTGATTTCACCTCTGCTCCCTGGAGCCAACCAAAACTACTCAGAAGTGGAATTGAATTTGGGCCCGCAGTAGAATAGGTCAGCCGCCTTTTGGCCAGCACCCGAGTTTGATGAAGATCTTTGTGCCATTGAACTGATGAAACTATAAAACTCTCCATGGATCAGTAAAACTGACAGGCAGAGACCAGGTCATATTTCACTTAGGGGATAGCAATGAAACTTCAGTGCTTCACAGCCAAGGCTGGTAAAGATAAGATACAGGCAACTGGAGTCAGTGTGAAACTACGATGAATGGAACGCTAACCTTCAACAAATGAAATGGCTTGATTGGGGAGTTTTTTGAGGCGCAACGGCCCACAAATGTTGGTTCATGAGTACTCCACTTTAACTCCATTTTGGAGGGTGCGGCATCCAACTTCACCCAAGACACCTGAAATCGTACACCCCAAAATCACCAATGTCTCCTGTATCAAGTCATGTTCCAAACTCCAAACCCCATTCATTGTAGTACTCCTTGTGTTTTTTTCATGCCCCCTGTGCTCATCAAACCTGGCTTTTCCAATGCCCCCATTCAGATCCATTGAGTTCCAGTACTTTCCAAAGCCATGTTGGGGGATCTTCCAGCCATGTTTGATGACGGTAGTGCCTCTTTGGCCACTTGCACCCTTGCACGGAGTAAGGCCACACGCTGCTCAAAGGGGATGGCCTCACAGCGCGCGCAACTTGAACGAATTGTTGGGATATGATAAGTCTACCTCGCACATCTATAGATTTAGTTTTCTCGCATGATATCTCCGTCTGTATATGTCGACATTTACAGAATCTATATATCTTTAAAATGCGTTTATATTATTCTATATTTGTATTTACTTATGTGTTTATCTGTCAAAAAATGCCAAATTGGTTCCTTCACACTGAGAATCACGGATTTATATACATAAACTGTCAGAAAGTGCTAAAGATTCACCAACAAAATCCAGTTTATCACTGAACTTGGTGACCCAAAAATCTCCAACCATCTCTCCTACCGAGGTCCTTGACCATGGGGGCCCTGTGATCGCCGTCAAGGTACCTGTGGCACGTGTCGCAGCAAACGTTCCGCCGCCGGCGGCAGGGTTCGAGGCTCAGGGCTCCGAAGCTGTAAGTGTTCGGTCAACTCCTGGTGCCCGGAACTGCCACAACCCGTTGAGGGGGTAGGGCACTCTATGCTGAAATTCCTGGGAAACATGGGTGATTCATCTACTAGTTGATGAGGGATTGGGTCTTATTCATTGGATGTTGGAGATTGATTGGGAGACATGTTCCCACAGGCACCAAAAGCCGAAACCTCCAGTTTCCCATCTGCAAGGGCTCCTTCATGGCCGCCTTGAAGCCATCTAAGATGGGCTCCGGAGCGTGCCAGTTCTGCACGGGGACCCACTTCCGATCGCAAATGCGGTAGAGCTGAGCAAGCACACGGCCTGCAGTCTCCAGTAGTTCTTCTCCTGAAGAAAAAGAGATGTGAAAGGCGCAAGGCACCCAAACATCCCACAACTTGATACAACTTGGCTGTTTTGCACTATGATAGTCCAAGTGATTTGTTTTTTTGTTTTGAACCATTCTTCGATTTCAGGTGGGCATTTAAAATCATGCAAAGAATCACAAATTCGGCCCAGTTTTTAAGGTGATGTTGCAATGATTTTCCAGTTGGCTTGCTACCTACGCCACATATCGCCACATATCGCCACATATAGTATAGCAGCCTTTGCACAGCTGAGGGGCGGATCTGCGATCCAGAGGAAGTCCAGGCAATGGTGGAAGCCAATGCGCTCACCTATTGACAGGGCATGTCCCTGGGGTGGACGGACCCATCCAACAGCGTGAATGGCCAACAACGGGCAATATGCAACTGCTTGCTTGCAACTATACAGCAACTATAGGGAACACCTGGGTCAAGCTGAATAAATTCGGAGGGAAGAAGCCCTACCAGAATGAGGTTGCTTTCCTACAATCCTTTTACGAAGGACCCTAACAGCTTTGGGGGGTAACCTGAAAAATGCTACCAGCTCTTCGTGTGAAGGTGCCAAGAGAAGAAAACGCAAAAAGGCCCTGAAGCGAGAACATGGCCTTTGACTGGGACCTGTCTCAAGCACACATGGGACATGACAAGCTATAAATTCCAGTGTCCAAACCCTTTTGGGACCGGGTTCAACATGGTTCAACCATCCAATTTCTAATTAATCATACTTTAAAGAACAAAAACTCGTTAGATCCAATCTTTCTCTCTATCTTCCACCCCCGAAAGCCATCCCCAGCTTTCCAAGCCCGGCACGGTGCCCGCCTTGGCCACATAGCCGGGCATGTCATGGCGACACAGCGGTGCCGAGGCGCCCTGCAGTTCCTCTGAGGACAGGACGCCCAAAGTCTGCGAGACCAGCAGCGCCTGCAGGTGCAGAAGGTGCAGCTCGTTGGCCTCGAGTTATGCTTGGAGGACGAGGAGGACCCAGTGATCCGTGGGTCATGGTGGTTGGGTGATTCTGAGCCTGTAGGTATTATATGTTACTGTTATAGCAATCTAAGTAATCTATAGTATATTACAGGGAGGTTTGAAGTTACCATAGTATAGCAACCCTTATGACGCTGTAATAGGGATTCTTCTCAGCCACAAGAAGATTCGCCTTCATTGTTTGACCGCCCCAAACGAAGCGTTCCAACTTGTGGGACCTTCGTAAAACATGCCCAAAGAAAGGTCCATGCTTATTCAACTGCAATCCAGTTTAGCAATTTTAGATTACAGTACATTTCAATTTCAAGTGGAAGTGCTGAGAGCCAATTCTCACACATATTCGTTTTCAATTGGGGAATTTGTTCAGCAATTCTTGTTGCTAGACGTTTCTTCACACATATGTGTGTTCAATTTTGGGATATGTTTCACAAAAATGTGCTGGTTTTGAAGCAAGCAGTTTGTTCGGCGATACTAAATGTCGGGAGTCCCAAAAAGTATGTTTGGCCATGTTTGGCCTCAAAGTTTATTCAGGCAACACATGTGTTTGAAATGGGAGGGGTTCATTAATCAGATGTTGACATTATGGAGTTTCGTTTCCTTGTGTAAATGTCCTTCATGGTCATCTCACACCGAGTACACTATTTAACCCTTTGGGCTGTTTGTTGTGCTTTGTTTTGAGCCACAGCCAACAAGTGAATACACAAATATCATAGAAACGGGAAAGATGCAAAAATCACCACAATCTATATAGTAGATTAAAAAACCATACGATTTCATACCTGAGCCCATCCCAGCCAAAGATGAATCAATGAAAATCAGCGGAACATCTGTGATCAAGAAGTTGCAGGACATACTGTCCAGAGGTCTCTTCCCAACAACAAAAATGTGACCGGACCGGACATGTGTATCTCATCATGCCACAGGGATGCCCATACCCCAAGGATTGCACCTTCAGCTGCAATGGGTCCATGTCGGTGATGACGCTTTCAATGTGCCTCCACAGCCTTGTCTTTTCAACATCTCAGGGTGAGACCCTCTGGTTATTTCACATTGCTAGGGAGCATCACCATTTTGACAGGTAAGATTAGGTAAGTGTATAGGTAAGTAATCTATAAATGTGCTATGTTCCATGGCTATTCTAAATTACCAGAGGCTGTTCAAAGTCACCTTCAAATGCATCAAAGATGGGGCATGTTGGATCAAATTCAGCAGTTCCTGCCACTAGATTGTGACCCACACCAACAAGCAGAAATGCATTAATAATTAGTTTTGAATGTAAATGAAGCCATAGAAGCACCTGAGTCTGGCTCCAGTTCCGAGTTGCAGGTCTGAAAGTTCCAGCCCCGGCCATACCAGCGGATGCAGTGGGACTATTTCAACCATGTTTGCACATCAGGCCTTGAAATATCTTGGATTTCCTGCACTTTTCGGGAAAACCATGGAAAACGATGGAAAACCATCCGAACTCTGATTAAATACGTCTTTTTGTTTTTCAAGATAAACTAGTCAACAATGATCGTTTCCCGTCTATGTAAGTGATTAAAACTTTAGAATACCTATGGACCTACAGGCAATCCACAAAATATCATCAGATTTGTGACGCCTTGGTACGCCCAACACTGCTGACTTCCAACAACCTTCACTGCTGCTATGGTACACCTTGGGCACATCACCACCCTCCATGTAGGCAATGGCATTTGCAATGCCCTGGAAAACCTTCCGCCAAGTTCAGCCCAAATTGTGGGAATTTCAGTGCGCTTGATCAGATTTGATCCTGCAAAACAGCTGGGTATACGGTATACCGGTATACCTATGACATAGAGGTTTGACCATGCTTCTCAGTGAATTGCGATAACTCACCAACCTGGAAGGTTCGCCCGTTTTGGGATATCATTTCGAGTGACATCATCCAGTGACGTCACTACAATATGATTTACCCGGAAAGATCCCAACCTTTCTTGCTTACCTCCCAACACCCTTTGAATATCTTTGATCAAAAAATCCAGTTCTTCATGCTTCAACCCAGCTCAACCCCTCCGTGGTTTTCCCACCGGGTTTACCGGGGCCCACCTGGTGGTTGGAACCCGCCTTCGCCGCAGCTCGGGCCTTGCTCAGCAGCACGCTGTAGAGCTGGGCCAGGGAGCTGACGGCCTGCCCCAGGCGGAAACTTGTAAAAGGTGAAGCGAATCAAGAAAGTTAGGGTTGACTTTAGCTGACTTTCATATCATTGTTTATCTAGATTTAACTTCTATCTTACTGTTTTGCTAACTTTACGAACTTCAGTATAGAAAAACTTTATGTTGACAGTATAAACTGAGGAAAATCATCGCGGATACCTATATTTCTGGGGCAAAGCGAGTAAAGTTAGGAGAAGGTTTGTCCGGTCTCCAATTCGGGGGTGGCAAACATTTGGAACCAAATCCAAATCATTGGGCATCGGGATGTGGCATGTTCCCTGGAACCTTCGACCGAAACAACCAAAATGGTTGGGATGGCAAAATCACTTGTTGATAATACAGTCGTCAAGGTTGTAGGCTCAGGCAACATAACAAGGCCAGAATTACCGCTAAAAGACGATGGTAGTTCCATGCACCACATTCTTTGGCTGGAGCAGCTTGACATCTTGATTAAAATAAAGGCAGGTTCTAACCTATACCGGCTATGCCACTCTACCCCAAGACCCTCAAGAAAAAGATTGAAACATAGTGAAAACTTAAGTCATGTATGATCAGGGAATCATGACGGGAGCTGCAAGCATCAGGAAGATCCTACATCTCTGACTCCCCATCGCCAATGACGCAGAGTGCGCGCCTTGGGGCAAACTTGGTGGCTCACCACTGCTAAGCAATGACGTTGGTAGCCACGCAAAGGCACAATGAGGTTTTCCTTGCAGCCGAGCAAGGCATCTGAGTCTGCACTCTGTGACTTCATGCCCCTGAAACGCAGGCCACAAGGCCTGGTGGAAATTCAAGAAACCAGTGCTGTACTTCCTGTGGTTTGTTTAACGGCCGTACTTTGGGTATCACTTTCTAAGCGCGCTTTCTGCCATTCTGTCTCCACATCCTCCGCTTTCTCTCATGCAAAACATGGCAAAACCATCCAACAGTGCCGTCCTTGGGCCGGAAGCGCAGGCACAAGATGTCGCTCCACATCCTCACCACGGCAGCAGGCTCGGCCATGGCCTTCAGCTGTCGTCTCAGTTCCTGCCAGGTGGTGGTGAGCAGGCCATGGCATGGCGGGTGGGGATCTCATACCCACGCGAAGATCGAGAAGTTGTAGGTTGTTAAGAGTCTGTTGATGTTGATGTCAATTAATGTCGGTTGAATTCAGTCGCATCATCATTTGCAGTCCAAAAAAAAAGATGAACAAATAATATTTCATATAATACCAGTCCCACTCCGCAAGGGTGCTTTGCGACATGAGTCATTGGTCATGGGACATCTTGAAACTCATGGGGCATGCAGAAGATTGGACCATCCCAACCTGCAAAGCCACAGGCTCATCGCCACTACTGGCTGAACCAGGCAGCATTGAGACCTGGTTGTTGTTCCAGTTGGATTGTGCACGAAATGGGGCAGGCACAATGGGAAACATCGGAAAACATGTGTATATATATATATATAATTATGTGTGTGTGTATGTGTGTATAAGAAATAACATGGAGAACATTTTTTCTCTGTGCTTCTCAAGTGCCTTAACCAAATCTGCCCCGAGCTGAACATTCCGAAGAATTCAATTCTTTTCATTCCTGATAGATGTACAAGAAGATTTCTAACTTTCACACCATGGACCATCAGAATCAAGTGGTACTTCGCTCACCGCATCATACCTCATCTACATCTAGATCATCCAGCACATACGAGTATGTAACCAATATGTACATCTGCATTATACATATGTATATATAGTTATATACACGTATGTGTGTGTGTGTTTGAATTTGTACATTAATGTAGTGACTCATCAGAGCCCAAATGTTTGTATATAGTTCTGATTTAATATACCTCTGCAATGTTGTATTTTTATTGGCGGATTTTGCGGCAAGAATTCTCTGTCTGATCAAACGTGTAACTGTGTATCTGTAATTATACTTTTTTATCTTTTTTTGAAGTGCCAAATGATCTCGACATCAGTTTGTCTGCCAATGGCTTAACCATCATGAACACCCTCTGAAAACAGCCATATTTAGGGCATAACCCATCTTCACACAAACCCCATTAAAATAATGGCATTGGGTTACATAGAAACATTACATCTCCAAAATAACATTACTGTACACATTTTTATAATTTATACATAATCATTACATCCCCATGATATGGTATATTCATGTATTTATATTCCCATTCTCCCCCTTACCCTCTGGTAGCATAACTATATGGAAAATCACCATTTTTCATGGGAGAATCCATGAGAATCCACTATTTCTATGGCAATGTTCAAGAGCAAACTGTTAGTTTACCAGAGGATATCCCCTGAGGATTTTCACACATGGTGATCTCCTTATGTTCCCCTGATATTCTGGCAGCTCAACATCTGCGGGTCTTGCGCCTCCACGGCCCGTTCCACCAGCAGCGCCAGCACTGGCAGAAGCGCGGCCAAAGGCAGCTGCAGCTCACCGTGAAGCTCAAGCAGGTTTCCTGGTGAAAAGGGAAAGCTACGGGATCTTAGTAGCTTTTTTTGGGTTTTTGGTGGATGTTTCACTGCTTTTGATGAATGTTGGATGCAAAAACACCATGGGTCCTATGGGTTTGGTGGATTATTTGATGGATGTTCAATGATTTTGGGTGGACGTTTGATGATTCTTGATTATCAATGATTGTCATTTGATTATCTTTGATGATTTTTTACCCCCTGCTCGAAGATTAAAATTCCAGCGGGACCTGCAGGTGCTGCACTGAACCTGCAGCGACTACACTGGATCAACTGATGGCTTCAACCTTAGCCCTAGGATGCCATAGGATAGCTGATATTGAGATATTGATGTAACGAAGCATGGGGGATAGAAACCATCAAGAATCTGGTTGTTGCCTGAGAAACCCGCCCAAAACATATACAGTAAAAGCCAACGGCGAGGTCAATCCAAATCAACCATGGACTTCTCAGTCTTGATTTCAGCACTCCATGTTTTATCCGTATCCAGGGCTTCTGCAACTGCCAACGTGAGCGACTATCAAACAGCCATGGCCCACTCCCACCTGCAGCATATGCCATGGCATACTCTTGCTCCAGCGCCTTCGCGGAACCTCCAGGGCAGCAATGGATGAGCAAGCACTATTCCCTAGGAGCGTACATGGTTTGAAGGCAATAGCAAATCGGAATATCTTGGACCAAATAACCATTGAACGGTTCCGCGATGTTCAATGATTAAATTATTTAGGTCAAATGTCAGGGGTCCATATTCCAGCCCTTTCTGGCCTTGTCGATGCTGTCCGCTCTCTTGATACCTCTGTGGTAGCTGTGCCAGCACATCTGACCACACCAAATCCTCTGCTGGCGCGAAAGGGATTGTCATGTCATGCGTTGAAACCACATCCGCCAAAGGACGCAAAAATGAAAAATCCAAACAAGAAACTAAATCGCGGTTCTGGGGAGGGAACTACCGAAATTAGTTCCTTTGGAGCTTCAATCATTTGAGCCACCCCATCAGGGTGTGGCGATAATACCACTGGTTGCATTGCTTTTTTGCGTTGGCAAACCCAACAGTAACCGTAAAAGTAAAAAGCCTCCAATTGGGATCAATTGGAATTTTGTATGCCACATTCCACCGCCTATTTTGGTAAGTCATTGTGGGTGGGCTATGGTTTTGAGTTAATCTTGGGCCGCCCCCCTTCCACAATTCCAGTCACCACCAGGACCTTCTCATTTTTGAGTAGAGGCCCCCTATTAACCGTCACGATCCATTGTTAGCGTGTGGGGGGGATGACCCCAGGGATCCAAGCTAAAGCCAACAAGATAAACCGAAACTTACCAGAACTGGGCAAATACACACCATCCCCAAGTGCAGGGCTATTCTCCCACCTCGACCACTTTATCCTTCCGTGGCAGCGCAGCAAACTGTTTCGCCAAGGGCCCGGCCACCCTCGGCACGGCCAAGGCAGCTTGCAAGGCTGCAGCGACCACACCGCGGGGCGCTGCGTTTCCGCGGTCCTGCCACGGAAGCCACCCATGGCATGGTGCATTTTTCAGCAGCGGGTGAAGCAAAATTGTATCTCAGAAAAATATCAAACCATGAAATGTTTGGTACACAAAAGGGGCAACAAAACTAAGGTTCCAGGATAAGATTCAGAAGACTGGAATGGTTGGCAATAAACATGCGGAAAAAAACACTGTGAGTTTCAAGGTTATCCTTCCATTCTGACCGAGCCTCCGATGATATGCCAGAACTCTTCTGATTCCAAGGTTTGAGCTATTCATTGTAACCCCATCAACCCTAAAATGGGGTCCCAAATAAGTGTAAGCCCCTTTCTAAACCATGATTTCTGGTGAGTATTTGTATACTTTTGGGGGGTTGACATTGTTGGTTCATCACTTCTAGAGTCTTAGCATCATGTCAAAATGGCCCTCCTGCAAGTCCTAAAATGGATGCCATGGCAAAACATGCAACATCATACAACTTGCATCAAGCATTCAACAGCATTACCAAGGTACATATTGTAACTTGGCCAAGAGCCAACCCCGCGCTTGCAATCCTGGTCCTTGGATTATATATTATTCATGACATGTAAATTGTCAGTTTGATTGGACCAAGATCCACAGTTTTATTCAACTTGGACATGGACACCACTGATTTAGGGTTTAAGGATGGCCAAGAAGTCAGATTCCTTAGCTCCCTGCACCCAGAGGTTGACAAGTCGCCCCTGTCCTGTACTGAAAGAAAACCCAGGCGAAGCAGAGCCACTTGCACTGCCACCTTAGTTGGACAAGAAAGCTACTGTACCGGTTGAGTCAGGGCCTGGCTTCGTTTCAAGCTATGGCGAAGTCTCTTCTTATGAGAATCATCTTTTCCGCTAGTGCGCCGCTTGGGTGGTAGTTTTCTCTGGACTGTTTCCTCGTTTCCCCAACCCCAGAGTGTGCCAGATTCAACTAATCTCAGACGAGAACAATGAATATTCCTGAAGGCGGGAGGTCAAAACGAAATGACCAATTGCCTCGCTGTTCAGCCAAATCTGGATCAGATGGCCCAACAAGAATGTTCTCATTAGTTCTATAAGACATCGGTGATTGTTGCTCGCAACTCAAGCATATGCATGAGCGTGCCTATTTGTACATTTGCACATACACACGGACATGAATACAACTAGCCCCTTTGGATCTACATCCTCCGAATATTATATGCATATTCATGATTATACATGCAGATGTTGTTGATAAATAATGATAAAGAAAATAATTGAATAGATTTGAACAGCTATGGAATATTGACTTGTAGTATTTGTGTGGATGTGCGTGTGGCTATGGGTCAAATCCCTCGCTCTCCTGTGAACTCCAAAAAAAAAAGGCTGGTAAGTGGATGTTCATCCCCCCAGCTCATAGGTTTCAAGCCATCCATATGTGATGTTGATCAAGGATCATCTGATATTCTTGGAGGTTACATCCTCCAAACTCCATATATTTGTATATATTTGTGATATGCACGCATACACACACATGTACATCTATATAGATATAATGATATATATATATACATGTAATATATAAATATATATATATATGTATATATATATATATACATATTCATAAGTTATTCATATGCACCATGCACCATGCACCTGTTTTTGATCAAAAACACAACAGATATGTGTGATGAAATCTGTGATAAATGTGTGCGCCCGTGCAACCCATGGCACCAGTTGCTGTAGCTTCTCTGGGGCATCACCATGGCCCCAGGCACAGCCGCTGGCGCAGACCCGCCAACTGTGAAGCCTTGGTGGAGATGTGGCTCTCACCGGGGTAGAGTGCAACATCATACATCAATTTACAGAGATCAAAGCAATGATGAATAGTTCAAAATCAAAATCACATGCACATATAAACATAATTAATCATCACAATCATAATAACAATAACCACAGCAGCAAGTTTGCTGAAACGTATGGAAAAGTGATAGTTTTTTTTCTTCCACCATCTTCCACCAACATTTTCTCAGCTATTGCAGTTCCAAGCAGGTGATACTTCGCTGCCATGGCACCGTTGCGGATCCGCCAATCGCTGCAGGAGAAACGAAGCAAAGGCGCTGATGGCTGGGATCTCTACAGCGGATCCATCTGCAGGGAGAGGGTGCCCGGCTGGACGGATCACCAGAGTTATCACCAGCTGCAGTTCTCTCACTGGGTTTCTCAGCTCAAATCTCAGGACGTTGGAATCGCTGGGTCATTTTTTAGAAGTTCTTCACCACTCTCTTCAATTGCGGCAAGTATCTACCTGTAGTGGTCCCGTTCCAAGCGGAAAATTTGCAGTGGAAACAGAACATCCTGAAGACAGACCACTTTTGCCCACTGTTTGACATTCTTTGGATGGTATCATCCTAGAACACCCTACCTCTATGCCTCTTTGGGTACCCCATCATCGCTTCTTTGGAAGCCTCCATGAACTGCCAGAATCCGCATGAAAACTACATAAAGGTATCCAAGCCCGCATTTCCATACCTAACATTGCCAAACCAATCCCTTCCCCCTAACATTGAACCCTCCGGTAACACTCCTTAGAAATGATGGTATGTTTACTGGGGGATTTATACATATTTGGGACCACCATTAGGGGGATGATGGGATTAATTACAATCATAATATGTCATTGATCTTAATAGTGAATAATATTTTATAGAATGATATATATATATATATCTCTCTCTCTCTCTCTCTCTCTCTCCATCGCCATCTCAGTATCATATGAAGTCATATGACCACATGAATTTCCATCAATTTCGCCATCGCCCAGTTTTCCACCTCCCCAGGCGGCCACATCCAGCAGCTGCGCCAAGCTTTTGGCCGCCGCCGCTGCCCAGGTGGTCGTGCAGCCGCTACTTGGCCTTCGGGCCCCCGTCGTGGCCAGGTGCAGCAGAGCGGCACAGAAACTGTACAGCGTCCAAGCGGCTGCCTTTTTTCGGTGGGAAAAATGGGTGGAGACGGGTGGAGATTTCAGCATGTTTTTCGGAGATTTACCCTTTGAAAAAATGTAAACACATACCCTTCGGCAATCAACCGTGGCTGGGGAATCCTCCTACATGGAGGTTTATAGCTGGGAACATCATCGAAATAATTGTTATTTTTTCAGCACGCCATGTTTGATTGCAAGAGGGTAAGACTGCATTTCTTTGTGCAAGTTGTTTCATTGATTGTGGTGATGCAAGAAGTGGTTTGTAAACCAATGCTGTTTTTCTTTGGATCAACCATATCAATGTTTCAAGGTCAAAAGGGAGGCTGAAATTCTGGTCACATATTTGGCAACACCCGGAGAGATAGAGAAAGACGGAAAGATATATAGGTGCCCCAGTAAAAGGGATATGGGTATGGGGGTGGAATGCGGTCTGAGAGCCTTGGATTTTGACGCAAACTCATTGAAGAAATGGGATGACCCCACTTGGAAACTTCATTGCAAATCACTTGCACCCTCCATTCTAAACGGTAAGAACACTTGCACCCTGTTGCTTTACATTCCCAACATGCACAGAATACATGATCGTCGCGATATTCAGGTAGCAAGTTTGGGCTCTGTGGGGAATTCACTGTTCATGGCTGATGCAAAGTGTTGCTGAAAATTACCCTCTGGGAATCTAACATTAGAAATGTGGACTCGACATTTGCTTGCTATTTCTAATGGTAAAGCCAGGGTCCATGTCCATTCATCAAGACACTGGTGCATGCGCAGACTTCTCCATACCATCTGTCATCAAATAGCCTGAACTGAAAAGCATCAAAAATTGCATGTTTTTTTCTGGGAGGCGTGATGGCATGTGAGCACCCTGGTTTTCACATCAAAATAGCTGGCAATTCCATTCATATGGGAAAATCGTAGGTTTGGAGTGAAAAATGATGAACAAAAAGTGAAGGCGAAATCTTCTGCACCTTGGTGTTCTTCATTTGTGGTGCAGTGGTGCAGGGTTTCAATGTTCCAGCTGAGCCCGACACAAATACTTCGATGAACATCGCGGTGTGACACGCGCAAGGCATCCAAAACGAAGCCCGACAAGGCGCACAGCACCTGCATAAATGACATTTCCCAAAATTCTATGGTTTTTTGTCAGCATGGGCCCTGTGGTTCACTACCCCAACCCCAGAATGTGACGATAAGCCAATTTTGGTAGATGGCTTTCATATGGAAAATGAGGATATCAAGGCATTTTCCTGGGAGTTTCGTGAGCCTCCTTTCCATGAGTTCCTGGATAGGCTACAACGTAACTTGCATATCCCCACCCTGACAAAACAAGAATGGTCAATCTGTTGGTGCCAGCCAAAGGGGGGGGCCATCAACATCATCATCATCATCATCATCATCATCATCATCATCAGCAGCATCAGAATCGTCATCATCCGAATCACAATCAAAGACATCAGTGACATCAATGACATCAATGACATCAAAGACATCAAAGACATCAAAGCCAAAATATGCCAACCCCCACCCCACCCCCACCATCCACAGCACCTCCGCTAGATCATCAGCGCTTCGCAAGGCCAAGTGCTTCCACACCTAGAGGTGTGCTATGCTACAACTATCATGCTTCAGGTCCAGCGCTTCAAGCGCAATACATTACCGATGCCAGATAGTTACACATAGATCATAGACACACTGACGGTAACATAATACAAAACTTACCGATGTTTTTTGCATAAGTTTTGGACCATACTTTGTGATATTTCATGGTCATGACTCATCACTAAAGGCACCCAAGCCCCGATAGGCGCCTGCCAATGCGTTCTGCGCATCAGGGTCAAGAGCACCTTGCCTGGTGCCAAGAATGGCTGGCCTGGGGCATTCCACCGGTCTCAGAGCGCACCCTCTGAGAAAAATAGCAACGAAACCTTTGGAAAGCCGAGAGAGTTGATGGAAATGGACAGACAACGAAACAGCTGCCATTGAGTTTCAGTTCTGGTTTGTCTTTTCAGAATGATGTGTATATACTATACAGTAACATCATTTTTCAGCCTTTCATGTCCAGTCCCCCATCGCGCTGTCTCCCACAGCCTTTCATCTGCACAATCTTCGCAAGGGTCTGAAGGTCCTGCACCTGTTTCCTGAGATCTGGATGTCCAAAAAAGGGGGGTATCATCCCTTCAAACCAGCGACAAACAACACCATTTCACCAGTGGTTTGGTGAGCCATCTGGGCATCCCAAACTTCATGCCAGGAAAGTGCGTTTCAGGATATTGTCATTAAACAAAATTTGGTGTTATGTGGCAATGTGGCAATGGTTTTTCCATGGTTCCCCCTTGATGATTTATAAACACCCCCAAAGACTGCCTGCAAGAGGATTGCTGTTTGAACTCATGGGAGTGCGTAAGATCTCCGCTTCGTTGGATCGCCACCCACCACACCATCCGGATCCGCCCCAGGGGCTGGATGCTCTTCCACTCACTGTCCGCCCAACGGCTCCGGGCCAGGACGCTCCGGACCTCGGTGGCACGATGGAATCCCACGGTCGCTAGCGATACAAAATCCCAAGCATCATTGGAATCATTAGATTCGTTTCAGGGAACATGTACAGGAAACCAGGGTTTTTCCATGTTTTTCCTATGAAATATGGGGGTGGGTCCTATTTCAAGTTTCCCTTGAACCAATGGAATGATAGACGTTCTGGTGATTTTCTGGGAAATGTTGGACACGTCTTTGGTTTTTGTGATATCATGTGATACCTTTTGAAAACTCGACAATCTATGGTATAATGGTGATAATTGACATTGATACTGAGGGTCCTTTGATTTACGTGCAACTCTCGACCAACTTCTATTCGGGGGGATCTTTGGGGGTGACCTATCCTGATAATGCTGTAAACCCAAGGGCAGAAAGCTCAAATTGGGACAAGATGGGATGTTTCTACGCCCCATTTCCGGTCGAATCGGGGGTGGTTTATCATGGGGTTTACCACACTGTTGTACGCCTTGGATAATGGAAATTTATGGGGCAGCGTGGGGAATTATAGTGATCTATGTGGTGATGTATGATGAAAATTCATCAAACCCATGACAATCTAATCTGCCATGTGTATATATATATATATACAGAATTATACAGATACATATAAATACACATCAGAGAGCTAGGGAGAGCTCTTTATCCAATTTGCATATTCATTGGTGTGTTTATTTATCTGTGTGTGTGTGATATCTGTATCATCACACAACCCCAAGGTTGTAAAGCTGGCCAATCCATGCAATGCAAACTGCAAATCACAAGGCAGGCCCAATGGAAAGAGAAGGTGGTCTGATCGTATAAATTGCAACTGTCCAGTTACCCAAGCAAAAGATGCAGCCAGTGCCCCTGTGCATAGTATGACTAAAATCATGCAAATGCACATTGCACTAGCGTGCAGGAGTGCACAAGTGTGCACGAGTCGCGTGCATGTCAACGAAGGGTTGCATGTCTCCGTATTTACTCTATCCTTTGGAGGCTGCTCTTGTATGATTTGACAACCTTTTGTCAGAAAAGGGATGGGGGTGGTCGGAATTCGAATTCGTTGTCTCCGCGCTCCAAGTGTTTCAACTAGTTTTCAACTTCGGGAACAAACACTTCCCCAATTCATCAAGGAACAAAGCTCTGAATGCGCAGGGCTGCAGTGTGTTTCTGAGTCTCCTCAGCAGCCTCCTCCGGCCGTGAAATCTGTAGCAAACCCAGAGTCGAGTGGTAGAATCTGGAAGAATATGAATCCCATCCCCATAATATTATGCAAATATCCCTGAGAAGGCGCCCAAAAATAAATAGATCCAATTCTAAAACATTATTTTTAGGGCGATTTAAGGGGCAGTTTAAAGGGCGCTAGTTAGTATTGGGTGGAAGGAGGGTACGCCTGTTTTCCAAGCTTCCTCCCGTAACGGTGATTCCCACAACAGAGCCAACCCAAAAAGGAGATTCGAGGCTTCAGGCCGCCGAAATGATCTTCCAACCATACCCAACCTGTTTCTATCTCCAACTCCTGCAAAAAGATAACTACCAAATCGTGAAGGGATCATGGACAAAATCCAACCGTGAGTCCTTGGCATTGCTCTGGCGGAGCTTTTCTCGCTCCTGGGCCAGTCTCTGCCAGCTGGTGTATACTGATCGCTTGGCTAGCCTCCTGGCCCTCCCCATGTGGACGATGCAACTCCTAAATCTGGGAAAAGGTTTGTTTTTTGGTTCCTTGATATTAGATACTTCAACCATCTTCAACCATGATTCATGTGCAGATATGCAAAATTACTATTAATTGTGTATAAATTTGCAAAAACATGTTGATGTCGCAAGAATATGATTCAAGGTCTTTTTGGGGATGATCCCCTACCATGACCAGTACCAGCATTTTCTGAGACAACTGCAGAAAAATCTATGCAGCTCCTGGCGTTTCTTCTCCAAATCATGGAGAAGAGCAGCTTTCGACGACGTCGCAGGGCCAGACATGGCATCATCGCAGCCCAGGGCCCAGCGTCCAAGGGAGCGTGGTGAATCTACATTTGAAAGTTCTCTATCCTAGAAATTCCAAACAAGATGCAGCAACTTCGGAACGCCCCCCTTCGAGGATAGCCAAAACATGCCAAAACCATGGTTTCCGATGCTGGAATCCAATGATTGACGACTGAACAAATGGCAAGTTTTTTTTCCACACGCGCTTTCATCTTTTAAAAGATGCTTTTCCTTGGGTTTTTTCCAGAGACCCTTCGAGCTGAATCGATCAACTGCACTTGTCGCGGACAGGGCTTGGTACTCTTCGTGTTGGCGCGTACGGTTCTCCATTGGGGTTGTCGCAAAACACAAATGTGCAACTAATGCTATGGCATGCAGCAAAGGCCTGAATCATCACAAATCATTACTTTCAGCTGCAGGGCCCCCGTCAACAAAAGCAAACTTGGATTACAACATCTTTGGTGGCTTCTCAAATGGGGAACCATGGCCAGCAAAAACGCACCTATTTTGGCATCAAGACTATCGTCCCAGCAACCCAATCGGAACAAAGCAGCATGAAGCAGCTGTTTTCAAGGATTGGATGCACCTAACATGTATTACTCCCATCCCGCTAAGATCCCTAAGAATAAATCAACAAACGGATCCCAAGATTAACAGATTCACCACACCAGGGTCCTTGGGGGCCCGGCGCCAGCATCTGCCAACTCACGTTCGGCCGTGAGAGTCCTCCAGACCCAGAAATGCAGCTGAGTTTTAGAATTGTGTGTATCAACCATCAAGAATCCACTTTTCGGAAGTCAGACTCCAGCAGCTTGAAACAAACCATTTTATTTGAAAGGTACGAATTGCGTCCGCGTCTTCTTGTCTTGGTTCACTCACAGCACACCCTGCTTTGGGGGTCGCCACGAAATTTTGGGGGTGCTCTGGCTGGTGGTGAGACGTTGTCCCCCACAACAAAAATACTAGGGGGGTAAATTGGCTAGGCAAAAGGGTAACACTACCCATATGCCCCTTTGTGACATTGTGGCCATCATTTACCCATAACAGGCTTGAGCAACCCTGACAACCCACCCCCAAGAAAAGATAGAAAAACAATCAGCAAATTACAACTATTCTAGGTACTTCAGGAAGATGCTATCTTTTTGGGTGTTGTCATACAGCAGCAACCCATCCCGGACATTTGAAGCCACCAGCCAGTGGTAACCAGTGGTTAACGTTGGGGTTACATAGGTGTGGAAACCCACCATTTGTAGATCATTTTCCTAAGGGAACCCTTGGTTTTCCACATCTTTCTCTATGTTTAGCCCAGGGTAATTTACCATCAAGGCCCATGAAATAATCCCATGAAATCCCACGAAATCCCATTGATTGATGTTAAGTCTCTTACTGGTGGCCTTCTGGATTTTGGTCAATTCACCAGTGACGCCACCAGTGACGCCACGCCTCAGTCGTGCTTCAGCTTCCGCCAGGACCGAAGCTTCCACGCCGGCCGCGCGCGCCTGGCTGGTGGCACCAAAATAAAGAGCCGTTGGAAACGGTGATGTAGTGAGTATCAAAACATATGAAAACCATCCAATGTTCCAATATTATACGTATATATATATATAACTACAATATAGAGGTGACATCACTATGAAATGGTATCGAAATCATGCTTGAAAACCATCCAACTATCCAATGATTGAGGGGATATTGACTATGAAATGGGATTAAGACATGTGAAATGGGATTCGCTCAAGATTCTTGACTTCCGCGACAAAGCTGGCAACTGGGAACTGCCATTTCCGAAAATGATATGTGAAAGCGTTCATCCAATGATAAAGGCGGTATTAAAACCCTCCAATTCTTACGCGCGATTTAGGGAATAAATGATTTTGAAACATAACAATACCCAATCTGGCGTGTGGCAGCCGCAGAACAGGGTCCCACCTCCTGGAGAGAGGATCTCAGGGAGGCTTCATCCTGCGCCTGAAGGGAAGCAGTTCCAGGAAACCCCTAGAGGGGTCAAACACCAGGGTTTTCCTGAGAAGTTTCCCATGATCCAAGTTCAGATTCTGAGTGGTTGGCAGTTTCAACCAAAATGATCTGGGAATATGGGTCATTTGCAGGAAATCCTAGATAGTGATGGAATGTGATGGAAAAGTAAGTGATGCTTCAAAGCCACGTGTCATCAACCGCCAACATGCATATAATTCACATATACTAGTATTTATACATATATATATATATATATATAAATTCATAGAGTATGTATTATGTATAGTGGATACATGTACATTTACAAATATATGGAATTGGACATCTACATCTATATATCTACGTGTAGATAAATATGAAATTGATGCTTGATGGCGTCTTCTGCTTTTCAACAGCTACGTGCCTGAAGCAACAGTATCTGACTCAAAACAGCCCTCCATTGGGATGTCAACTTGTGGCCCAATGGGCTTCCCCAATCTCAAAGTCCCTAAAAATCAGAACAGCAGATCCAATATTGAACCAGGGGCTCTAACGGGTGCAATGTTTGGGGGTGCATCAACTAGTCATCGACTCTAGCCTGCAGCAGGGCATGTTTGGAGTAAAACCTGTCGTAGGCGAATTCCGCCTCAAGCGGTATGTGTCTGATGCTGTCAAGCTGCCCCCCATCATGACAAATAACAAAAGTCTCACCTTCAGGTTTGAATGTATGGCATCTTTATTGACACAGACAAAAAGGTAGAGCATTTCGTTTGCCAAACCTTCCCAGGGTCAACAAAGACCATGCGAAATTTCAGGGAATCAATCTCATATTGTCAGAAAGGCCTAGATCCTGTACCTTGGGGCTCCTGAAAAAAACAACAAACATCCTTCATGTATCTTCATATTAAACACCTCCATTCATAAACAACTCCCGAATAAACGGCTCCACTCGGCTCCGAACAGCGTCCAGGTCATTCAGATCCACACCAGCCTGAGATTCGAAAACGAGGTGATTTTAAAGGACAACCCGGGACATCAAAGCCAGATATAAAATGATATAAATATGTCAATGCATGACTATGTAGACTTATGTAGCATTTACAATTGGGTAGGAAATTGTTTGGGGATTTTTTTTTTTTAGTTTAGGGAATTTTTTTTGGATTTCTGGCTAGGTAGGTTGTCCATCCTATTTGCCTGGTATTTGCAGCATTTCGGAGCTGGAACCTTCCATTTTGCATGCTATTTCCACCATTTCGGAGCTGGAACCTTCCATTTTGCATGCTATCTGCAGCATTTTCCTCGACCTTGGAAGCATTTTGCATGCTATTTGCAGCATTTCGGAGCTGGAACCTTCCATTTTGCATGCTATTTGCAGCATTTGGGAGCTGGAACCTTCCATTTTGCATGCTATTT
>BGPT01000547.1:80000-93172 GCA_003297045.1 Symbiodinium sp. clade C Y103 | reverse complement strand
TGAACGGCACTTGTGACGATGTAAGTGACACTGACTCAAACAATTGAAGCGTGAATATTTTGATTTGAGCGAAACGAAACCATGTTGATTTGCACAGGGAGTGCCAACGTGACACCAATTTCGAGAAGAATCTGCAGAATAGTGTCCTACACAAGCATTACTTTACTTGTCATTATTTCCTGGTTGCTCGTTCACTCTCCCTGGCGACTGGCTAGGCACTCAATGGGTGCTCTAGGCTAATACGGTCGGATTGCATAATGTTGCGCACAAGTCGTCGAGGTTGAAAACCAAACACCATCATCAAAGAAATCGGTCTGGCGAAGGAACCTTCGTTTTCTGCAACCACCGGTTCCAAAAGGCTGTCCAATATAATAAAGTTCCCTTCAGCTATCAGGACTTTGGAAGGGTAAGACGCAAGAGTCATGTTGTTCCACACACACAGAGATATGACTTGCAACGATGTTTGCCAAAATATTTCAGTTTGCCTTTCTCCAAACATGGCAATAGATTGCAAGTGAAACTTGCTGTTTCCGCATTGCTTCCCACCAGCAACTGTGCAAAGCACTCTCGCTCAATAAGTCCACAATGCATGAGACTGCTCTTCACAACAGCCAACAGGACCGAAAACCAAAAGCTGGTCACTGGCCAACAAAAAATAGGAACGATAGGACTCAGTTCTTTCTGTGTCACTGCTGGTTCCAACAAGCCGTCGAACGAACGTCCCTTTACCTATCAGGACTCTGGAGTGGCCATTTCCTTCCACATACAGATATGATCCGCAAGAATGTTTCAAGCTTGCATGTTTGCAAAGGTTGCACAAGATTGCAAGAGAAACTCGGTGTTGCCGCATTGCTTCCTACCAGCAACCGTGCGAAGCAGTCTCGCTCTGAAAGTCCACAATGCATGAGACTGCTCCTCACGGCAGCTAAGATCATTCANTGTTGCCGCATTGCTTCCTACCAGCAACCGTGCGAAGCAGTCTCGCTCTGAAAGTCCACAATGCATGAGACTGCTCCTCACGGCAGCTAAGATCATTCAGGACCAAGAGCTGGCAACCAAAAAATGGGTAGGGTAGGACAACTTTCCTTGACCTGCCAATGCTTCTTCGTTCGTGGAAGCCCATAGGCAGACTGGATCCCTCGCTTGCATGATACAACAACAGGTAGGGTCACGCAAACATGGGCAGTCTCCGAGGTACTCAACACTGCGCCAGCAATCTAGCAAGGACTGAATGTGGACTGGCTCTCATAGACATTGGACTCCTTGGACTCCTTCGGCAATGAAAAAGATTGATCTTTGTCGTTTTGTCAGTCACTGCGGGGCGCTGGGGGCGTTGCTGGTTTGCCCCTCTTTGATGCCTAAGGTGAACGGCACTTGTGACGATGTAAGTGACACTGACTCAAACAATTGAAGCGTGAATATTTTGATTTGAGCGAAACGAAACCATGTTGATTTGCACAGGGNTGAACGGCACTTGTGACGATGTAAGTGACACTGACTCAAACAATTGAAGCGTGAATATTTTGATTTGAGCGAAACGAAACCATGTTGATTTGCACAGGGTGTGCCAACGTGACACCAATTTCGAGAAGAATCTGCAGAATAGTGTCCTACACAAGCATTAATTACTTTACTTGTCATTTCTTCCTGGTTGCTCGTTCACTCTCACTGGCGACTGGCCATGCACTCAATGGGTGCTCTAGGCTAATACGGTCGGATTGCATAATGTTGCCTTGAGCACAAGTCGTCGAGGTTGAAAACCAAACACCATCATCAAAGAAATCGGTCTTGCGAAGGAACCTTCGTTTTCTGCAACCACCGGTTGCGAAAGGTTTTCTAATAAAAATCTGATCAACTATATACAGGTACTCTGGAAAAGGTTGGTTTTCCACATGCAAATATGATCCGCAGAGATTTTTCAGCCGGCATGTTTGCGAAAATGGAACCAGATTGCAAGAGAAACTTGCCGTCTGTGCGTGCATGCCCACCAGTGACTGTGCGAACACTCTCGCTCGCACAGTCCATAATACACAAGATTGTTCTTCACGAAAACCAAAGAGATCAAGAACCAAAAGCTGGCCACAAAAGATTGGTCTGGTCGGACAACCGTCTTTCCCTACGACAGGCTACAGCATTCATTCCAATCAAATTCCAAGATCTCTTCAGTATCCGGACTCTGGAAGGTTTTTGGTTCCACACACAAATATGATCTGGAAAGAGATGCTTCAGCCTCCCTTTTGCAAAAATGGCACCAGGATACAAGAGGAATTTGCTGTCTGTGTCCGCGCGCGCGCATTCCCGCCAGCAACTGTGCGAACACTCTCGCCCGCAGAGTCCATAATACATGAGACTACTCCGCCAGCCAAGAGCGAAAAACGAAGGCAGAAACTTGGCCCAAACAACCCAAACAACCCAAACATGCGCTTGTTTCTTTGCTTGTTTCTTTGGTTTCTCTGCTTTCTCTGTGAGGTCCAATGAAACTCCGTCACGATCCACAGCAACTCTGCGAGCACACGCTCCTGTACCGTCAAGACGTCAAGGAGCTGTTTTCCCCGTTTCAGTTTGCCCTTTTGCGAGAATGGCACCTGTAAATGGAACATAATGGACCAAGATCAAAAAGGAACTTTGATGAAACTTTGTATTTAAATGCTTTCATTCTCAGCAACTGTGCGAAGCAGTCCCTCTCGATATGTCCAGGATGCATGAGACTGCTCTTCACGATGGCCAACAAGATCGAGCNGAAGCAGTCCCTCTCGATATGTCCAGGATGCATGAGACTGCTCTTCACGATGGCCAACAAGATCGAGCACCAAAAGCTGGCCAAAAAGAATCAGTCCGCACTGGCAAGATGGAAGGGACATTTTTTCCATCTGCAGATTTGATCTGTGTTTCAGTCACAGAGACTGAGAAACAAGAGCTGGCAATAAGAGGAAGAGTCTTACTTGGTTGTAAAGCTAGCACCGGGTTCAAGAAATCTGAGGTTTGCATAGTTTTGCTGAAATGTTGAAACCGCCTTGCAATGACGTCACCGAAGATACTTCTGGTTGGCTGTGCATTCTGACTGACGACTCGCTCAGCATTAATGGGTGATCTAGGTTGGGAGAACACAATGTCACTTTTAACACAAATCATCGAGATTGAAAACCAACAACCGTCATCATAGAAACATGCCTGGTTGGACAACCTCCTTTCTCTTCAACCACTGGTTCCAAAAGGCTGTCCAGTACAATGAAATTCCCATTGACCATCACGACATTGGAAAGGTCGTTTTTATCACACATAGATACGATCCGCAAAGATATTTCAACTTGCCCTTTCGCCAAATTGGCACTAAATTACGAAAAGTTCTGGCAGTCTGTGTGTGCATTGCGCATGCCCACCAGCAGCTGTGCGAGCACTTGTTCGATAAGTCCACAATGCATGAGGCTGCGACAACCCACGACACCTAAGAAGATCGAGAACCTACGACAACCTTCCTTGACCTGCCAGCAGACTTTCCAAGTTTTGAGTGTGCCTTAATATCTTTGAGTTCCAGAACTTCGTAAGGGTACTCTGGCCAATCTGTGAAATACATGCAGAAAACTTAGGTTGCAGCTCCTTGGCTCCCGGCTAGGGAATATGAAAAACTCTAGCTCCCAATCTCTCCCTCCTGACCGCTGGATAGTAATTTTCATTTTTTTTGCAAGAATAACCCCAACTTCAAGAAGGACCCGCCCCGCTGAATAGTGTCCTACACAAGCATTACTTTACTTGTCATTACTTCCTGGTTGCTCGTTCATTCTCACTGGCGACTGGCTAGGCACTCAATGGGTGCTCTGGGCTAATACGGTCGGATTGCGTAATGTCGCCTTTCGCACAAGTCGTCGAGATTCAAAACCAAACACCATCATCAAAGAAATCGGTCTGGCGAAGGAACCTTCGTTTTCTGCAACCACCGGTTCCAACAGGCTGTCCAACCACTAGACCTCTGGAAGGGTTCTTGTCCTCCACAGATATGAGTTGCAAAAACGTTTCAGCTTACACAGTTGCAAAAACATGGCACCAGATTACAAAAAGAACTTGTTGTCTGTGTGTTCAAGTGTGTGCATACCCGCCAGCCACTGCAAACATTNTCAGCTTACACAGTTGCAAAAACATGGCACCAGATTACAAAAAGAACTTGTTGTCTGTGTGTTCAAGTGTGTGCATACCCGCCAGCCACTGCAAACATTCTTGCTCACAAGCTCTATTAAAAAAGACACAAGAATGCCCTTCACGACAGCCAAAAATCATCGATTTTGCAGGAGATTTTTTCTTTGCAACCTCTCGTTTCAACAGCTTCTTCAATCAAACTCTCCTCAACTCGCAGGACAACTGCAAGAACTTTTTGTTCACACAAAAATACGATGCACAAAGATGTTTCACTATGCGTGTTTGCAGAAATGACATTGAGAATGCCCATGTGAATTTGCTGCGCATGTGTGCCCTTCCCATGAGCCACTGTGCCAACGTGTGCCAACACTCTTGCTCGGCCGGCCAACAAGATAGCCAACAAGATCCGGAACCAAAAGCTGGATGTTCAGTGATAGAACCAAGTTCTTTCTTTGCAACCCCAACAAGCGGTCCAACAAATTTCCCTTTAACCGTCAAAACGTCAAGGAGCTGTTTTTTCCCGTTTCAGTTTGCCCTTTTGCCAGAATGGCACCGATAAAAAAAAGGGATAAAAAAGGAGCTTTGCATTTGTGTTTTCATTCTCAGCAACTGTGCGAAGCAGTCCCTCTCGATATGTCCAGGATGCATGAGACTGCTCTTCACGATGCAAGCGCTAGTTCCAGGCTGTCCAATGAAAGTTCCTTCAGCTATCAGGACTTTGGAAAGGTCAATTTTTGGCACAGACAGATTTGATTTTCAAATGTGTTTCCGTCAAAGACAAGAAGCAAGGATGGCCACAAAAAAGAGAGGCTCCCAAGTTCAAAGCACCGCTTGCAGTGATGCCACCAAGTCCAGGTTTGGATCAAATCTCTGTGTTTCGTGATCTACTAAACATGGCAAAATATGGCGATGTCCCATGGATCAAGGTCTAAATCCAAGCGCATTGCGATGATTTGCGTCACATCCTATGGCATCTGAAAGAGTGTTTTGCAGCATTTCGAGACATGGCGATCCCAGGGGATGGGAAGAGCGAAGAAATCGCGCGATTTCCGGGACCAATTTGCGGGACCAAATTGGGGAATTTCCATGTGAGAAAAGACCCAAATGATCGACTGTTACACTGTTGTGTTGTGAAAGCCGTTCCATAGTTGGTTCATGTTTTGCATCATGCGTGATTCCATTTGATGAAATCTTGGATGAGCCTGCATAGACCTGCATGCACGCGGTCACAAACGGATTCTCTGAGTTGCAAGGTTGAGAAGTACCAGTAGTACCGCACAAGGCGGTGGCGGAAGTTTCAAAGATAGGACCAGATAGGAAACCTATAGGAGAGGTTGGTCGCTGTGAATGATGGATGGCAGAGCAAGCCCACTGATGGACCGACAAGTGGTTGGAGGCAGCGCGGTGTAGTTGTAATGTAGTGTGGTTGTAGTTGTAACGTAGTTGTAGTTGTAATGTAATTGTAGTTGTAGTTCTAGTTGTAGTTGTAGTTGCAGTGTAGTTGTAGTGGTTTGTGTGGTTGTAGTTGTAGTTGTAGTTGTAGTTTGCTGGTGGTGGTGGTGGTGGTGCTGTTGCTGTTGCTGTTGCTGTTGTAGTTGTAGTTGTTGTAGCTGTAGTTGTTGTAGTTCTAGTTGTAGTTGTAGTTGCAATGGTTGTTGTGGTTGTACTTGTGGTTGTACTTGTGGTTGTACTTGCGGTTGTATTTGTGGTTGTAGTTGTAGCTGTAGTGGTAGTTGTAGTTGTAGGTGCGGTTGTGGTTGTAGTTGTAGTTGTAGTTGTTGTAGTTGTTGTCGTCTAGTCTAGTCTAGTCTAGTCTAGTCTAGTCTAGTCTGGTCTGGTCTAGTCTAGTCTAGTCTAGTTTACTCTAGTCTAGTCTAGTCTAGTCTAGGCTAGTCTAGTCTAGTCTACTCTGGTGTGGTGTAGTGTAGTGTAGCGTAGTGTAGTGTAGTGTAGTTGTGTAGTGTGGTTGCGGTGTAGCGCAGTGTAGCGTGGTGTAGTTTGTAGTTTGTAGTTCGTAGCTGCGGTTGTAGTTGTAGTTGTAGTTGACTGTAATGTAGTGTAGCGTAGTGTAGCGTAATATAATGTAGTGCAATGTAGTGTAGTGTAGTGTAGTTTAATGTAGTTTAATGTAACATTTCGAAATGAAGTAAACAATTTTGCCAGACTTCCTTTCTACGAGGCTTCGGCCAAAAATGGCACGTTGAGTGTCCTGCTGACGGCCTCGTGCCAATACGTTCTGCGATTTTTCCACTCCATTTCTCTCAAGTACTGCGCCTACCACGAGAAAGTGAAGCCAGGTCATACGAAGTGCTGCACCTGTCACGCAAAATCATCTAAGCNGATTTTTCCACTCCATTTCTCTCAAGTACTGCGCCTACCACGAGAAAGTGAAGCCAGGTCATACGAAGTGCTGCACCTGTCACGCAAAATCATCTAAGCAAATCTGAAGATCTGATGCTCAAAATGACACCCCTCTCACCAAATCAACGCCCTGACCTTTTAACATGTCTGCTTGAAGGGTTTCTTGTATCGCGCCCGCCACGAAAAATGCATCTTGGCAGATCGTCTTCAAATGTCCCACGTTGCAGATCGTCTTCAAATGTCCCACGTCTGCCATCGTTTTTGAGAATGCCACCAAACCCCAACGTTTAGCTCACTTTTCACCAGATGCAGAATCCCTTGCGCCTGCCACAAAAAAACGACGCCCGAACGTCCAAAAGTGCTCCGAACCTCTGTTTTTAACGCTTTTGACTTCCAAATGTGCTTCGCGCCACAGCGGCGTCCACTTTTTGGACATCTCAACTTCCAAAAATGGTCCGAGAATGTGGTGCTTTGTACCTTTTTACTTCAAAATGTGCTTCGCGGAACAGCGGCGCGCACTTTTTCGACAGCTCAACTTCCAAAAGTGGTCCAAGCAGAGTTGACACGAGGTGTTACCTTTTTTTCTTCAAAATGTGCTTCGCGCCGCAACGGCGCACGCTTTTTCCACATCTCAACTTGCAAGTGTGCTCCAAACNGAGTTGACACGAGGTGTTACCTTTTTTTCTTCAAAATGTGCTTCGCGCCGCAACGGCGCACGCTTTTTCCACATCTCAACTTGCAAGTGTGCTCCAAACCCCTCAGTTTTTAACACGGTTTACTTCCAAACGTGCTTCGCGCCACAACCGCGTGCACTTTTTCGACATCTCAACTTCCAAAAGTGCTCCGACGCTGAGGTGTTTTGTGTTTTTTTACTTTGAAATGTGGTTGGCACCACAACGGCGTGCACTTTTTCATCTCTCATCTGGCCAGCTGCGAGGCGTGGGCGGCGAAATCGTTCGGATGAAAAGCTGGGAGGCCTCGGTCAAAACATTGGAAAAACACAGTGTCTCGCGACTTTCCTACCTTTTCTCGCGCCTGCATCTTCTCTCTTCTGACTTTCTCCTGTCTGATCTTCTCTCTTCTGACTTTCTCCTCTCTGTGGCTCTTCCCATCTTGGCTTTTCCATCTGTCTATATTGTCGGAAGTTTGACTTCTAAACTTCCTTCGAACATGTTGACGGTAGATTCTGTGCGGACTGGGCCACAGCTAGTGTCACTCCTTGCATATTTAAAAACAAGAGATGCAAGATTTGACTTTGGTTTTTCTTCAAGAGCTCTNGGTAGATTCTGTGCGGACTGGGCCACAGCTAGTGTCACTCCTTGCATATTTAAAAACAAGAGATGCAAGATTTGACTTTGGTTTTTCTTCAAGAGCTCTCACCTCATACGGTGTTCAGCTGCGTTGTTTCATTCTAGTTGCATTGATCGCAAGTGAGTAATGGCCACTGTTAATTTTCTTGCGCTGGCTGAAGCTTGGGAGAGCCAGAATATCTAGAACTTCATGAAATGATTCCCCTTCCCAAACCGCAAACGTCTCCCTAATTCCCAATTCGGCCACTTTTCGCAGTCTCCATGGTCGGCAACACAGCCAAGCTACGAAACCTGAGCTTAATAGCTCCCCAAATATGGTAAGAGGTCAATCATCATGTTTATCATTGAACGAAAATGGGCCAATGTTCAGAACAATTTGCCACCGCTATGTTAAAATATCCAGAGGGTATATCATATATGGCTTTTGATCCATCATGTGTATCCGTTCTGGGGCCACCCGCTGGGTTGAACTTCATCCTCTTGGCTGCTGCCACAGGGGCAGAATGGAACCAGCTGCACTAAGATTTTCCATCTGGAAGAAACTATCAAATTTCGGGTTACCTTGTTTCTCATTGTTGGTTATGGTCTGGTTGTATCATATCCCCACTATATCCCCACTGTATCCGAGGTGTTGACCACGCCATGCTGGGCCACAGGGACCTGTTGAATGGTCGGATTTTCATGTCATGGATGGAGGGACAACGAAATGATCGCAGTGGATATTTGATGATTTTTGTGGAAACTCACGACTGCTGATGTCGATGAAAATATGGAATGCCTTTTGCCATTTCATACCCCACATTCAGGCTCCCAAACATCATTTTGCTAGATCTCTGTTACCACCCAGAGAATGTAGTTCCCAGGAAAACCCACGCTGTGGCCCAACAGGTGAAACAGCAACCCATGTTGGGCGACTGCTGCCAATTGGACAGCCCTGGGCATTGATACCCCACATTTGACCCATCCCATCCTACTGCCATCATGACAGTTAGAAGGCTTGCCGCATCCTTCTTGAAGCCAAGGTGTAAGAGACCAAAGATAGCTGGGAAGGTAAAGGGATAAGGAGGAAGGTGTGGTGAAAGAGCTGATTGCGACGATATGGAGGCCATGGTCTGGGGGTGGAGAGAGGTTAGTTCACTGTGAAGTTTCATGAGATTGGCGATTCCAGAACAAGAGGGACTTCACCTAGCCGGCTAGCAGAAGCTAGCTTTCATGACTTGTATCATTTGTCACTTTGGACAAGACACAGCATTTCAAATCTGCCCCTAAGTGATAGGTCACATCTGTTGTCACAGCCAAGTTCAGAAAGCATTGAAGCAGATTCGACCGTGAAACTCGCATCGCTACCATGCTNCAAATCTGCCCCTAAGTGATAGGTCACATCTGTTGTCACAGCCAAGTTCAGAAAGCATTGAAGCAGATTCGACCGTGAAACTCGCATCGCTACCATGCTATCATGCACCGTGCGTCGCCTCCCTCCCACCACTCGTCAGAGCTGGATTCCGTCAAATCTCCGTGAGATTGGATCACCTGACAAGTATCGTCAGCTCACCCATGGTTGATCCCCTTGAAGACATCAAAATCGCTAGGACTTATGGATTATCTATGGATGATTTACGGATGATTTATGGATGTTGCCCGNTGATCCCCTTGAAGACATCAAAATCGCTAGGACTTATGGATTATCTATGGATGATTTACGGATGATTTATGGATGTTGCCCGCAAATTTGTCAAAAAAACATAGGTAACTTGATGGCATACCCACCTTTTCCGCCAGCGGCACGTGAGAAGTCTCCGTGTCATCCGCCTTCAGCTCCTCCCTCACTTCATCCACCAACCTGACGGCAAAAGCGACTTCCCGATAAAACATGNGTGTCATCCGCCTTCAGCTCCTCCCTCACTTCATCCACCAACCTGACGGCAAAAGCGACTTCCCGATAAAACATGCACAATGACAATGTTTACTCTCTATCTCAAAGGTAGGACTTAGTTCGACCTCTAGATGCTGCTCAGCATTTTTTCCTTTGATTACTCGATCGAACTGGGGTTGTGTGCCAAATGATATCGAACCTAGATGGGGCAAATCGAAGATCAGATTTCAAGCGTCACTTTTAAGGAGCAACAGAAAGGAAAAACAACTGAAAATGCAGCGCCCTTTGCATGAGGCCCCAAATATTTGATCTGCTTTCATCCTTTCCCAGGGTGCAGNTTTTAAGGAGCAACAGAAAGGAAAAACAACTGAAAATGCAGCGCCCTTTGCATGAGGCCCCAAATATTTGATCTGCTTTCATCCTTTCCCAGGGTGCAGGATTTGATCCGGAAGATGCCGTATGCCAAACACAAGGCGACAATGAGACAATATCGGCATGCTTCAAACTTATCCCAAACTCAGGGCGCTAAAGAACCCACTGACTCGATCGTGTCTGCTCCGAAAACCAAAGACCATCCGTTTTCATCAAGTTTCTCCATTTTTGGGGCGTCGCACGTGTTGACATGCATGGATTGGGTCGCAAACCCCGTTTTGGGCAGCCGCACATGTCTCAAAAGCACGGCCAAAATCGCAGAAACTTCAAAGACATTTCACTGTGTTTTGGCCAACATGGCCATCCCAGCCCCATTTTGTGTAAAGAAAATGTAATCATTACAAATCACATTTTTTGCAATGTGTGTATACATAGACTCTATCATGCTCTATCGTACCTTATCATCAAATACTTAATCAATTAGAGAATTGTGAACAACCAAATTCTAGTCTCTTTTAAAGGGCTATGACCTTAGAAACACCACCGGTTTAAAACTGGCACACCGAGCTTCTGTCGGCTGGATTTCACGAGTCGTTCGTGCAGTTCCAAGCGCCACTCAGGCTTCATTTCCGCGGTTTCCAGCAGGAACTCATAGCGCAAGCGAGAGAAGCTGCGCAGCAACAAGGGCCAACTCACAAAGGTGCCAGTCTCAACGACCACAAGGAGGAAGATCAAGACCCCATGGAAATACCAGCCCTCATTTTTCAGAAAATCAACTCGAAGGCACTATAAGGCATGGAATGGGTGGTTTCCAGGTCAAATTCAAAAATCCTGTATGAACATGTTTTCTTGCTTCATCCAAGAGGCCCAAGCAGCATCCAGTACGTCGTAGGGTTTCTTATCCTGCCCACTCTGTATGGTGTAGATCAACTTGACAGTGGAGACGAATGCTGAAGCGAGAACGGAGATGCTGACGAGGAAGAACACGAACATGAGTGCCCGCCATCTCTTTTTCAGATGCCCGCAAAGCATGGGCAACCTTTGTGGTTGATTGGGTGCCCTGCGAAAAAGTTTCAATTGCAGTGGGGGATGTATATTAATTAACAACATTTGACAACCATCTTCAAGGTGCGCACGGAAGCCTCTCCAAATGTTAGCCAGAAAAGGAAACCCAGCAATTCCTGCTACTGCGTTTCTATGACGGGAAACCCAAATCCGAAACATGTAGAAAAAGATGTCTGAAAGTTTCTGACATCGTCTCGGGGATGGGAGAATGCTGTTCGGCAAATGAGCACGGTATCCTGAGAACCACTCTATTCTGAATAAAGATACAAGTGTTTTTTGACGGTATCAACGGTATCCGGAAAACATTGAATTACTCTCTGATTGCGGCTGTTCAGAGGTGCAAGATGAACGGGTTTTTGTTGCATGTTTTGAAGGTGTTATGTCCATTCGTACCATTCAAAACATGTGGGTATTTACTATGATTTCTGATGTTCTGTGACTCCAACCGCCTAAAAACATCGCAAACTCCAATTAACATGTTTCTGCACTTCTTCATTTTTGCCGTCATTGGCAAGCTAGCTTTTCAGTGTCCGAAGAGATTGACTTCAAAGCAAATAAAATGTATTGCGCAGGGCACCGCCTACTTCAACTTCGCCTTTTTTAACACAGGAGCTTCATCCAAAACTGGGTAAAAAAAATCGATGCCAGGCGACATCACGTGGGTGTAAAGTGCAAAGGCTCCTTTCACGACCAGGATGAGGGGCAACACGATCGCTCCAAAATAAGTTCCGTACATCATGGCACCCCAGAAAGAAGGACCTCACTAAGACGAGCGTCTTTCAAGGGTTCGGTTACAATGTTCTGGTAATCTTACACTGCGGGCCGCCATCAAGTCACCAAGCCTGAGGAAGACGTTATATAAGTTTGCTGACTGGCAAACCTGATTGCATGACCCAAGGAGTGGTTGACCATGTTGACCGAATGATGAAAGGACCACATGAATGTACATCGGCCATTTCCAAGCTACCTCTGCTACCAGCGCCATCCGCTAAACGAACTCTTCTGCGAGCTACAACGTCTTCGTTGGGCCAACATGTTTTCGAATTCTATTTTGTTCATTCTTGCTTGTTGGGTTTTCTGGATCAACCCGTTTAGATTCTAAAAGACCTTTCATTTGTGCGGGCAAGTTATTGAATCGGAAGGATCCGTCAGAGTTGTTGAATGAAAATGCCCAAATTCATTTTCAAGTATGTTGTTGCTCGTGAGGTTTGTTTTGTCGTGTGGTTTGCTTTATTGACACCGCATTTTCCAGGCCCAGTTTACGTCGCCAACGGATCAAACGGCCCCTATCGCACTCTCACCTTGATCGTGATCTTTGGACTCATTGTGTCCATGTATCCGTGGTGTAGAATTTGTTCATCTCAGTTTTAAGTTTTCTTGGCAACCATGGAAAATACAACATGTATAGGGGGGTTGTTCGAAATGATGGTTCGCCAAAACTGCCCTTGCGCCACGTTTTCGCGAACCTTTCGCGCCATTTTGCACCCTTGCAGATTCGGGACAGGGAAGTGTTATCATGTTTTCGTGTGCATATTTCGTACTAAAGGTTTACATGAGGATTGCATTGGAAATTTACAACTATAACGAGGAAGTGGAAACATTCGACATTCGACTAAATCATTTTACAGATTGCCCGACAACGGAAGGACAAGTTGAAACAATTTTGACCGGGTTTTGAAGGGGCGACATTGCAAGGCAACCTAAACCGTTTTAGGCCAGGGTGGGATCCCGGCAGACTCGCCTGTCGCCAACCTTTCGCGAACCCTCCGCGATCCTTTCGCAGATTTCTCGACTAAAAGATTTTTTTAAATACTCATGTTTCATGAGAAGATGACTTGCGTGATTTGCTGGGCGAGTGTCTCAGTTCCAAACCCATTCCTATCTCTGTCAAACTCCACTTCTCTTGTTCAATGGTTGCCACAACGGTTTTATGAGTGCAAGCGTAACTACCAAGCATCAATACATATGATATGAATACTATTGAATGATCACAAAGGAAGTTTAGTTCCGAAAACTTCCGAGTTACGGACGAATGTCCGGGGGCAGTCTTGTCAGCATGT
>BGPT01000547.1:58505-78708 GCA_003297045.1 Symbiodinium sp. clade C Y103 | reverse complement strand
AGTGTTTCCAGCATTTCTTCTGGAATGCTGTGGCCTTGGAAATCTCAGGCGCAGCCTTTGGGGCTGTGCTTTTGCCCTCGAACAATGTTACAATGCGTGGCTGATTCTGATGGTGGCAAAATGGTCCTGTCAATGGCAGTATGGCAGTTGAGTGTAGGCAGAAACACCGACCGCCTGAATCTCCATAGCTTCAATGAAAGCAATGGCATCATGATCACGCTTCCATTGCCAAGGAAACACTCAAGACTTCCAAGGCTGGTTTAAGAGAACAGAAGAGAACCAAGCAAAGCTCGCGTCTTTGGCAAATCTTTCTGGTGGAGCATCGTGTTCAAGGACTGCGTTCCGTACAGTCGTTGTGAAGCACACCCCCTTGTGACCGTGCCGCACCGCTTCAGCTTCCAGTCGGCTCGTCTCAACGGCGTGAAATGGTCTTAAGCAGGGTCCACTTACAGCCATCGCTTGTTGAGCACTGCCACTGCCATCTGCCAACCCTACATACACTGACCAAGGCAGACAAAGTCTGCTTTTGACAAAGGGGTTTATCGCTTGGGGGGGCGCAGAACCGTGCGAAAACCCTCAGAAACTCATCTCCTTCCTGCAGAATCCCATCGCGTCTCCTGCATCCAGCATTTCAGGCAGCATCCGCAAACAAGGCCGGCAAGGCCCAATACATGGCGGTATGGCCTGCGTGGCAGGCCTGGCCATCATCGGAACCTAGCGGCACATGCAGCATCTGATCACTTCGTCATTGGACAAATGATGTGACACATGGGCAACTTGATCTTATTTTTTGCCCGAAAATCCACGTTCGTTCTGGACACGAAGCAGATTTTACCTTCTGTCACACGTGGGTCCTACATTGGGCTGCCAAAAAAAACAACTGCAGCCTCGCTGGTGATGGAAAATGGCCACCTGCATTATAGACCTAAACAAAGCCAACATATCGGAGCGAATGCAACACAGTGCCGGGTCATCGACGTTAACACAAGCAGCTACGAACTGGGGGTGAATGTGCGCAGCGGCGGGAGGGAGCAATGCAAAACCCATAGTATCACCTATCTTCAGTTCAAATTTGTCGCAGCAGATTCAAGACAAGCCAACATCAAAGTCGGGCAGAAGAGAATAGAAGAGAATAGAAGAGATTTCTCGTCTGGCACGCTATGCCACATTGTACATAGGAGATGACAACTGTTGCTTTGAAAGCGGAACTAAAGCAGACACGATTCTGCCACGGTCCTGGCCATATTGCTGTCCCTTGAAACTCAACAAAAGTCTCGACTCATCGGGGTGCAACAGGGTCGAGTCACACACAGATTGCTGAAGAACGATGTGGACGTCAAGAGCCGTAGCAGAATGCTCCCATAACNGTCTCGACTCATCGGGGTGCAACAGGGTCGAGTCACACACAGATTGCTGAAGAACGATGTGGACGTCAAGAGCCGTAGCAGAATGCTCCCATAACCCCGCTACACCTAAGAATATCAAGTTTCAAGGTCTTCAAAGCACGATGTTTGGTTGAAGCGGGGCGTGGAATTTAAGCATGAGGCAATTCTCAATCATTGTTGGTCAGCGAAACCTCTGGAAAGGATCGAGATGGAATTTGTCTTGGAATCGGTCTCTTATACATGTCGACTTGCAAACTTGCTGCAGTGACGCGTTGGCCAATGCTGAGCAGATATGCTTCGAGTTCTGCAGACTCACACCTGCTCACACAGGGAATCTCACGGAATGCGCCATCGACCAGCACCTCCTCCCAGAACAATGCGGGGAGGAGATCGCTGCGCTTGATTTGCAATCTCNATCGACCAGCACCTCCTCCCAGAACAATGCGGGGAGGAGATCGCTGCGCTTGATTTGCAATCTCTGCGTCAGCATTTCAGCTGCTAGTGGTTCAGCTGCTAGTGGTAGGATATGTGTTCAACCACCGGCGCTCTAGGCTCCCCATTCATCTTTGAACAATTNTCTGCGTCAGCATTTCAGCTGCTAGTGGTTCAGCTGCTAGTGGTAGGATATGTGTTCAACCACCGGCGCTCTAGGCTCCCCATTCATCTTTGAACAATTAGATTGATGTCGTTTCGTCTACATCAAAAATGTCTCACTTCTCGAACCGAAACCTGCAGAACACAAAGAATGAAGGTTGACATAGCGTTCATGATCTGCTGATCCAATGGGATGTGAGCCGGTTGTTACATGTTAAAATACGGGGTGTCTGACGGATATACCCCGTTATTCCATTTCATATAGGTTAAGATCCGGCTAGCAACTAAGACGCACATCCAAGAATGGGTCAAACAAGGCTGCTGGTCTCACCGGAAACGCCCGCAAAAGNTCCGGCTAGCAACTAAGACGCACATCCAAGAATGGGTCAAACAAGGCTGCTGGTCTCACCGGAAACGCCCGCAAAAGTCATTTGTGGTGATTTTGTCTCTCCAGCCCTACAGAAAACAAGACTGAGCAACAGTGTGGCCCGCAAGGAAAGCAGGAGAAACACATCGAGGACAAATTAAAATCAAAAGTTAATATTTTGTCTCCAAGGATTCATTGCAAAAAATTATCCTGGCAAGAGACCCCAAACAGTGGGGGGTTGTGAGGATAATGTATGATAACGTGTGAGAATGATGAGGATGAGGATGAGGATGAGGATGAGGATGAGGATGAGGATGAGGATGAGGATGAGGATGAGGNGTGAGGATAATGTATGATAACGTGTGAGAATGATGAGGATGAGGATGAGGATGAGGATGAGGATGAGGATGAGGATGAGGATGAGGATGAGGATGAGGAGAGGATGAGGATGAGGATGAGGATGAGGATGAGGATGAGGATGAGGATGAGGATGAGGATGAGGATGAGGATGAGGATGGTGATGATGATGGTGATGATGATGATGATGATGATGGTGATGATGTTGAAGACGATGATGTTGAGGAGGATGAGGATGAGGATGACAATGCGGAAGATGAGGTGGAGGATGGTAATGATGTCCTGGCAAAATCTACGTACAAGGTGACTTTTAGAGGTCTTTTGGCAAGATCTCTTTATGAGATCTCTGTAGAAGCTCTCTATAGCAGCCCTCTTGGCAAGATCTATGTGCCTCTTAGCAACATCTCTTTACAAGATCTCTTTAAGAGGTCTCTTGGCAAGATCTCTGTATGAGATCTCTGTAGAAGCTCTCTATAGCGCTCACTTGGCAAGATCTATGTGCCTCTTGGCAACATCTCTTTACAAGATCTCTGTAAGAGGTCTCTTGGCAAGATCTCTGTATGAGATCTCTGTAAGAGGTCGCTTGGGAAGATCTATGCAAGAGACCTCTTGGCAAGATCTCTGCAATAGAGATCTACGCAATGTCTCTGTACAAGGTCTCCGAAAGAGGTGTCTTGGCAAGACCTCTGTACAGGATCTCTCTAGGAGCTCTCTTGGCAAGATCTCTTGATGAGATCTCTGTAAAGCTCTCTATAGTAGCTCTCTTGGCAAGATCTATGCTGGGGACTTCTTGGCAAGATCTCTGTAGTCAAACATCGCATCATCAAATTGAGGGGCTCTATCAGAGTATGCCTCACGTACCTTCTTTGAACCAATGAACTGTTTGACAGCACGTACCACATCATCTGACGTCATCCTCGATGATGGATAGGCACCAATCAGTCCAGTGAAGCAATCCCTCACAATCATGGATCTTGTCCGTGTTGACAGCGTCGAAGGTAATGAGATCTCCGAATTTCTTGAGCTCCCGACGATATGCACCCCTTTTCGTCTTGAAATGCTTCATCTTTGCACGCACACAAGAATCACAGTAGGGGTTCTTGTATTTGTGAGTCAGTTTGTGCTCAAGACTCTTTGCTTCATGCTTCAATGTTCCTCGTTTGGCAACTCTAGATTCTCCCTCAATCACATCGACCTCGATGTCATCATCATCATCTTCACGTCTTTCCTCTTCTCGTCCATGTCCTTGGGGATTTGGATCACGGTCATCAGATTCTGGAGGTGCCTCTGGTGCAGGCAATGGTGCCTCTCCCTCGTCATCTGTATCCAACATTGGACCAGGACCATCATAGGGAGTACCTGCGCCATACCCCTCATCTTCTTCATCATCCTCACCCGCTGGTACTGTCTTGGACGTCTTCTTCTTCCGAGACTTCTTCTTCCTTTTATCCTTTCTCACTGCCTCATCTTTCCTCAGGCTCTCCATTTCGTCTCCACTGGATCCATCAATGAAGACCGTTCGTGGAGATTGGTGACTCTCATCTTTGCCACTCAACAATCCATGAAGTATGGAAGAAAGACGCTCCCCACGTTGTGGACAAACATCACCACCAAGATCGACATAAGGAATGTTGTCCTGCAATGAGAGATCAATGCGAGCTCCATCCTTGGTGATCAGGAATGGCATCTGATCGGAAGGCCATACACAGGAGTATCCTTCATCCATGCAACGTTTCCCCAGCGACATCACTGATGGAGTGTCCTCTAGGATGTAGGCATGGGCGACCTTGTCAAACGTACCCAAGTCAATCTTTGCCTGATGACGAGTTGACGTTGACCCATTCGCAGTATGAAATGTGATGGGCTCACATGCTTGAACTTGGAGTCCCATCCTCTCGACCTTCTTCTCTGAAGTCAGATCATGGCCACTGCCTGAGTCCAAGATAAATTTCCTATCCTTGGCAAGAATGGGCAGTGTGATGCACATCATATTGCTCTTGGTTTTGATCATCTTCATGGGGACATGTTCCACCATCTCTTGTCGGAAACACATGCCCTCCTCATCCTCATCCAAACTGATCACCATGTCAAACTTAGGGCCTAAGATAATCCTGACTTCTGTCACGTCACGATGATCACGCTTACAGTCCATGATGATCCCCTTGGCCCTAGCCCGAACCTGTCCAATCATGTTATTGGCCTTGGCCTGTTCATCTGTCAGGTCATTCTGATTGACAAAGTTGTAGGGCTTGGATGGATCACGATTGGCTTTCTTGGGCAAGTTGTCATCATAGTTATCAATGGGTATCAGGAAGGTCTCCACAGTGTCATCGAATGCAATTCTTCGACCATCGTTCCGTCGCTTAGCACTTGCTACCCTCGTGGAGGAGTAAATCATGCCATAGTCGTCGTCCTCGATGTCGGACATTGGTTCCACGATGACTGGAGATGCTTTCTTCCTTCCTCTGCTCGTTGACCTCTCTGATGTGGCAGATGAGGATGGTTCTTCATGACGGAATTTGCATTTGGCTCCATACTTGCATGTTCCGTTCTTCCATTGCCAACATACACCTCTAGGTCGAGCTGAAGATGCACTTCTTCTTCCCCTACTTCCCGATGAATCACTTGCACCTCTTTTCTTCTTCTTTTGAGCCATCTTTGCATCATACACTTTCTTGAAGTGGCTATAGGGGCACTTGTCACCTTTGTTGCAGCCACCCTTGTTGAAGTGAAAGTTGCAAAAGATCTTCTTCTTGTCGGCAGGTGAACTTGAACGACTAGTTCTGCCACCGCCACCAGGTTTGTTCTTCTGGTCAGCAGCGTGACGCTTGGGTGAAGGTGTAGGTAGAACAGATGCTGCTTCCTTCTCAGCCTTGGTCTTTGCTTTCGGTTTTGCCTTAGGCTTCGGCTCATCAGTCGACGATGCAGCAACATTGCTCTCCTTCTTCGGTTTCGTGCTTGGAGCGGCTGCTCTGGAATCATCAGCTTCAGCAGGGGATGTTCGAGAGTGTTGTAAAGACAACTTCACAGCTCTCTCACGGTCCAACAAGAGTTTGTCCTGCTTTCCCCGCTGAATGTACCCTTTGACCATGTTCAGGAGGTACTCATAGGTCTTGTCTGCATTTCCTTCCTCCAAGGTCTTGTACTTGTGAACGTCATACGCCATCAGCTTGGAGTCTTCGATCTTCCTAAAGAAGGTGTCACGAAGTGAATTCTTCGATGGACGATCATCTGCTTTCATGTTGTACACAACATCCAACCATTTGTTATACCATGCCTCCAATTGGTTGTCTCCATAGTATTGCAAGATGTACAAGTGGTGAGAATTGTACAACACTTCCGTGTGATCAGGAGACTTGAAGTTGGAGAGCACCATCACCAATAGTTCTCGGCCCTTGATGAAGTCACCTTTCTTGCCATAGTCGGTCATTTTCATCCGCATTTCGTAGCACAAGCCATCAGCTTTGCTTCCAGCTCGTTCAATCATGCGGCGTAATCCTTGTGCCAGTTTGGCGTCGATGGATTGGAATTTCTTCTCCGGTCGTTGACTTAGCAGTTGCACATCCGGAACATCTTCCAAGCATGGTGCTAGCAAAGCTTTCCAATCATCATGGTCGTCATCTCCACTGGCAATGCAGACATCATGAACGACATCACTCTTCCAACCTGCGACCTCTTCAATTTTCGGCCAATCACTGATAGTGATCTTCTCAGCTTCACGCCTGGAGATTCTCGATTTGCTCTTTTCATTCTCTTTCTCCAGATCTTGGAACTCCTTGACATTCTTGTTGTACTCATTCCGCAAGCGCTCAAAGGCGTCAGCTTCTGCTTGACATTCCTTCTCTTCATCCATGTATCTGTCTTCCATTTGGGCATAGTTGTTCTTGTAGTAGTCTTTTCGTTCCTCAGCATACTTGAAGTCTTCACGAAGTTTCTTCACCTCGTTCTCTTCCTTCAACTTTGCCTCGTTCAATTCATCCGTGAACTTCTTCTTCACGGCTTCAACTTCATCATGTTGGGTGTTGAGGGCCACGCTTTGCTCAGCTTTCATGCGTTCCATCGTGAGCTCATCCATGAGGGTCTGGCACTCATCCTTGAAGCGCTTCGCATCAACTTCACGCCCTTCACGATGCATTCGTCCCTCATTGAGTTCAGCTTGAAGTTCAGTGTGACGAGATGCAGACATCGTGAAGTCCACCACACCCCGATCAGCGACACGATTGGTTGCCATGCGCATGAATCTCTGTGCATTAAAGCTGGCCAACTCTATTTCTCTTGCTTTATCGGCCAATTCAGTTTCCATCTTTGAAATCTTGGCATCTCTATCATAGACTTCATTCTGGAATCTATCAAGAATGTATCCAGTGAACTTGGGATCTTGACTGAGTTGGTCAATAGTTTGCAACACGTTTTCATATTTGTCACCCACCTCGTTGAAACCCTTTGACAGAAACTCCACCCTCTCAAGGTTGTCCTGGTTCTCTTCATGTAATTCTCGATAGCTCTGATCGTCACGTACCTTTTGTTCTGAAAAGAAACGAAGTTCCTCTTGCGCTTCTTGGAGTCGACGTTCCATCTGCCCTCGTAGAGGAGAAGTGGACGGTGATGATTGGCGCGCAAGCTGCAGGACACTTCATGATACTGCTGTCTATAGCTTCAGTTAGTTGTTCTTGAGTACGTGTGAGCAGATTCTGCTGCATCATTAGTTCGGAATGAAGTCCCATGACTTTCATATCTCGCATGCCAGGATTTGAAGGTTCACCCCATGTGCTACCAATTCTGTGTTTCGATTCTCAACAGTGGCTACTTGCATCTGGAGGCTCTCATGACGGGCACAATCAAGTTGACATTGAGACTCTTCGAGGGCAAGTCGATGTTCACAATCAGTCAGACGTTCTTGTTCTTGACGAAGATTCGTCCTGAACTCTCTCATGATCTCTTCACGCTTGAAGTCTGCAGCATCCAGCTCAGTCTCCATCTTGCGGATGCTCAACGCCATGGATATCTTCATCAACTGGCTTTGATTGACTGTCTCTAACATCTCCACACGAAGAGTACAGACCTGTTCACTTGCTAAGCTTACAGCCATTGACTCCTGTTGTGCGGTGATCTCAGCATTTTCCAATGCATGACGCAATCGGTCGACTTGATCACGCAACCCGTGTCCGGTTTGGGCGACAATCGTCGTAGCATTGGTGATCTGTTCAGTGAACTGAGATCGTAGAGCAGTATACTGTTGTTGCAGATAAGCTGCGGTCTCATCAGAAATCAGTCTGTAGCGTTCCAGTTCCTCAATCCTGTAGGCAGCGCCTTCATCTTCCTGTTTGGCAGACATAAGTTCAGCGTTCAGGATTTGTAGTTGTTGTGCCATGGATTGCATCTCTGACTGGGTAGCACGTTCCAATTGATGAAACTGATTGTGGGCGTACTGTGCCATTTCGCCCATCTGGATCCGAAGATTGTTGTTCTCTTCCTCTACCTGTTCCATCAAGGAGCGATATTCATTCATCTCGTCTCGGTACAATGAATAATTGTCACTTCCTGTTGACGGCATTGAAACCTTCTGGAATGAACCGGGTCCCGAAGGGGTCACAACCGGTATTGGTGAAGGAGGGTTTGAGGTCTTCGACTTCTTCCTCGGCGTTGAAGGAGGAGACACGGTAACGACCGGTCGTCTCCTTGATCCAGACCTTGGCTCACTTTGATCTTCAATTGCTGCCATTGGGGCAGTTCTTCCTCTTGGTTCCACAAAGGCTCGAACGGGGATCGACGGTCTTCTCAGTTCTGAGGCGTCACTTCCACCGGTGTCAAGGCTTTGTGAGGTGTTTGACTGCGAGCCTGTAGCCGGAGCTACGGCCTGTCCAAAGGAATACGTATCACTGCTGTCAGCCATCACAAGGTCAGTAAGGCCCCGGTTACCCGCACACGTAGCCCTCCGTAGGAGACACTACGGCTGATAACCTGTGAATAGCTAATTCCCGAGGGTTAGCTATGTAAAACCAGTTGTACACCACACGAGCAACGGCAATGACAGCTTGTGGCTGGACGTGTTTTCCTTTTAGACCTGCAGTATGGGGGTCTTGAGCCAAATGAGCAGTTGATAATGTACAAGTGTCATGACCGCTCATTGGCTCTTCCCTTGATGCTACATGTATGGTATGTTGGCTGCTGTACTCTGGCCTGTATACCATTCGCAATTTGTCTGTCCATCTTTTTATCTATCTACCTATTTGTCTACTATCTGTCTTTCTGTCTCTCTATGCGTCTATCTCTCTATCTGTCTAGCTATCTATCTCTCTTTCTATCTACCTGTCTATCTATCTATCTGTCTATCTATCTACCTGTCTACCTATCTATCGGGTTAAATCTATCTACATATCTGTCTATCTACCTGTCCATCTATCTATCGTCTATCTATCTATCTATCTGTCTGTCTGTCTGTCTGTCTACCTATCTGTCTATTTATTTGTCTGTCTATCTTTCTATCTATCTCACTATTTGTCTGCCTATCAATCTATCTGTCTATCTGTCTATTTCTGTATCGGTTTCCTGTCTATCTAACTTCCTTTCTTTCTATCTTCTGTCTGTGTACCAATCCGTCTATCTATCTGTCTGACAGACACTTGTGCTTTTAGCATTTTGACTTCGAAACGTGCTTCGCGCCACAACGCCGTGCACTTTTTGAGCATCTCAACTTCCAAAAGTGTTCCGAAGCCCAGGCATTTTGCACATTTTGACTTCGAAATGTGCTTTGCACTCCACAGCGTGCTGTGCTAAGGGACGCAGGAGGAAATCATGTCGAGGGGAGCATGCTAGCAGCCAAACCTTGTCAGCAAACTCTATGCTAAAGAAACGCAAGACTCCCACCTACCCAACTCAACTCTTGAATTCCNGTCGAGGGGAGCATGCTAGCAGCCAAACCTTGTCAGCAAACTCTATGCTAAAGAAACGCAAGACTCCCACCTACCCAACTCAACTCTTGAATTCCCAACAACAACTCTGCAGTTTCCTCTCTTTCTCCCTCCTGAGATATATAACCCTTTTTTTCAAACTCAGGCGCACAACCTTCCAAATATCCCAAGCTGCACTGGGCGAACAATGCAGCGCTGAAATGCTCTCATGGGTCAGCTGACGCGGCCCGTGTCCGAAGGCTTCTGATCTGACAGGCAGCTTAGTGGAAGTCTCGGAATCGTTCGCGCTTTGGCGGATATCGAAAATGCGGATAATAGGAATGGCAAGGATTGCTGCGCAACGCGCATGACGCCTTCTGTGCACTGCGCAGTTAGAGGTGCATCTTCTTTCATGCTGATTTGGTTTGATTTCAATGGAACTCAGCGGAATGGCAAGAATTCTTGTGGAACCCGCATGGCACCTTTTGTACTGCACATGGCAGCCACAAGCAATCAAGGGCGCATCCTCCTTCATGCTGTTTTAGTTTGATTTCGATGGACCTGCATTGCGGGGCAAGGTGAATGATCAAACGCAGGGCTGAAGGCCAGTGCTGCTAAGCAAATACATTTTTAAACAAGACTATGTATTTCTTGAAAGATATAAACTCATAAAAACTCAACAAGAGTTCAAATATGTCGCCCCGATTGCGTCTGTCGAGAAAGAACACGACATGAAAATATGCAGGAGCACTTGTAATTCTTGGAAACGCTCACTGCTGACTACTGTACATCATCTACAGCTCCTGCAGGTCGCCTGTCCGATGCCAAATCTGGAGTGAACAAACAAGCGCGCTTCGGGGCCAGGGTTGCCTCCCTGGTTGTTCGCTTTCCGGTGGGCACTTGCACTGAAGCTGGCCCCTGGAAACACAACATGAAAGAGGTTCTGGCTCTGCTGAAAGCGGTTGAGTCTAAGATCTCTCGCTAGCCAACTTTTTCCTCCAGGACAGAGAAAAAGGCGCAGTAGCTTTTCCAGACACTATCCAGAGTTGATGGACTATATCGACTATTTGGGGCTCCGAAATCTGCACTCTTTCCTGCAAGAAGCCTTTGCTGTATGGCCTTTAGCGCCTGGTGGCATGTCCTTGTGGTGCCAAATCTCAATGCACATGTGGAACTTCGCTACAAATCATGGTGATTCTTAGTATCCACCATCCAACTCTTGTAGTCCCCATTGCACAACCCCAGATGGACAAACTGCCTTGCGATGCTTATTGAAAAAGGAGATGTATACAAATGAGAGGCGGTGTCATCATCAGGCTCATGCAGGCTTGTCAGGAAGATAGGTTGTGGGTCAGCCTCCTCATACACCGCCATCGCTGCACCGTTCCCAATATTCTGCTACTTTTAGCCTAAATGCTGCTACACACCCACAGTGGAGAAGTGGACATGTTACCGGCAAGTGGGACAAATGTTCTTTGCTCCTCCGCTGAGGGATCTCCTCACATGCTTACCAGGGAGAACGCTTGTCACGGAGGAGAAGAGGGAATGGAGGGGGGAGGGGGTGATGAGGTGGTGTTGCTGCTGTTGGATGAGATAGCTGCATGGGAGTACCTCCCGAGGTGATGTTTTCTTCTCCGGTTCTGTGGGTTGATCGGGTCATTACCCGCTGTCATATGTGGATGCAGTCATGTAAGTTGTCCCACGAATCAAAGACCCAAACCATCCCAAACCCATCCGCCAGGGACATACAGCCTTGCCTATTTCTATATTTCTGGATTTGTCATCCAAATCCAAATGTTGATGCCCCAACTGCATTTTGCACAGCGCAGGGCTTGAGAGGCGACCTGTCCCTGAAGCCTTATCGTGCAACCGACGTCACATGTAGAATTTGGTACTGAAGCGCGTGGCTTGCAAAGTGAACACGCAACTGCCATGCAAGCGTTGCAAGTTCATGCAAGTTCCACATTGCATGCTGTCTGCATTTTTTGGCCCAAGGGCGACATTGCGTTTGAAAATAGCCATTAGCTCGATCGAATTCAAGCGTGGTCGAGCAAATTGGTGAGAAATGATGCTAAATGGCACTAATTAGGGAGATTGTAGGGTGTACTGCGAGGGGGTATTTGAAGAAACCCTAGATTTACGCGGTAAGGCTTTCTGTGGTTCCCTGTCTTTGACATGTCGATTTTGACAAAATACACATTGGTGGTCCTGTTTTGAAACAGACTCCTCAACTCATATCCATGGATTGCTTTGTCGCTGGCTTAGGCTTAAGCTTAAGGTGACAAGCTGGAGGTGACACATTTTTTGGCCTAAAGGTGACAAGCTGGAGGCGGTTCTAATCCTTATAAGCTTTAGATGCTCCTCAGCCCCTGTATACAAGGGTGGGTGTTGGGAAGTCATGGTCTCACAAAGCAAATTTGACACAGCGCACATATCAAATACTTCTCATGGTTAAACATTCTCCAGAACGCGCCACAAAGGACAGATTTTGCTTTTGGAGAGCAAACAGCAAAGTGGTGGGTGTTTCTCTTCGTTTGCAATTGATTGTTTTGCATCTCTGCACATGGGTTTGCCTTACGTACGCAGTGCTTGCAGCGGCCCTTCGGCAGAAACTGGACACGTTCCGACAGAAATTTGCTGGCAGAATGTATCACAACTGAAAAACATATGTAATTTGACATTGAGACAGTTTAACACTTGGAGAGGCAACCTGAAACAAGTCAGCAGCTCACAGTTTACAAGTGTTACTGGCAAAAAATAAACTGTGAGCCAATGTTGACAGCGTTTTGATATGTTTTGATGGTCTAATGAGATCATCAAACCTCACTTTATCCCATCAGATGATGGCTGTGACATCTGCTGGTCAGCTTCTCGCTGCAGCTGTTAGTTGACACGTCTCGGCAAAGCAGACCCAAAGGGTCATCGTCATCCTATGCCACTTCGAGAAGATAATGTCCGAAGCCAGCTATGGCAGCTATGGGTGCTCTTCAAGTTGTTGGATACACAGATACACATGGGATCACATGGGTAGGTTTGCAACACGATCCAGTTTCCATGGCTTGGAAACCGTAGAGTTGGCTCTGTCCTTGGCTGATCTTGGCTGGCACAGCCGCTTCGGCAACAGGGGCGTCAGGGAATCTGCGTGGCAAAGCCGCAGGTGCACTAGAAGCCTAGGGGCAGGTGTACGAAAGCCGAGGTTCCTAACCTGCAGGTTTCCAAGAAGCAAAGCCTCAACCCGGACACCTCCAACTCTGCTTGATACGTGACATATGGACTTNAGGTGTACGAAAGCCGAGGTTCCTAACCTGCAGGTTTCCAAGAAGCAAAGCCTCAACCCGGACACCTCCAACTCTGCTTGATACGTGACATATGGACTTGGGCGCATACATCTTGACTGGTTCTGCACAGCCCTTGATATGCCAGTCTTTGCGAAGCTCTCAGCTCTTTGGAATAGGGCTGGCGGACAGTAGGGTAAGGCATGGTACGAATTTTCTCTTTAATGGGCGGAAAGTCTAACCCTTGGACATTGTATGACATTGTCTCCATTTCGGGCGAGTGTTTCCAGCATTTCTTCTGGAATGCTGTGGCCTTGGAAATCTCAGGCGCAGCCTTTGGGGCTGTGCTTTTGCCCTCGAACAATGTTACAATGCGTGNAGTGTTTCCAGCATTTCTTCTGGAATGCTGTGGCCTTGGAAATCTCAGGCGCAGCCTTTGGGGCTGTGCTTTTGCCCTCGAACAATGTTACAATGCGTGACTGATTCTGGTGGTGGCAAAATGGTCCTGTCCATGGCAGTATGGCAGTTGAGTGTAGGCAGAAACACCGACGGCCTGAATCTCCATAGCTTCAATGAAAGCAATGGCATCATGATCACGCTTCCATTGCCAAGGAAACACTCAAGACTTCCAAGGCTGGTTTAAGAAAACGTAAGAGAACCAAGCAAAGCTCGCGTCTTTGGCAAATCTTTCTGGCGGAGCATCGTGTTCAAGGACTGCGTTCCATACAGTCGTTGTGAAGCACACCCCCTTGTGACAATAATATCTTTTGAAGTCTTCTTGGAACGGCCCTGATACCATGAAGCGCCATGCAGCACCTTAGTTTCACGCCATGACCGGTTCAGCTTCCGGCTCGTCTCAACGGCCTCTGTGGCGTTTGGGTTTGGCATCTGAAATGGTCAGGGCAGATTCAGCGGGCTACCAACCGCCAGGGCAACCCATCACAAGTTCCCTGACAGAATGGCTGGCTAAATTTGGTTTGAGTCGGTGGCCTGAAAACGCGTGAAGATGGTCAGAACTTCATCATCGGTGTTTGACACACCATTCACTTGATCAATGCGCATCCACTTGCAGCCATCGCTGGTTGAGCACTGCCACTGCCAACATCTGCCAACCCTGCATACACTGACCGAGGCAGACAAAGTCTGCTTTTGACAAAGGGGTTTATCGCTTGGGGGCCGCAGAACCGTGCGAAAATCATCAGAGACTCATTTCCTTCCTGCAGAATCCCGTCGCATCTCCTGCATCCGGCATTTCAGGCAGCATCCGCAAACAAGGCCGGCAAGGCCCAATACATGGCGGTATGGCCTGCGTGGCAGGCCTGGCCATCATCGGAACCTAGTGGCACATGCAGCACCTGATCAACTTGATCTTATTTGTTGCCCGAAATCCACGTTCGTTCTGAACACGAGGCAGGGTTACCTTCTGTCACACGTGGGTCCTACATGCGGCTGCAAAAAACAACGACAGCTTCGTTAGTGATGAAAAATAGCCACCGGCATTGGACCCAAACAAAGTCAACTTGAGAAGGGGGGAAGAGGGGGGACGCGGGGGGGGCCAGGAAGACTAAAGTAATACTGTTTGGTCCGACCAATCGGTACTCTTGGGTTGCTAGCCTCCCCTTTACTTCGTAAAGTAAAACTCAAGGTAGCCCTCCAGGAGCTACCTTTCGTGACATAGCGGAGCGAACGCAACGCAGTGCCGAGTCATCGAAGTCAAAACAAGCAGCTGCGAACTGGGGGTGCATGTGCACAGCGGCGGAGGTGAGCAATGCAAAATCCAGGATCTGAGGCCATCCAGCAATCTGCCGCGCGCGCTGCGGCACTCGGGATCGTCTGGATCTGTTGAAAGCCATGGAGCTTGCTGCTGTGTAGAGGTCCTTCAGGTTGTTCATCTTTTTCTCTCAATATCTCAGTATGGTTCTGCCTGGTGCACCAACTTCAGGGCTGTGGCTCTGGCAGGGCTCCTCTGTCGAACAAACTCACAGCCACCCAACAGAAGCACCTTAGGCAGGATAATGCATGGTGTAGCTGCCACAATGAAGATTCAACGAAACCCATATACAAGGCTTGAAAAAAGTGGCTTAATCAATGCGGATACAGGAATGCCTAACATATCATATAGCTGCTTTACAGCCACTTGTTTCGCTTGGTTGATTCTCTCCGCCTCATGGGATGGTGCTTCACACACTCGCGGTGCTTGGTTTGTTGGGCGTCACCGGAGCAGTAAGTGAGAAGTAGCTGCTTTACGGCCACTGCTTCTTTGGCAAGCAAGTGAGCAACCGAATGCGAGGATTGGGTGAGAGTCAGCTAGTCATCATGAGGAGGCTGGTGGCTCTTTCTTGCGGGGCTCCTCTGTCTAACAATTTGACATCCACCTAAAAGAAGCACCTTAGGCGGGAGAATGCATGGTGTAGCTGCCACACTGAAGATTCAACGAAACCTACAAGTCTGAGTCTTGCAAAAAATGACTTAAATCTATACTGTGCTTGGTTGATGATTCTCTCCGCCTCATGAGATGAGCCCGTGCTTCACAGACTCGCGGTGCTTGGTTTGTTGGGCGTCACCGGAGCAGTACGTGAGAAAAATGTATAATTAGCTTCTTTGCGGCCACTGCTTGTTTGGTTGATTCTCTCGGCATCACAAGTGAGCAGCTGCACTACGCAAAATCGCTGCATCGCATCTTTACAGGACGGGGTGTACCAGCAAAGCCAAGTCGAACAAAGATGAACCAGGTGGATTTGAGACATTGAAGCAACGGGTCACATGAGTTGCCCCGCCGGGAACTCCTGGGTTGTCTGGGCTGACCTGCTGCCATGCATCTAAACCTGTCTGATGACCTTCATCTCTTTCTTCGCTTGGCTCAGGGCGGGCGGATCTTAGCTACATTTGTGTTCAACTACGACTGCTCCTCGCAAGCATCAAAGTCGGGCAGAAGAGATTTCTCGTCTGGCACGCTATGCCACACCGTACATAGGGGATGACAACTGTTGCTTTGAACGCGGAACTAAAGCAAACACGATTCTGCCACCGTCCTGGCCATTGCTGTCCCTTGAAACTCAGTGACGCATTGGCCAATGCTGAGCAGATATGCTTCGAGTTCTGCAGACTGGCACCTGCTCACACAGGGAATCTCACGGAATGCGCCATCGACCAGCACCTCCTCCCAGAACAATGCGGGGAGGAGATCGCTGCGCTTGATTTGCAATCTCNTCTGCGTCAGCATTTCAGCTGCTAGTGGTTCAGCTGCTAGTGGTAGGATATGTGTTCAACCACCGGCGCTCTAGGCTCCCCATTCATCTTTGAACAATTGGATTGATGTGGTTTCGTCTACATCAAAAACGTCTCACTTCTCGAACCAAAACCTGCAGAACACAAAGAATGAAGGTTGACATAGCGTTCATGATCTGCTGATCCAATGGGATGTGAGCCGGTTGTTACATAAAATACGGGGTGTCTGAGGGATATACCCCGTTCTTCCATTTCATATAGGTTAAGATCCGGCTAGCAACTAAGACGCACATCCAAGAATGGGTCAAACAAGGCTGCTGGTCTCACCGGAAACGCCCGCAAAAGTCATTTGTGGTGATTTTGTCTCCAGCTCTACAGAAAACAAGACTGAGCAACAGTGTGGCCCGCAAGGAAAGCAGGAGAAACACATCGAGGACAAATTAAATTCAAAAGTCAATATTTTGTCTCCAAGGGTTCATTGCNAAGACTGAGCAACAGTGTGGCCCGCAAGGAAAGCAGGAGAAACACATCGAGGACAAATTAAATTCAAAAGTCAATATTTTGTCTCCAAGGGTTCATTGCAAAAAATTATCCTGGCAAGAGACCCCAAACAGTGTGGGGGTGTGAGGATAATGTATGATAACGTGTGAGAATGATGAGGATGAGGATGAGGATGAGGATGAGGATGAGGATGAGGATGAGGATGAGGATGAGGATGAGGNGTGAGGATAATGTATGATAACGTGTGAGAATGATGAGGATGAGGATGAGGATGAGGATGAGGATGAGGATGAGGATGAGGATGAGGATGAGGATGAGGATGAGGGTGAGGATGAGGATGAGGATGAGGATGAGGATGAGGATGAGGATGGTGATGATGATGATGATGATGATGATGATGATGATGTTGAAGACGATGATGTTGAGGAGGATGAGGATGAGGATGACAATGCGGAAGATGAGGTGGAGGATGGTAACGATGTCCTGGCAAAATCTACGTACAAGGTGACTTTTAGAGGTCTTGTGGCAAGATCTCTTTATGAGATCTCTGTAGCTCTCTAAAGCAGCCCTCTTGGCAAGATCTATGTGCCTCTTGGCAACATCTCTTTACAAAATCTCTTTAAGAGGTCTCTTGGCAAGATCTCTGTATGAGATCTCTGTAGAAGCTCTCTATAGCAGCTCTCTTGGCAAGATCTATGTGCCTCTTGGCAACATCTCTTTACAAACTCTCTTTAAGAGGTCTCTTGGCAAGATCTCTGTACACTAAGAGATCTCTTGGGAAGATCCACGCAAGAGACCTCTTGGCAAGATCTCTGCAACAGAAATCTATGCAATGTCTCTGTACAAGATCTCCACAAGAGGTGTCTTGGCACGATCTCTTGATGAGATCTCTGTAGAAGCTCTCTATAGCAGCTCTTTCGGCAAGATTTATGCAAGGGACTTCTTGGCAAGATCTCTGTAGAAGATCTCTGTAAGAGGTCTCTTGGCAAGATCTCTGTACAAGCTCTCTGTACGAGGTCTCTTGGCAAGATCTCTGTATGAGATCTCTGTAGAAGCTCTCTTGGGAAGATCTATGCAAGAGACCAATTGGCAAGATCTCTGCAATAGAGATCTATGCAATGTCTCTGTACAAGATCTTCACAAGAGGTGTCCTGGCAAGATCTCTTTGCAAGATCCCTCTAAGAGATCTTTCGCACCCAAACGTTCGAATGATTCGAATGTTAACACTTAACACCATGAAATGGGTCAACAGTCAACAGTGGTCAAGCAACAGCATAGAGGCTGATGACTTCCCATGCTCCAGCTGACGCAGTCACCAACTCTAGACTCCCCATTCGGCAGCGCCCCTTTCACTACCCCAGGCGGAAAGCCGCAGCGAATGTCCGCAACCTGCCCTACAGCCCTGTGTCGAAATTTGTGTGCGGCAGCTGAGTTGGAAGCTCAACAATTGAAAGTTCAAGATCTGACATCGGAATGCCTTTGAGATTTTAAAAGCAAATGGTGTGGCGCTGTGCCTAAGGGCACTGCTGACAACACTTGTTGTTTCAGGGCAGTGAAACCTGCAACCTGAACACCCTCCCGAGAATTGACAAGGAAACAAGCAACCACCAGCAAAGATTCTACAAGAATGGATCAGAACACCATGTGATTTTTGTTCAGCAAACATCCACGTTTGAGGTAAACCTACCTGGCCAACGCTGTGTCACTATGAGCAGCTTGACAGAGCAGCACATTCGCAGTCTGTTGAATGCTGCATGGGAGAATATGGCCCCTTGGAGAGCTGCGCAAGTTCAGGCGTTTTTGTGGGTTCCAAAGTTTGGGATCCCCAAAAAAGCATCTTGAAAACATGATGCTTCTTTTTGTGAGTATTTCCATGGTTTCAGGAGTCTTCAATTTTAGAAAACACCCATGGAACTCAAGCAAGTCTATACTCTGTTAAATCGGTTCGATCTGTAGGACTGCAAAGCATTGGATTCTTTCAGGGATCCACCAGTAAGAGCAAACATGCATTGTGACTTCAACTCGCATGCAACCCACTGATCTAAAGACTCCCTCGGTTTTCTCCTTAGTTTTGCTTCCCTTCAATCGCCTCGTGCTGCTTGGCTTGCTGATACAAATGAACCGTCCATAGCCCCACAAAACCATCCAAAGCATACGGATGAAGCACCGACTGTGACCATTTCAGTCCAGCGGTTGGCCTTGGGAAATGCAACAAGTCTCAAACTTCGGATATCTTGATCTTTATCGTGGTTTCACGGTAGTTCTTTGAGACTCATGTCCAAAAATGGTCTATAGCCTAAAGCCATCTAAGGGCCATCTAGCTCTAGAGAAACCAGGACCAAAGGGGTGTCGGAGAGTTGAAACACCTTGGAACCTGGGAGAACTGTCTGCGAGGCTACTCTAAAGTCAATGACGACCTTTGCAGCAAGTAAAACCTTCAACTGCATCTGCAAGGCTCCAATGTATCTTGTCTGCTTCTTCGGCCGGCGCATCCCAAATTCAAGTTGCATCTCTGACAATGCGAGTGGCATCGTCACGAGTGCAGCCGGGCAAAAATGTACTTTAAGAGAATCCTATTGACATCTATTGACTGAGTGCTTCGCGTGTCTGAAGGGAATTTTCTTCCGGCCATGCTGAAACCCTTTCCAACCAAAAAAAGAACGTGGATTTAGTTTGTGGAGAAGGTGGCGCGGGCAAAGCAGAAAGGGTAGGAAATTGTTTGGGGATTTTTTTTTAGTTTAGGGATTTTTTTTTGGATTTCTGGTTGGGGAGGTTGTCCATCCTATTTGCATGGTGTTTGCAGCATTTGGGAGCTGGAACCTTCCATTTTGCATGCTAGTTGCAGCATTTCGGAGCTGGAACCTTCCATTTTGCATGCTATTTGCAGCATTTGTGAGCTGGAACCTTCCATCTTGCATGCTATTTGCAGCATTTTGGAGCTGGCTGGAACCTTCCATTTTGCATGCTATTTGCAGCATTTGTGAGCTGGAACCTTCCATTTTGCATGCTATTTGCAGCATTTTGGAGCTGGAACCTTCCATTTTGCATGCTATTTGCAGCATTTTGGAGCTGGCTGGAACCTTCCATTTTGCATGCTATTTGCAGCATTTCGGAGCTGGAACCTTCCATTTTGCATGCTATTTGCAGCATTTTGGAGCTGGAACCTTCCATNAACCTTCCATTTTGTTATGTTTGTTGTTGTTACGTTTGTTGTTGTCATGTTTGTTGTTGTTATGTGTGTTGTTGCAATGTTTGTTGTTGTGCTTGTTGTTGTGTTTGTTGTTAGGANTTGTTGTTATGTGTGTTGTTGCAATGTTTGTTGTTGTGCTTGTTGTTGTGTTTGTTGTTAGGATGTTTGTTGTTGTGATGTTTGTTCTTGCGATGGTTGCTGTTGTGATGGTTGTTGNAAGAGCATGAAAGAGCTATTCTACAATCTGCAAACAGCACTTGCACAGGCCTAGCAAGAACATGGTTTTTGTGTATAACACAGTTTTTGCGTAAAACGAAGTTTTGTGTAAGCCATGGCTTTTACGCCGAACATGATTTTTGTGCAAACCATGGTTTGAACTTAAACCAAAGCATGGGTGTGTAAACCGGGGTTTTGGA
>BGPT01000547.1:11584-23470 GCA_003297045.1 Symbiodinium sp. clade C Y103 | reverse complement strand
GCCAACATGGGGCCAAGATGGGACCAACTTGGGCCAAGATGGTGCCAACGTGGGGCAACATAGGGCCAAGATGGGGCCAACATGGGCGAACATAGGGCCTGGATAGGGGCACATTTGGCCCCAAGACGGCCCAACCTGGGGCCAACATGGGGCCAAGATGGGGCCAACATGGGGCCAAGATGGGACCAACTTGGGCCAAGATGGTGCCAACGTGGGGCAACATAGGGCCAAGATGGGGCCAACATGGGCGAACATAGNAGCTGGGGCCAACCTGGGTCAGGAGGGGGCTACCTTGGGCCAAGATGGGGCCAACTCGGGCGAAGCTGGGGTCTACTTGGGCCGAAATGCGGCCAATTTTGATGTCACATGTGATGTCACAAAATGCCGCGTTTTACAGGGTTTCGTGGCCCTTGGCGGCCGCGGCTTGGATCTTGGCGCTGTGCAAAAATCGTGGTTTTTACAGCATTTTGNATGTCACAAAATGCCGCGTTTTACAGGGTTTCGTGGCCCTTGGCGGCCGCGGCTTGGATCTTGGCGCTGTGCAAAAATCGTGGTTTTTACAGCATTTTGCGCCCGGGGACGGACAAATTTTCTCCTTGCAGGTGTTTTTACATAGCTGCAACCTGGATAGGGGCACATTTGGCCCCAAGACGGCCCAACCTGGGGCCAANTTTTTACATAGCTGCAACCTGGATAGGGGCACATTTGGCCCCAAGACGGCCCAACCTGGGGCCAACATGGGGCCAAGATGGGACCAACTTGGGCCAAGACGGTGCCAACGTGGGGCAACATAGGGCCAAGATGGGGCCAACATGGGCGAACATAGGGCCTGGATAGGGGCACATTTGGCCCCAAGACGGCCCAACGTGGGGCCAACATGGGGCCAAGATGGGACCAACTTGGGCCAAGATGGTACCAACGTGGGGCAACATAGGGCCAAGATGGGGCCAACATGGGCGAACATAGGGCCATCGACCCCGGTTGGACCCAGTCCTCCCCCGATGGAACCCGGTTGATGGGGCCAACTCGGGCGAAGCTGGGGTCTACTTGGGCCGAAATGCGGCCAATTTCGGCCAAATAGGGCCAACTTGGGCCAAGATAGGGCCAACAACACCAACACCACAACAGCAACAACAACAACAACAAAAACAACTAGAACAACAACAACAATAACAGCAACAACAACAGCAACAACCACAACAACAACAACAACAACAACAACAACAACAACAACAACAACAACAACAACAACAGCACCCCGTACGCCAACGTGGCCTCCACCTAGGCTCCGATACNACAACAACAACAACAACAACAACAACAGCACCCCGTACGCCAACGTGGCCTCCACCTAGGCTCCGATACGGCCACGTGGTTCCAACTGGCCGGCGCCCGCTGTCAGGCGTAAGCCTCATAAATCCGGGCGCCGGCCCCGCGCCCGTTCCCTTGCCGGAGGCCTTCGGTTGGTAACCGAAGGTTATATGCGCTGCCGCCCCTTGCCGCGACCCTTTTGTTNGCCCGTTCCCTTGCCGGAGGCCTTCGGTTGGTAACCGAAGGTTATATGCGCTGCCGCCCCTTGCCGCGACCCTTTTGTTGGACCCCCGCCCTACCCCCGAACAACTGCCCTCGTTGTAATTTACAGGGGATCGCGCGTGTGATGTTAAAAAATGCCGCGTTTTACAGGGTTTCGTGGCCTTCGGCGGCCACGGATTTCCTCCTGGCGACGTTAAAAAATCGTGGTTTTTACAGCATTTTGGGCTTCGGGATGGAAAAATTTCCCTCTTGAAGGTGTGTGAACAGAGCTTCAACATAGATGGGGACAATATGGCCCCAAGACGGCCCAACCTGGGGCCGATATGGGCCAACATAGGGCCAAGATGGGGTCAACTTGGGCCAAGATGGGGTCAGCTTGGGCCGAGATGGGGCCAACTTCGGCCAAGATGGGGCCACCTTGGGCCAAGATGGGGCCAACTTGGACCAAGATGGGGCCGACATGGGCCAAGATAGGGCCAAGATGGGGTCAACTTGGGCCAAGATGGGGCCAGCTTGGGCCGAGATGGGGGCAGCTTGGGCCGAGATGGGGCCAACTTGGGCCAAGATGGGGCCACCTTGGGCCAAGATGGGGCCAACTTGGCCCAAGCTGCCGCCAACTTGGGCCAAGATAGGGCCAGCTTGGGCCAAGAACAACAATAACAACAACCACAACAACAACAACAACAACAACAACAACAACAACAACAACAACGACAACAACAACAACAACGACAACAACCACAACAACAACAACAATAACAACAACAATGACAACAACAACGACAACAATGACAACAACAACAACAACAACAACAACAACAACAACAACAACAACAACAACAACAACAACAACAACAACACCAACACCAACACCAACACCAACACCAACANAACAACAACAACAACAACAACAACAACAACAACAACAACAACAACAACAACAACAACAACAACAACAACAACAACAACAACAACAACAACCACAGCAACAACAACAACAACAATACCAACCGCAGCAGCCTTGACAATAACTACAACAACACGGATAGCAACCGCAAGAGCCAGAACAACAACAACAACAACAACAACAACAGCAACTACAACAGCACCAACAGCAACCACAACACCAACAAACGACCACAACAACAACTACAACAGCAACACCACTTCCAGCAACAACAACGACCACCGGCCCTCGCCAGGGCACGCGACCCCCTTCGCCTGTGACGAATGTGGCCAGGAGATCGGTGTTGTTGCAATGAAATGAAACCAACACAAATGTCTCCTCGCTATTTTTGTACCACATAAACCACCAAAATTACGACGCAAATGAAAAATCACTATAAAAGATGCTTCTGTGCCAATATTATTTCAAAAACTGCGTACCATTGCTTCTTGGGTCCGATTCTCTCCATCTGTACAGATGGCGTCGAGAAAAAAACCGCTTCCTAGGAAATAAAATCAGCCATAGCAACTGTCTTTCATACATTGTCTCTCTTCTATCTACCGCGTTGCTGCGAACAGGCGTGCACGGACCGACGGTCGTCAGCTGCACTGTCTGTCTCGGAGCTCGACTCTTTTTTGGTCAGCTCCAACTGCTTCTTCCCCACCAGTTGGGCGCGACGGGCACCGACCGCAACCCGCTCCATCCCGCGATGCCACTGTGAGCCGCAGAGCCCCTCGGGACCGCGTAGCTTGGCTCCACGCTTGACATGGCAAGGCAACTTGCTGCGAGACGACCTGCCGTAGCAGTCGTTCCGCGCACCGCTGCACTCACACCCCCTCGGCGTAGGGCACACCACAGCACGGCGGGGTGCCAGTGCGCCGCGGCTCTCCAGCTGCCACATCTCCGTCCTCCTCCGCTCCCACACTCGTACCACACGCGCCCGCGCCCGGCATAGCCCCGCAGAACCCCCGACCCCGCGCGCGCACCACCCGAACCCGCACCAATGCAAGCCCCCGCGACCCGGCGACGCCAGCCCATCCCATACACCCACACCTCCTTTCCAGCGTTGCTGTCGTCCTCCCGCACCACATCCGTACCACGCGTGCCCCCCCCGCGACGGCACCGCGCACCCTCCAACCCCGCCCGCGCCCACCCCGCACCCACATCCAACGGACCCGCCGCGTCCCGGAGACGCCGCCCCTTCCAGCGCGACATAGCTCCCCAGCTGCAACGAAACCCCCGCACCCCCCGACCCCGCCCTCACACGCCTCCTCACGCGGCCATCCCCCTCACCTCCCCCCGCTACCCGCGCCCCGCGCCACGCACTGCACCGAGAGCGGCTCGCCAACCAACACGCGAACAAGAACGCGGACACCACTACCCTTTGCCCTCCTCATCTGAAATATGCACCCCCCCACGCTGCGGGCGACGTCGACGGCGCCTCCGCACCCCCCGGCTCGCACCCCGCAGACGCAGCACACCTCCATGCCCCTGCCGCCCCACTGACCCCCTCAAACCTCCCGCCGTCCAACCCACCCCCCTCGTCCCCGCCGCCCCCGCACCGCGACGCGCTGCGCACCCTATCGCTCTATCCTTCCCCTCATTCCCCCCGCGCTCGTCGACGTAGTCCCACCTCTCCTCCAACCCCCCGGACGACCCCCCTCGCGCCCGCTGCCCCCGCGTCCGCCCACGCCCTTCACACAAAAGGTCTGCCGCCTCTCCTGTCGCTTGCGGCACGGCCGCCAGCAGCCGTCTGCTCTGGTTTGCGACTGGCCGTGCCACACTCGCCGCTTCCTCCCCGCTTGCGGCTTCGGGCACGTGCCAGACGCCCGCCTGGCAGAGACAGCGGCGAAGGCAGTCAGCCACGGCTAGTCCCCAACTTCTTTGAGAAAAAAGAGAAAAACAAAATCGGGAAAAAAAACGAAAGACGAAACAAACACTACAAATTCAAAAGGAAGAAAGTTCAAACAAAAAGGATTAGAAGAAAAGACGACAGAACATAATAACGCGTAGAAATCCGTTCCCATGAAAAAATGCAAAAAATATACAGACAAAGAAAAACAAACAAAACGAGCAAAACGTAGCGAAAGAAACATACAGAAAAAAGAAACAAAGAGGAAACGAAACAGAAAAAAGCAATTAAATGAAAAAGAGACACCAAAGGCGAGTGAAACAAAATAAACATCAAGACTCGAGAACGCATATGAAACACACAGACGAGAATGGAACGATAAATTAAAACAGGCCAAAGAGCAATAAAGTACAACCGAGTTTTCCGTGCCTTCGGAGTCGAGGAGCACCACGGCGTGACTGCGTTGCAAGCAAGTGTCGCCTTCTCGACCTCGGATCCATCATGTCGCTTGCTGCCCGGCCGCCAGCAACCGTCTGCTCTGGCTTGCGACTGGCAGTTCTACCCTCGCCGCTTGCCCACAGCTTCCGGCTTCGGGCACGTGCCACACACCCGCCGGGCAGGGATGCGCAGCAACGAATTTATACTATTTACGACCCTTTCTGTCACACCCCATTCGGCTCTCCTTCTCACTGCATCTTTGAAACAACACAACACCCACAAGCAATTCCGCCAAGAAGCTGTTGGCTAGCTACCCTCCGTCGTACGCGGGGGTCCGGCAGCCATGCTCCACCGCGACCCTCCGTGTGGATGCCACACCAAACCCCCGCGAAAGCCAACAGCTGCCGCTAGCGCCACCATCGGCCAAGATGTATCCTATCTTGGTCGATATTGGCCCAGGCGCGGGTGCCCCTCAGCCACGCTACCGCCGCATTTCGCCAACATAGGGTCCACATCGGCTCGCGCTGCGGCCCCGTCGGTCCCCCAACAACGACATCAACACCAACAACCAGAACAACAGCAACAACCACAACAACAACCACATCACCACCGACAACAACAACAACCACTACCACGACAACCACCACCAGAACAACAGCAACACCGACAACAACCCCAACAACAACGGACACGACCACCAACAACCGCAGCAACCACAACAACAGCAACAACAACGGCCACCACCGCCACAACATCAACAACCACGACAACGCACACAACACCACCAGCCACCGGAACATCGACAACACGAACCCCGACGACGACAACCACGACACATCCGCCACGACCCCAACAGGAACAGCAACAACACCCACCACCACAGCACCAACAGCACCAACACCAACAACAATGACGACCCTTTCTGCGCCAACCTGTGCCCCCACCTCCACCCCGCTACGGCCCCGTGGTTCCAACTGGCCGGCGCCCGGCTGTCAGGCGTAAGCCTCATAAATCCGGGCGCCGGCCCGTGTCCTTGCCGGAGGCCTTCGGTGGTAACCGAAGGTTATATACGCTGGCCGCCCCTGCCGCCGACCCTTTTGTTGGACCNTAAATCCGGGCGCCGGCCCGTGTCCTTGCCGGAGGCCTTCGGTGGTAACCGAAGGTTATATACGCTGGCCGCCCCTGCCGCCGACCCTTTTGTTGGACCCCCGCCCAAAACGTGTCAACTGATGACCCTGTAATTTACAGGNAGAGTCTCCATATTCAAAGATCCGAAGTGTACACATGCGTAAAATATTGCAAAATTGACTGCACCATCCCCTCCTCCAACTTCAAGGCGAAATATGACAGAGTCAGCGGGGCTGCTTTTTTCTCCGGGGTCGGCGGCAGGGGCGGCAGCCCTTAAATCCGGGCGCCGGCCCGTGTCCTTGCCGGAGGCCTTCGGTGGTAACCGAAGGTTATATACGCTGGCCGCCCCTGCCGCCGACCCTTTTGTTNGCCCTTAAATCCGGGCGCCGGCCCGTGTCCTTGCCGGAGGCCTTCGGTGGTAACCGAAGGTTATATACGCTGGCCGCCCCTGCCGCCGACCCTTTTGTTCGACCCCCGCCCAAAACGTGTCAACTGATGACCCTGTAATTTACAGGGGATCGTGCGTGACTACAATTTTTTATAGCGCAAAATGTCCCAAAGCACCGGGTCGGCGGCCACGGATTTGATCTTGGCGCTGTGCAAAAATCGTGGTTTTTACAGCATTTAGGGCCCCGGGACGGAAAAATTTTCATCTTGCAGGTGTTTTTACATAGCTTCAACCTAGATAGGGGCACATTTGGCCCCAAGACGGCCCAACCTGGGGCCAACATGGGCCAACATAGGGCCAAGANCATAGCTTCAACCTAGATAGGGGCACATTTGGCCCCAAGACGGCCCAACCTGGGGCCAACATGGGCCAACATAGGGCCAAGATGGGGCCAACTTGGGCCCAGATGGGGCCAAGATGGGGCCAACCTGGGCCAACATAGGGCCAAGATGGGCCAACTTGGGCGAAGATGGGGCCAAGATGGGGCCAACTTGGGCCAAGATGGGGCCAAGATGGGGCCAAGATGGGGCCAACATGGGCCAAGATGGGGCCAACGTGGGCCAACATAGGGCCAAGATGGGGCCAACTTGGGCCAAGATGGGGNCAACAACAACAAAAACAACAAGCACAACAACAACAACAACAACAACAACAACAACAACAACAACAACAACAACAACAACAACAACAACAACAACAAAAACAACAAGAACAACAACAACAATAACAGCAACAACAACAGCAACAACCACAACAACAACAACAACAACAACAACAACAACAACAACAACGACAACAACAACGACAATGACAACCACAACAACAACAACAACAACAACAACAACAACAACAACAACAACAACCAGAAGAACAACCAGAAGAACAACAGCAACAACAACAACAAAAACAACAAGCACAACAACAACAACAACAACAACAACAACAACAACAACAACAACAACAACAACAACAACAACAACAACGACAACAACAACAACAACAACAACAACAACANCCTTCTGTCGAAGGATGCTGCCGGGACGCCCGAAGTCCCGGCCCCCGTCTTACACAGGGAGGGGTTGCAACGGTCCCCCACCGTCTGCCGATGACGTCGTTCTGCACCTGGCGACACGGCCGCGAAAACAAGGCTGCGCAACGGTTGGGTAACGCACTCTCGTCGGTCAGGGTTTCTTTCCCGACAACCACACCCGTGAAAACAACAGTTTCTTGCACTGACCGTTCCCGGCTGTTGGCACCGCTCGCTGACCGGTCCTTTTTTTCGCTGCGAGGCAGGTTCTTGTCATGAGGTTGACCGCGTGAGCGATGCTCTTGCGGCGGCTGTGGCGAGACAGCTTGGGGACTATAGCTTAGGAGCGCATGAGCGATGCTCTTGCGGGCTTGGCGATGGGGGCTGCGCGATGCGCTGGCTCCTGGCAAGACACNTAGGAGCGCATGAGCGATGCTCTTGCGGGCTTGGCGATGGGGGCTGCGCGATGCGCTGGCTCCTGGCAAGACACTCATCATGGTATTCGGGAAGGGGGTGATCATGCTTATCATGACCGGTCCTTTTTTCGGTGCGAGGCAGGTTCTTGTCACGAGGTGGACCGCGTGAGCGATGCTCTTGCGGCGGCTGTAGCGCGACCGCTTAGGGACCGTAGGAGCGCATGAGCGATGCTCTTGCGGGCTTGGCGATGGGGGCTGCGCGATGCGCTGGCTCCTGGCAAGACACTCATCATGGTATTCGGGAAGGGGGTNTAGGAGCGCATGAGCGATGCTCTTGCGGGCTTGGCGATGGGGGCTGCGCGATGCGCTGGCTCCTGGCAAGACACTCATCATGGTATTCGGGAAGGGGGTTATCAGGCTTATCATGCTATTCTACTCTCTGCGGCATCTTTTCCTTGGCACGCCACTTGGTTTTTGCTCACGGCAGGTTGCACATGTCCAAGTGGGCATGACGTGTGCGTGGTAGTCGTGTTTCTGTGGGCGTGCCCCGCCACAACTTTCACACGGCGGATAGGCGCAGGCTAAACAGAAGGCACCTTCTCGCGCGTTGGCACCCAGGACTTGCCCGCACTGAAGACAAGACTTTCGAGTGCAGGCTTGGCATGTCCACTGTGGCCGCATGGTGACATGGTAGCGACGCTCTTGCGGCCGTGGCCGACCACAACTGTCACATGGAGGATAGTCGTGCTTCAGTCTGCACTCTGCGCAAGTCNGGCCGCATGGTGACATGGTAGCGACGCTCTTGCGGCCGTGGCCGACCACAACTGTCACATGGAGGATAGTCGTGCTTCAGTCTGCACTCTGCGCAAGTCCACGTGGGCATCACTTTCACGTGATAANTCTTGCGGCCGTGGCCGACCACAACTGTCACATGGAGGATAGTCGTGCTTCAGTCTGCACTCTGCGCAAGTCCACGTGGGCATCACTTTCACGTGATAACCAGTTTTGTTTGGGCGAGCCTGACCACATTCTTGACACGGTGGATATGCGCAGGCTGCACACCATACGCCGGGCATGGCAGTGGATGGCAAGGGCTTAGCACAGTTACCACAGACTTTGGCCTTGGCAACACATTCTTTGCATGTTCCGGTGTTGCTGTCGGCGGTGTAGTTGCCAAGGTTGGGAACGGCAACCACTTTTTCACACTGAACACAGCGGCCTTTTCGGCCTTGACATACCTGACAATGCCAAATTGGGGTGTCTCTTGCGTGAAGTCGTGTTTTTCCCCGAGGGCGTGGCTTTCCACAACNTTTCAAGGGTTGGCCACACTTTCCGCAGGTCTTTGGCGCCCGCACCTGCTTGGCAATACACTTGCGGCAGACTCCTGTTCGTGATTCTGCGGTATAGTGAGTGAGATGTGAAACGCTGACGGTTTTGTTGCAGTCTCTGCAGAGACCTTGTTTGGAAGTGGTTGGNGCAGACTCCTGTTCGTGATTCTGCGGTATAGTGAGTGAGATGTGAAACGCTGACGGTTTTGTTGCAGTCTCTGCAGAGACCTTGTTTGGAAGTGGTTGGGACATGGGCTGCGGTACACTTTTTGCAACGAACGCGTCGCATTTCCTTGGTTTTTTTGCGGCGTCTGATTTCTTCCGGGTCAAAGTCTGTCACACGTTTGGTCTTGATTTTCTTGCCTTGATCACACTTACTGCAGGCTAGCTTTGCTTTTTTGACACATTTATCGCAATAGCCGGTTTCATTGGCGGGTCTTGCTTCAGGGCAATATGGGCACGGATCAGCTACTGTAGGATTACTGGCTGGTTTTGCTCCGGTCTGCTTAGCTTTGCATGCGAGGCATAGGCGACACATANTTCAGGGCAATATGGGCACGGATCAGCTACTGTAGGATTACTGGCTGGTTTTGCTCCGGTCTGCTTAGCTTTGCATGCGAGGCATAGGCGACACATACCGTCGGATAAGACTTGGTACCATTCGTCCTGGTCCCATGCGGTGACAAATTCTCGCAGCGGCAATACCTTCTCTTCTCGAGCTGGGTGTGGGCTGCAACCGCGGCAAAACAAGAGGATGTCACGGTGTCTGGTCTTGCTGGGTTTATCTGCACTAAACCGAGCCTTTGCTTGTTCTGTTGTTAGCTTCCCGCGATGTACCTCTAGAAATGTGTGTGGGCCTATCAATTCCCCATTGGTGAACAAATTGGGGGAAAAGGGTTGGGCTATACATAAATCTTCTGCTTTTCTGAACCGGGACAGGCACATGTAGCCGCTGAGTTGGGCTTCCCGGGACGCGGTGGAGTCCCAGTTGCCGAGATCAAGTGTGCATGCTTGAAGGGTTGCGCCCATGAAGGAATGCGCTGTCCCTGCGAAATCGCAGGCCAGCGGGAAACCTCGTCGCGACACTGTGGCTTTACCGTTGCTCTCCAAGGACCATGTTTGCGTGACTGCTTCTAAGCGGGCAACTCCTGGTGGCAGTTGTTCATTTTGTTGCCAGACTTGCCCGGGGACATGGACATAAAGGGCTAAAGGCATTTTTTGAAGGACGATGTTCCCTGCGTCGTTCTGCGACACTGCTTCTGCGTCGAGCTCATGTNTTGCCCGGGGACATGGACATAAAGGGCTAAAGGCATTTTTTGAAGGACGATGTTCCCTGCGTCGTTCTGCGACACTGCTTCTGCGTCGAGCTCATGTAGGGTCCAATTCCAAAGTGTGCCCCGAGTATTTTTGAACAGGCCGAAGGCTTTTAGTTCACCGTTCCAAACCCATTAGGACTGCCCGTACAAGACGTCGTCGGGCAACAAGCCGACGACCCCACCGGTTGCTTGGTCATGGCGTTGCAACCAATTTTCTCGCCGGGCCGGTAGTTCGGCAGGTTCGATGTGAAACAGGGGCGTATCTTGTGCCACGATCCATAAGAGTCTTTCTCTTCGGGTGGTGGCTACTTGGCGGGCTCGAAGGTTGGCGGCAATGTATTTCGCAGCATTCAGTCCATGCACAAAAGGATTGTTGAGAAACTTTGGGCTTTTTTGATCTTTGCCGACAAGGCACCTACGTTGGCGTTCGGCTTGACACTGATTGCACTCAAGTCCTTGCTTCTGCACGGCTGCACTTTGCAAATGGCGGGCAGCGCAAGTTTCCTGGCCGCAGTCGACCGTCTGGGTTTTGAAGTTCCAGGAGCCTGTGTGCAAGGTTGGAAAGCCATGCAAAAAAGACCATATTTCTTGAGTCATGCTTCCGTGGCGTGCATGTTTGAGGACGACACTGAGCCATGGATCTTCACACCGCTGTTCTTTGGTTAATTCAAATAAGTGTTGTGTAGCTTCNAGTCATGCTTCCGTGGCGTGCATGTTTGAGGACGACACTGAGCCATGGATCTTCACACCGCTGTTCTTTGGTTAATTCAAATAAGTGTTGTGTAGCTTCGGTGCCATGGGTCCAAAACAATTTCTGCAGAGCTGCTACTTGAAAGCTTCCACTTGCTACAAAAGGGTTTTGGAAAATGGCGGTGGCTTTCACTGGAGGGAACTGCCACAGGTCGCCGGTCAAAATGACATTCATGCCTGCGAAGGGTCTCTTTTCTCCTCCGGGTCGTAGTTTCCAAGTGTCTTTGTCTCGAATTGATTGTTGGAGTTTTTTCTCGACGGTGCCGAGGACTTCCAGGCCTACAGTCGACGACTCATCCACTAACAGCCACCGCAACCGTTGATACTTGACAAATTGGTCCGTGGTGTTGCTGGAATGTTACTTTTTGCTTGCGGCACTTATATATACATATAACTATGGTTATTTGATACTTATAACTATGGTTATAAGTCTACTATGTACTGGGTAAGTAGGATATCTTTTGGAGGTACATATAAGTTACTTGCAGTACATAAGGGAAACTTNTACTTATAACTATGGTTATAAGTCTACTATGTACTGGGTAAGTAGGATATCTTTTGGAGGTACATATAAGTTACTTGCAGTACATAAGGGAAACTTATTGAAACTTATATGTTTTTATATGTTTTTTTATCTTTTTGGGATGGTCAGCTAGGGTTTCATTTTTTTTGGTTTCTCAAAAACTTATTTTTACTTATCAGAC
>BGPT01000546.1:294555-347518 GCA_003297045.1 Symbiodinium sp. clade C Y103 | reverse complement strand
CAAATGGCAACGGATAAACACGTGAACGTTCCTTAGCTGATCTTTGACTACATTTGCTGTCACCACCAGCAGCTGGAATGCCCCACAAGTCAAATCAAACAGATCTTGGACTACGTTGCTGACACCACCAGTAACCGAAATTTTCCCTAAGTCAAAACAAATGGCAACGGATAAATACGTGAACATTCCTTAGCTGATCTTGGACTACGTTTGCTGTCACCACAAGCAGCTGGAATGCCCCCTAAGTCAAAGCAAATGGCAACGGATAGACACGTGAACATTCATGAGCTGATAGGGTTTATAAACCAACAGACATCACTGAGGGGGCACCATAATACTTATAAACAAATTTAAGGCTCGAAAGGCACGCCTACATGGCTAGGATACACCCAATCGAATGCCATTTGAGTGCGAAAAATTGATCAACAATGCCTTAGTGGTAGAAACTAATGCTAGCTGTAACTAATTAATATAGCAATAATGATACGGTAGTAGTTGTGACCAGAGTAAGATAGAGTCAGTATAGTAACTCATACAGTAGCAATACGTACAAGTAGTACGTGTAGTGATAGTAGTACATCGTAGTACTATGTAATACTAATACATTGGACACTATTAGCAACCACTGACTTAAACAAGATGAAAATAGTGAGTCGCGACTTGTAGTCTAGCTGCTACTATCTGGTACGAGAATGTAATTTTTGCAGTGCAATCCTTCATTAATAGCTGATGAACATTGCAGCTGATGACTTAGACAACCTAACGATAATAGCATACTTGTATATATATAATTATATATAGGTTAGCAATGGATATGGCTGTGGCGAACTTTCTGGTTCTGAATTGTAATTGTATCTTAGTGAATCTTAGTAACCATTGATTGATATTTACACTTCAGGGAAAACAAGACTAATAACAAAAATGCTAGATATAAATTACACGTGATAACTATAGCTAGATTATTAGTAAGCAATTATATCACATATAACTATAACGGTAAAACGTTAGATTCATTCATTTTATTCTACTCGGACAGGTTGGCTCTTCAAGAGTCGCTAGCCTCTGCTCGCACAGGCAAGCTGCGGGTCCTTGAGGAGCTAGACAATCAAAACTGCCATGGTTGGGATACGCAGGAGACTCTCCATAGTGGGTGTTGATGGTGTGGTTATACATTTAGAAAACCGAAAACGATAGTCAAGGCCAAGGCATTATTATTCCAGCATTTTTGGATTGGATTTCAAATTTCTACCTTTTTTGAGGTGGGTGTACACACGATAAGTCTTTTTTTGCCCAACGTAATTCAATGTCTGGCACATTAATTGCATAATTGTTCTGACCACAACGCCGAAAAACGTGCAAACATTAAGTGATAACTGTAGATGCAGAATTTTGAAAAAAAAACAATTCAAAATAAGTTTTATACCTAGGACCAAGGAGTATTTTTTTGGGGTTACCCTCTTGCAATGCAAACTGGTGGATCATTTTCCTAGCGAAACCATGGGTTTTCCAAATCTATGATAGCTTACCCTAGGGTTGTGAAGGGAGATTCAACCACTTCCAACAGTTCCCTGCTTCGCACATCTAAGCCACTCCACAAGCCAACATTGGCTCATCGACTTCGATCTGTTCCGAAATCGTATCAGTCCCTGAATGTATCCAAAGGGAATTTCACCTTAAACCTTAAACAAAAAAAAAAAGCTGAACATAGCTGAACTGGGAATTTAGGCAACTGAAATTGGGAGATTGAACGGATGTCACTAGGAACCCAAATTGGTGGTTTAGCAGCCCATGGGACCGCAAACATATCCAAGCTCTAGGATTTACAAGGGGGCTAACCCTGCTTACCCCATTTTTAACCAGGATGAGAATCTGCTTCTTGCGAACATGAGCCAGAAAGAATGACCGATGATGGTGTTTACAGAAAGAAATAGAAGCTTACCTAACCCGGAATACTATGTAAGGGATACTTCAAACAACGATAACACAGGGAACATACAAGCAAAATCAAACTCGATCAGTTTGGCACGCTTCCATTTTGCACAGAGTAATTAGAGGATCACCATGTCTGGGACGTAAGTCATATGCGGGCATGGGAATTTCCAATTGAGCCACAAACTAACCCCACACTTAAGTGTATCTGAAAATATGATATACCTCCGAGATTTGTATTTCTTTTCAATGTGGAACATTATTTACGCACTTGATTTGTTGGTGAACTAAAAATAAAACAACACGTTTTTTGTCCACTAAGAAATTCCAAGCTGGATGTAAGTTGCCAATGGATCAGTAGAATCACTAGTCCTCCAATGTGTGTCTATCCTATTTGCATCTGGTTCCTGGGCATGCTTGCTGCCCAAAACTGTATAATTCATATTAATTAATCTGATGAAATGTTTAGATATTTTTAGACTTTTTACGTGCATTATTTCTTTCACACCTGATGGATTTCAAGATATTGCAAGACTGTATGAGGCACCAGGATATTTAACTACAATGTCCATACTTCCAGTTGGTGCCATGTTTGATGCCCCGGGGAGAGCCACGTCCATGCCTGAACGTCCATACCTGAACGCTCATGCTGGCCGCCATCTGTTGGGTCGGCCCCCAAAAACCAGGCGCTGTCATCAGTGGTTGAATCGGCTCTTGTGTTCCGATGCAAGAAATGTGGTCAAATGTGGCCAACAAAGGCACAGAAAGTAACGCAGAAAACCACTGATGGACATTTGCTGTTGGGATAGTAAGAGTCCCCGATTTGTGACAAGCGATAAGATTCAATAACCCATTAGCCAACCCTCACCCATGGCTGCAATCAGAACCATCCCGAAGCACCCTTCAACAACCTAACCCTGAGCTGGCTGTGCTGTAAAGGCACAATCTTTCCACAGGGTTTACCTGGGAGGCAGTGTCAATATCACCCCGCCAAACAACAGGGATACAGAATAAACAACTTTGCAGCTGATCACTTCTATACCTCTTCTCTCTCTCTCTATATATACATATATGAATAATGAGCACCAAAGACCATGTTCGTCGATGTTTTGTTTCTTTGGCCGGTGCGTTCTATCAACCTCTGCAAGATCAAATCAAACAAAAACCAGAGCCGTCCAGCAACATTCAAAGACCAATATTTGAAACGCTGAGAGATGCCACAGCCTACCAGCTTGGATGAGAAACCATCAAGGCACTCCCCCCTGAACTAATAACCAATCAGAGAGGTTGATGTTCGAAAAAAAAAAAAAAACACTGGTGGTTGATTTTAAAGACCGTGAACGGCACAAAACATCAGAAAATCATGGTTTAATATGTTTTAATCCATCCGACTGAAATCCAAAAATACGGAGCTGAGACGGTAAATCCATCATTTGGATTCATTTGGATATGCATCGCGGCTCTCAGAGCGGTTTGAGAACCACTTTCAATACTGTTGTTATCATCTGCATGTGGCCGGAGAATCCATCATTTATACTTTGATTCTTTTCCCAGCTAGAAATCTCCATTTACTTCGGGCACTTCCCAGCTTGCCTTGTTTGATGACATATAGAGATATATAGAGGGTATGTAGAACTGGGTTGTTGACCATGGCTATGAACTAGTTCTCCATCGTCTCTCGGATCACTCCAGGAATGGCTGGAATTTCAGGAGGTTTATGGCATTGGGTTTGCCACACGAACTATATTGCTTCAGAAAACCTGAGGAATTAATCGACGGAGCCACCAAAATGATGGCATAAACTGGCATCAAACTTCAAATGTGAGAGTGAGAAAGAGCAACTGTGGCTTCCTCAAAAAAGGGTGTACACACATGGCTGGTTGGAAAAACGCCATGGTGGGCACCATATGATAAATGCGAAGACACGAGATGGTGTCATCGCGGCTGGGCAAAACCCAGCCAAAAAACAAAGGCCTGCAAATGGCTGCCCAGTCTGAACATGTGTCAGGAAGGGAACTATGTGGCCTCAATCCTTGCATTCAAACTGAATCACATAAAAGCGCATAAATCATAGACAACAATGTTGAAAAAGAGCAAAAAATCAATGCATGCATCTAGAAATCCAGTAGCACACCTTTAAAAAGAACCCAACAAACTGCCTAACCCGAAGGACCCCATACCACCTCCAGGCAGCTCCGCCAAGTGGCAGCGTCGTAAATCGAAGACTCCGGGATCCGCGTCTTCCAGACAAATGCGGCACATGGAGCCTCTCTCCCTGTGCAAGGCACCCAGATGCACCAAGGTTTTGAGGGGATACATGGGGATGGCATCAATCACTGGATTGAAGGGAACAAATCAACAGGAAACCAATGGTTTTCACATCAAATAAAGGGATTTCCTGTGTTTGTTTTTCCCTTAGACCAATCCAATGAAGCAAAAATGATGATATATAACTGATAATGTTGATATCACTCATGTAAAACGCAAAAACATAGAGGTGACATGAGCAAACAATGATGGGCAGTCCTTGCCAATGTTGGGTGAGTTTAAATGAATCACTTGCCCAATCACAGTAAACACACTTCTCAAAAGCCCTGGTCATTATTGGGACTCTCTATTTTGGGTCCCAAATAAGGGAAGATTGTGGTTGGGGGTATATGGCCAAGACCATGATTTGGAGTTGTTCACAGCACATCAATACATTGTCATTTTTTCTTAGCGAGTAAGCAACAAAAAATATCAAATACCATGTGTATATCTACATGCATGTAATATGACATGTCTGGATCCTATATATGCATTAATTCAAAACACCATAATTAAATGTATTAAATTGTGTTGACACTTCTAGTCTATAGATTTCTGTCACTTCTTTGGGTACCTGATCTTCACATCTACACATCTCATCTGCACCCGGTGCCGGATCAACGAGGCGCAAGTCCGGCTGCGTGACGATGGACACCAGCGACTGAACGTTCTCCAGAACGATGAGGAGCCTCGCCGTGCACACGGTTGGCACTGGGTCCACTTTGTTCGCCCGACTAAGAACCACAGATCAGCAGCATTTTGATCTAGAACGTGAAACATCAATGAGCTATTATTTCAAATGCGTTTTTAAATGGATTGATCCAAGGAACAAAAATAACCGGAATCCCCACAGATTTCATGTGAAAAAGCTTGGGTTCCTTTAGATTTTCCAACCAATCCTTTCAGTTTTTTCACTGCAAAATCATGATGCGAAGCCTTCAAGATCCTGGTGGAGGAAAGGGATTTGACTCTAACATGGTTTGACCCTCGGAAATGTGATGGAAAGACATGGTTTGACCCTCGGAAATGTGATGGAAAGATATGGAAAGGGATATGGAACCATGCATAGATTGTTTTACATCAGCCATGCTGGGTGATTTGACCGAGTTTGATCATTCTATATCAGATTTCAGGGAGGAGAAAAGGTTTGTGAAGGGATTTTCAATTGCCATGTTGTATTACCAAAGGAGAATCAAAATCCAGCTACCTTTGGACTTCGGAATCTCAAGAGCCCGAAAAGATCAGTTGGGTTTTATCCCTGGTTGACCAGGGGCAGACCAACATAGTCGCGCCAAAAGTGTCATGGGCTATATGTATCCAGCATCCAAAAGGGAACAGTATCCAACTCATCGTCTCAGGTAAGCGATTTTAAAATGACACCATATTACATATTGAAATCAAGCCACACCGGGCAATCACCAATGTACATGGTGGTTCATCCTACTTAGTAAATGCTAAACCTGTTGGTACCGCGGAGGAAGTGGGGATTGGTCTATTTTGCATCAATTTCAACGAATTTCAAGGGTGAGCTAGAACCTAGAAATTGCAAGAACAATTGCAGTTCATGTTGTCTTTGCAAACAGATCAACACCCCCAAACTAACATATTCCTATATGTTCTGTGTATACCTATCGATCATTGGCTACAAGGTGAGGCAACCCAGGCATAAGTTGGTTTCTAAATCCCATTGACTATAGCTGTATCCTCCATAAACCTGCCTAGTTGACCAGGATATAAGTCGAGATGCTGGTTGTCAACGCGGACGTCTTCAGCTGCAGTGCCCTGTGATGGAGCGAAAAGATAGAGGTTTTATATGGTTTTATCGGCTGCTAGGCATTGATCAATGGTATGTTCTTGGATGATTAATGTTTGATGATGATGATAATTACCAAAAATATGAGTACTACTATTATATATCTATTGTTAAACATGAATCTTCGAGGCATGAAGGTCCCAAATTCTTTTTCAAGGATCATCAGATTTCATGACCTCTGAATGTGCAGTATCCATGGCGGGACTCGACGCGACACAGGTACTGGCGGCCTCCGGACAGAAGCGGTTGCTGGGGCAGCGGAAGGCATACCTTCCCGAGCCGCCAGACTGCCCGGTCTCGCGCTTGCAGTAGTACCCTGCGCTGGGGAGACCGTGGGGGATAGGTAGGATGCTGGGGGATAGGGGCTCCCAAAACGGTAGGCAACTTAAGGTTTATAGCTAGGAGAACCGGAGTTTATATGATAGTTGGCTAGGTGGGGTTGTAAACCAACTCAAAACTTGGGGACCTGGATGAGGCTGATATAAAATCATGAAAAATCCCTATTTATCTCCCTCTCTTCCTGCTGTAAACATGTGAAAAATATCACAAAAGATGACGTTTCAAGGTGTTTGCGGACACAGGTGGAGTATTGCATTCCTGCCTTTGGAATTTCACATTCTATCTTTCTACCTCTTTCCACCCGGAGAACCCAAACATGGTATCTATATTCTTCTCTATACAGAAACAACCATCTATTTCTGGGCGGGGGTCGGATCCACGGAGCCCCTTGAAACTATTTGCAATTGCAGTATATCCCGAAAAATGCAATCCACACTTCCTCCAACACTACAAATCAATGAAATAGCCATGAAATTGGTGATCACTGAGTTATCCCTCATTATGTTGGATTCAATCCAACTGAAATATACTACAATCCCCTGAAATCACAATATTTGTTGATTCCTCGTTTCCATTTTGCTGGTGGCACCACCTTGAGTCTTTTTGGCTGACGGATGCCGCCTGCAGGGCACAGCAAGTTGCGCGTCTCGCTGGGCACGGTACGGACCTTGCACCAAAAGCCCGCTTCGCAGAAGTAGTCGTACCTCGTCCCAGTCGTGCACGTGGCATCAGAGTTCAGTGGACAAATCGGTATGTCAACCAATCATAGCAAATCAGTTTCTGGGGATATCATAGGGGTTATCACAGGGTTAATTCAAAGCTATTTCATGGCAGCGGATATGCGCCTTTGAAAATGAAACATCGGTGAATTAAGTAGTAACGAATGTGGTGATTTTGTTGGAATTTTTATGTAATCGGCAGTAAATCTACAGGTGATGCCTTATAGTCTTTGCAACAAACTCAAAATTTATCCAGCAAACATGTGGAACTATTGCTCTCTCTCTCTCTCTCTCTTACTCTATGATGGACTGGATTTATAGCTGATTTGTTTGCAAACAGGATGTGCTCCCCAACATGATCCTTTCATGTCTTTTGTCGGCCGCTTGATACACCAGGGTTAAGAAGGACCATGTTTACGCTCTGTTCACACACACAAAAAAAATATAAAGTCATGGGCATTCCGCTGGTGTGCAAACTTAGCAGCAAATTCCACCACATTTCAACATGACAATTGGCTGTAGAAGGATGGTTCCCCTTTCCAAGTTGGATTTATCCAGTCATTACCAAAAGAATGAAAATTTGGAGGATCTATGCAAATCTGTTCACTCTAATTAACGTTCCATCTAGGAAGTTCTGAGAAGGGAACGCTCAGCAATCAGCATATCATTTACTGTTGATACGTGTTGACAATATCTCCATTTTGGGGTGGTTTTGATGTCTATCCCTACGTACTGTAGATATCCTTAAAATTGTATTTTTGAGAGGGAAAATGATAAGACACCCCTGGATTAAAAAAAAAACTAACTTTTGAACGGACCCATTTATCTTCATACCGGTGTTACTTTTTTTTTGGGCTGTGCTCTTCTTATTCCCCATCACCTTTTTCCAAGGCACTGGGTGAATGAGGTCGTGGCCGGACCACAGCCGTAGCCTTGTGGGCAGTCCCATCCCTGGGAATTTTCGTAGCCTCGGCCCAGGAGTGGAACGAGTCGGCTGTTTTTTTGTTGGCAAAACATGGTATATAGATCACATGATCCCGGAATATCCCGTATTTTCCAGGTGTCCTATTGTTCTATCTTTCTGGGGGCTGCTATGCGTAGAGTTTGAGGTCATTTTTACTACCAAAAAAGGACGAAACAGACCAATTTTTGGCCGTCAACATGGGTCAATCATCGGGAGTCATGGCCAATTGGCATCAACGCGGCCACAAATGGGCATGTTCGAAGACTTCTGACGCTCCGAATCCTGATTGACGGTAGGATCAACTGTTCATTGCTTTGGTTTTGGGGCAAAATGAAGTGAACGTACTATATCTCGGAAAGGCACTCACATCAAGTCCTGAGACCCCTGATTTAAACCCCAAATGATCTTACCATATCTTACCTATTCCTCTGATTTTCAGGCCCAACTCTCATTGGCTCAGGTTTTTTCATTGTTGGATTGTCTTCAACTAAATGATCCATCTGATCCATCCCGGTCCATCCCTATAGTTTTTATGTTTTCTGATGTGGCTAAAACAACAATGAACCACCCATTTGGGAATCGTTTGTACGACCTATTTAGGGTGAAATTGGGGATGGTTTCTGGCATTGTTTTACCCACATCATTCACTGCTTGTTCTCCAAAGATTTCAGAAGTTCCATAGATCCAGCTGAGCGACAAATGTCCGTGGGCGCCGCTCCGGCCGGACAGGGCTGCTCGAAGGTGGCGAAACGAATGGTACCCTCCATGGGACACACGTACCTCTGCAGGCAAAGGATGGAATGTATCTAGAGCCTCTGACTTTTACCCATAGAAATGGTGGTTCACCCCACATTTTTTAATATCTTTTGCACTTTATAGAGAATGAAGCTTCACCCTGTAGTTTTGATACTTATAATAACCATTTTGTGGAGTTTTAGGAGGGTCTAAGCGCATGGATAAGCCATGATTTCACCAACCAAACATGGATGAAACATCTCACGACTCCTGGGGTTATAGCCAATCTATACAGGGGATAACTCACTTAGGGGACTTCCTGACCGAGGTTTCTAACCAGTTCCGATCCGTGGTATGATCATTTGCCAAACAGAATGTATAGTGGCAACCCTGAATCATATGTAATATTCAATATCTACATGGAATTTGCTATGAAGTCCTACTCAATTTGTGACAAATTGCTGTGTTTCTTGTGTAAATCTCTTGAGAGTTGCTCCAACTATGGGTACGTCTGAAAGATCGAATCTCCCCATCTACTGCACCACGATCTTTCAGGGACCATCTCAGTGACTTGCTGAAGATGTTACCAGGTTACCCTCTGGTAAACGTTTACATAACTATGGGAAATCACAATTTTTAATGGTATATATACATATGTATATATATATATACATACACACAAATATATATACATATATGAAAACAAAGGGAATGATATCCCACCAACTTGTTCATCACCGGCGCCTTTCATCGCAGTTCTTGCAATCCAGAACCGATGTGAGGCCACCGCGTTCAGACCATGTACCCTGTGGGCAGGGAGTACCTTGGCGAAAGAAGTTGCTGGAGAAGTCCATCATTTCCATGGGAAAACCCATGGAAATTACCCTTTGGTTATGACTAACATAGCCATGGAAAATTACTAATTTTGGATGATTTTCCCAGCTAGAAACCTCCTTTTATAGGGAATTTTCCATGGCTATGTTAAATAACCAGAGGGCGTGTAATGTTTGGTAATGAATCATCACAACTTGGTAGTTGAACGTGTTTGACTGATTTCAACAATTTGAATTTACCCAGCGGAAATGTGTAGTCCGTCCCACCATGATATGAACTTCCTACAAGAAGGGACCCTCCAAGTTATGAATGTTAGATCGAACATTATTTACTAGACCAGGGCCAGGGTTTCCCTTCGATGATAGCCAATGATTTCATATTGGGGGGTATGGGGTTGCTCTAGTCCAGCAGTTGGTTCCGTATTCTTGTTGGTTGCCTGTGGATCTTTGTGGCTGTATTCCTGGCTTATGTTGGTTCAACAGTTTAATCAAATTATGTTCGGTTTGCTTTGTTTGAACCCCAATTTCTTCTTGGCTCAACCTCTCATGTTTTGGCTCAAATCCTTTCCCCTCCTGATCCGGTATGCCGTATGCCCATCAAAAAAGAGACAACGACCACGCCAAGCGCCCCTTCACCTGTGCTACCCAGGTGCACATGACGTTCTTGGTGGGATCCGCCCCTGCCGTGGTCGCTTCGCGGTAGGATCCGGGACGACACACCGTGGGAACCACGGTGCCATCCAGGGGGCACTCGGTGCCGGCGGGGCAGGGCTCACACTCAATCCTTGGAACAGCGGGGATGGCCTTGGTGGCGCATGCCACTTAGTAACTCGTCAATAACCAGATTTCTAATGCACTTATATATGGGACAGCCCTTAGGGGACTTTCTAACTAGGGTTGGTAACCACTAAGTGGGACGATCCTCCAAGTACCTCCGTGGTGCATCCCAAGTAGCACGCCTTAGTAAGCAGTAAGTCTATATTCCCATCTACCTGTAGAATCTCTACCATAAACCGTGCTCAAACGTGCTAAATCTAATTATTAAATGTTATTAAGGTATATCATGGTTTATTATGGTTTATTATGGTAACCAACTTGGCTAACGGACTGGGACTGGGGCCCCACATTGCTCGGCGGGGTTTCTCCTCTGCCTGCAGAGCTTCCTCACAACTTTGGTGATGTTCAGTGTTCAGTATTAAACCATGAATTGTAGGGATCTCATACAAACAAATTGACCCATGCACCTATGCTTCCCACAGGAATGCTGTATGCCAATTCTTGGGAGAACTCACCAAATTGCTCGCTGGTCGGTAGTATGAACCCCAGGTTCCTCTTAGACGTAAGTCTGCTACGAGGTGCAGGTGTAGGTACAGCGGTGAAAACGTGGTGTTTGTGTGTAAAGAGTAACTCACCAACCTGAAACACTTGAAATAGGGCACTTTTGGGATAAATTCCAGGCAAGCATCCTTCTAGTGACGTCGCAGTGAGGTCCATATGTATAAAATTCATTCAATATATATATATATATATATTATGATATTATATGATATGGCCATCCATGCCACAATGGGAATCCAAACCTACTGTAGTGGCATATTAGTCCCTGTCAATGGATTGATGACCATGGCAATAGCACATATGTATACATATGTAGGTTACAAGCCAGAGCAATGGTTGTAAATGGGCGTTCCTTGACTTCTGATACTTGGAAAGTATTTGAATATATAGTTACCTGGCTCAATGTGCACACCCTGATATTAAACACCCCGCAGAAACCATTGTAAACTATAGGATTCCCGGTGTTTCCGTTTATTTGGGGCCATTCAATGGGTGTGGGTCTGATGGGAAACCCCATCATTTTTGATCACCGAGTATCATGAGCCAATTGGCGGCATAGGTTCCGGGCCGGCACTTGGATGGATAGATGCTGCCAGATTGTCCCACGTAGTGCCCGGGTGGCGTAGGCTGTGGCGAACTCACACCCGCAGGGCAGTACCTGGCTAGGCGCGAGCAGAACGCGAATGACTAGGCATGGAAAATGGACTGTTTATGGATATCAAAACCATTCAAAACCAACATGTGGGAATACAATGGGGATATAACAATATAATACTGTGGAACTAACAACATAATGGGATATAATTTCTAGGTAAATTATCATAATCATTATCATAAATAATTCAATAACTTGAGTTTGTTATTTCCCTTACATTCCCGATCATCTATGGTGAGGTCGACTGGGGTCGCTATAATGTTCCAGGTATAATGAGGATACCATGGGATTTACCAATATTTTTGTATGATTTGGGTGTGCCTGAAAACCTATATAGAAAAGTGGTGATTTTCCATTGCAAACGGTTAAATCACCAGAGGGGTATGAAATCTGTCTTTCTGTTTTCAAATCATCAAATCATCCATTTCGTTTTGATTCGCTTGCCAGCTGGTGGTGTAAAGCACAAACCCTATCCCTACAAGGTGGTGTTATATCCGGATGATATCGTGTTATATGTTTGTTGGCTTTGCACCCCCACTAGTGGTGCAACACCCCCCCAATTAGTAAAGTCACGGTCAAGATCAGATTCCTCAGAACTATTTCAGTTTGACCGACACGGACGTCAATCACACGCAACCACAACATGAAAATGATTATGATGATCTTGATGATGATCATGCTGATGATGCTGATGATGATGATGATGATGATGATGATGATGGTGATGATGATGATGATGATGATGATGATGATGATGATGATGATGATGATGATTGGAGAGCAGCTTTTGAAATCTGGCCCCGAACTCAGACGGGAATGTCAGCATCTTCCCAGCTGGACGGAGGTCAACAAAGGTCACCTTCTTATAGTGCGCCCAGCTTGCCAGGTCGAAGTTTTCGTTTCTCAAGGGAAATGAAGCACTCCGTTCCACCTTCACCAAGCACGTGCGTGTGACCGCAGTGCCGGCGGCACTCACACTCATCCAAAGGAAAAAAAACATCTCAGACCATGCACACCATGCCCAAGGCGTCCATTCACATGTTTCTTGGTCTATAAACCCACTTGACTAGCTCATACTAGTTCATATCTACCATACTAACCGTTACTAACCCCAAGAGTTGGTCTGCATATTTCAACCGACTACTATGGCTATCAAAAGCCAACCACACACACAAAACTATACAAATATATATATATATATATCAAGTTGATCATTAACTACAAATCCCCTCATTTAGTTGGTTAGATCAATGTTAAATCCCTATATCATCCCAATCTGTTGTCGATCCTCCCCATCTCCATCCGCGCGCTGCGCACCATCGGGGTGGGCAATTGTCCGTGCCACCCGCTGTGGTGGTGTTGGCCACACAGAACGTACCCTGTGTGCATTCCTTCGCCGTGGTCATACCTAGCGAGCCGTGGTGTCAAGGCCGACGAAATGTGGATCCCTGGAATGGGGAACCAACAACAGACACGACTTTTCTTTTAACCAACCAACTGATAAAGTGGTGATCTACTAGATGGCTAAGTTGGGCAAAAAAACAGTAGGTTTCTACGGTTTGATAGGCAATGAATGTTTACAAGCTGTGCTGGGGGAGGCGCGAAAATCTCACGGTTGAGGAAATCATCTTCCCTATCAAAATGATCACAAATTGTGGTTACTTCCTTGTTTATGTTTTTTGCCCGGGTTTGTCAAAGGGTTTGCTCCAACAGCCGGCCCAGCATGGGAAACCAATTTCTATTCAAATATGTTTTAAAAACTTTGCTGCTGATGATTTTGTCCGATTGTTGGCTAAAAAATGTATCATGGGATTGGTTATATTGGAAGAAATTGCGTTCGGAATGCCCCATATTCTATTGGGAAAACCATGGGAAAACCATGGTTTGCTGTAAATGTTCCCTTCAACGAATCCAGCTCCCCCACTGGACACCAAGTTGCTGGTGGGATCTGGAAGGACAGAGGAGGTTCCGGCCATACAGTACAGTCCCGGCGGACAAATGCGTGGCCCGTTGTCCGATAGGCCTTGGATGCCACATGGCAGGTCTATGTTGGGAGAACATGTACAAGAAATGACATCCAAGCACCTTCTTAGGAAGTGTTCGGGGTATAATTTAGCACTTCAAGTACCTTCTAAGGAAGTGTTTGGATCCATAGGGCACAAGAAATGACATATCACAAGAGCCGACGGCGAAGATACAAAGCTTTCTGGGAAAAACAGAATCATACATAATCCTCTGACCAGAAAATAGCTAAACTAACACAAGTAAGGCCATTTGGGGATGATTCCCCGAATCCTGATTATCATTCCAGTGACGTCGCAGTGAGGTCATTTTAATTTACCCAAATGATTTGCATATTCCATTGCGTTCAATTGTCATCTTGGATTCACAAAGGGTACGGGTAAGAGCTGTGTGAAGAAACCCTTCTTCGAAGCATTACTTTTTACCCGCCTCTCCTTCGGTTTGGGGGTTCCAAGGCCATTTCTTTCATGGGGCTGCCAACTGAACAAACGCTCACTCAAAATAAAGGTCCGAGCCGGGCATCAGATTCCCCAATATGTAGCTATACAAACTAAGCCAGCAACCGATCCTTGTTTTTCTACCAAGTTACCTCCCCAATTCTCCTTGTGATTTCTACCAAGTATCCTTATCATTTAAGGGATGACTCACGACTTCCCCTGGAACCCGACAAGGCACCCGCCAGGGTGTTCAGAGTGATGACACCCGGAGGGCAATAGGATCCTGATCCATTTCGAGGTGATGGAAAGTCAAAAGTTGGACGTTGATTGCGCTCTAGTAAAACTAACATTGCTACGTATCAATGGATTGGTTGAAGGGAAAATGTACAAGAAAAACCTCCATATATCATGGGAAGATCCATGGTTTACTGTAGATTTTCCCTTAAACCAATCCATTGAACGTATGGAAAATAACCCATCAATACATTGTTTACCTATACATGATGAGTGTCCATAGCTATGTTTGTCTACCAGAGGGTACTGGAGTGCTCTTCTGTGGCACATTTTTGCAAATTTCAGTCCTATGTAACACTAATCAACATCGAGCATTACTGTAGTTGGGCTGTGATTCTTGATGTGAGTTCTTAAGCTCATAAGTTGATATATACATATATATATATATACATTGGGTAGTCGAGACGCAAACTGATGTAAACACAACAGCACTCCCATGAACCAACCATTTGGTGACTACAAAAAATCATCCCATATTGGCGAATATCCAACTAGAAGACCTGGGAATGGTTTATGATTTGCTTTACCGGCTTTACCACATTCATTCCATCCCCATGCTAAACACGCCACACAAACCATGCTTTAGTGGGGGATTTACACATATTTGGGACCATAAAATTGTGGTGCTGATATGAATTGGGGATGGGATTACTGTACTTAATTCGGATGGTTTACCCATGTTTACCCCATGAAATCAGAATCATCAGAGTGAACACATCTGGTGCCACCAGTGCCACTGTCCGACACCGGTGCCACTGTCCTGCTGGACACAAGTAGGATGGAATCTCGCGCCCCGCGTGCGCGCAAACGCGGCCTGCAGGACCTTGGGTCTGTCAATCCACCATGGGGACAGAATGTGATTTTGGAGTTCATAGGTGGCCAATGCGTGAAAGGATTGCAACGCTTGAAGTATATGCAATATGTATACATATGAATTTATATATATATATAGAAGAACTATATAATATATAAGTATATATAGACTAAATATATACTTAGTCACACTGTGTACATTGGACATATACAGCATATAATTGCACGTCATGACATTGCGGCACCAGTTGAGTCTACCAATGTTTCAAAAACAAAACACAGTCGGGTGATTGGATTGTGACATCCACATGATTCCACATGGTTATTGTATAATTATCCATGTATATCCCATTTCCAAAGCAGAATTGCCAAAGAAAAAGGTTGTACACACACTACTGATATGTTGCGAAAGCAATAATCAACCATCCCCAATTTCATATGTAAACTAATTATTCCCATTATATGGGTGCTTTATTTAGCATTGTTTTAGCCACATGACACCCACATCAACTAGGCCCAGCGGCACAGGGTGGGCAACGCACTGCCGAAGCCGGGACAAATGGTGCCCGCGGTGCAGGTGGAGCAATCGGGCGCCTAAGAGGTCCCAATGGCAACCGAAGCTTCCGAACAAAATGAGGGGGTCCATGGGGATGAAATCCACAGAAAAAATTGGGAATTTCACCATGAAATTTGGGACATGATATGAAATCATGGGAATTATCAAGGGAGATTTTTGGATGAGAATGGCTAGACTCTGCTAGAGCCAAGGCTGTAAACCTCCCAGTTTGGTGAGATTCCATCACTGTTTCGGGTAGCTTACCACATTGTACCACATGAATTAACAATCAAACATTGGATGAAACTTGATGAAGACCGTGAATCCCCATCCGAACGTTAAAATCCCCTGGGCCCCAAGTCAATCCAATACTTTAGCAGGGTTTCCTTGAGGTGAATCTAATGTCAGGGGGAAAAGATTATACCAATTTCATGGCTACTCTGCCTTGGTTTCAATCTCATTCTGACAGTGTAACTCAGGGTTCAAATCACATCCTCACTATTCTATCGGCCTTTACGTGTATTCCTCAAATGCTGAATTTATGCTGGAGAAAGGGCTACATACAGTAGGTATGAGCACTATGGCATACCATATTCCATTCTCTCTCTCCCTCTCTCTCTCTCTCTCTCCCTCTCTCTCTCTCTCTCGTGCTCTCACCAGTCATTGGCCACTTTCAAAGTTATAATTTGTCTGGCCCCGGGGCATCACTTCGTACTGGAATGATTAATGTCAAGCCCGATTCATAGACCTGCTTCATGGGGGGGCTCCCTTCAAAATACTGATCACTTCCCATCAAAATGGCGGTTTCTTAGTCCCAATCTTAGATACCTTTCCAACAAATACACAAACAAGTTACTGTAACAGGTGAGGTTAAAGAACCCTTCAACATGGCCAAAATGTGAAGTTGCAATACCCTCTGGCAAACTAACATAGCTACGGAAAATGGATGAAAATGGATGAAAATGGCGCATTTAGTTCGATGGTTTATCTATTGTTGAATAATTATGGCGATTTTCCACAGCAAACTGTGAACTATCAGAGCTTAAATCTATTCAATTTCCTTTTTACCCCACGAATCCACCATTGAACCTCATTTTGTTGATGTTTACCCACCATTTTTCTATATTTTTCCCATGAAGATCGGAAACCACTCCGGCATAGCAAAACCCGAGCAACTCCCGAACTGAGCTGGTACTGGCCGGGAGGACATGGTGATGGCAGGAGGAAACCTGGTCCTGGCCGGAAGGACATGGTCCTCGGTTCACGGGGTTATGCATCCGGGAAATCTCCCATAAACAATGAGAAAATCATTGCCACGCTTGATTACCCGAGCGTGATAAAGCAACACCGTTGGAGAGGATATCTACCCATCTGTCAAAATAGTCGAACCTTGCTATTTCATCCGAAATTCACAATTTCTTGGGGAGGTTAAATCATCTATTACCCTCCAGTAAATTAACATCGACCCTGCCAAATAGGGGTTGAAAGATTAGTTTCCACTAAAACTTGGGTGATTGTCAGGGTCTATGTGACTTTACCAGAGGCTAATCCAGGTTACCCTCTGATAAACGTTTACATCACTACGGAAAATTGCCATTTTTCATGGGAAAATCAACTACAAATGGCCATTTTCAATAGCTATGTTAGTGTACCAGAGGGTATTTGGTTCTTAAATCCTAGGCCGCCCTGGAGCCCTGCGCCACGTCCTCCTGGGCACGACATCCCCACAGGGCACGGCAGCACACCGCTGCCATCGGGCGCAACGTACTCACCGGGGCCCGCGATGACGTCGATGGAGAGCGGGTTGAAGGAACCCTCTGAGCACCTCAAAGGAAGGGACCCAGGTCTCCCCTCTCTCCATCTAACCTCTGGTACTTCAACATAGCTAAAATGGTCCATTTATAGATGATTTATCAAGATTTACAGACTAAAGATGGTGATTTTCAAATTACCGGAGGGTATCTCGCCCAGTTGTGTTGTGTTTGTTGGTTTATAAGCCAACCGATAGCCAACCTAACTATAGAGATATACCTTCCTGTCAAGGGAAGTTCGAATCCATGGGTTTTTTCCCAATGAAAATGATGAGCTTCACCAATGAGACTGGTAGTCTTCATCTATGTATACAATTAAATTTGTCATTGTACCCTCTGGTAAATGTTTACATAACTATGGGAAATCACATTTTTTGATGGGAAATTCAACTATAAATGGTGTAATCATTGCAATCTTTGATTTCAGAGTTTTTACCATTTCTGTGAGACTTGAAGATGTTTCAAAAAGGGCTGATTTTGCAGACAATTAAAAAGACATGATATTCACAAAAGAACTTTCACCACAGCTGGTTGTTTCACCAAAGTTGGTGGGTCAAAATGCGTTGCTCAACAGGTTGTGTCCTTAACCAAAAAATCCATAGTTGCATTTGCAAAACACAATTTCTCTACAAAAAACAAAAGAACACTTTGCAAGGATAGGTAAATCAGGTTTGCCTTGACAGGAGCTAGGAACGTATGAGTTTGAAACACACCTCAAAAGTATGTTCCTTAACCTGCCAGGTAAGTGTCTTTAGATTTGCTGTCCATCACTATGTAACTATGTATGCCAAGTCATATGTCAAATCTTGCCTAGCAACATTACACAATATATCAAATGATATGCCAAGAAGTGTGGTCGAGTTTAGGTCAGAATGCATGTCAAACATGCAAATTCTATGTCAAAGTATGTCACGACATCTGTCACCTTCCGAGGGCGGGCTCACTCAAAGTGGGTATTAAAAACATAAACATGAGAACAGAAACATACAGTTATATGTTTAGACTAATTATGTCAACCTATGACTATGCATTGTGCTTGTGTTGAGAAAGGAGAACCTTAATGTCAAGTCCTCTTTTCAATCCCAACCCTCCTTCCCTGGATCACTTGCTGACCAGATCTCATCCTCCCACCCCACCATGTGGGCCCAGCAGTCGTCAGGTCACACGATGCCCAGGCGAGTACAGGCCATCGGCGACACGTAGATCAACTCGCCCGTGAAGGGATCCAGTTGTGCGATCGATCCCGGTGGGCAGAAGTAGCCTCCGGAGTGAACCAACTGAAGTTGGCCGCAGTGAGTTGGTTTTCCCACGAACTCTATGCAGTTATTTTGTGTGATATCCCGATATCCCCCATAAACCACATCTAACCAAGTTATGTGCTTAGTAACTTAGCTATCTAGGGGACCTCACCTTGTAGCCATGACATCTGTTTATATCGCTTCATTTCCCCCGTTTGGATTTCGAAACCCATGATCTACCGGTGAGGTGCTAAATCCAAGGTTTACCTCTCGCGGGGGTTTGGGAATGGGTCTCCCTGTTTTAATCCAGTTTTCCTCTTTGTTTAGGTGGCTAGTCTCTCTCCATATCTCTCTCTGTCTCTATTCCTGCCAAAAGATTCAAGTATTACAGTAGCCATCCAGTCGGTCGACCCAGTATACAAGCAGGTTTGCAACCCAAATACTCCCTATATATTGAATAGGGATATGGATACCCCTAACTTCGAACAGTTCCCTCCTTCTGGATAGATTATGTCCACACATTATAGATAGAATAGCCTTTTACATATGTATCATATGTACATATATGTATGTATATTTATATATATATATATATATGTGTGAATATATCAAACAATAGTTACTACAGTAAACTATACGAAGGATAGTTTTCGATGTCTATATCCCCTTTCTCACAACGTCCCCTCTCCCCCACCTGCAGGACATGCTTGGATCTCCACGCTGCTGGGCACGGTGGCGAGGCGCAAGCGCCGTTCCGAAGCTTCGGGAGCCTGGCCGAATAAATGGAGATGTTGTTGTCGTCTTCTTGCTGGTTAAGCTTGTATATAAAATATGAGAACAAACAAGATGAGACAATACAACTAAGAAAACCATCAACAGATATACAGTATATTATATCTACATATAATTATATATGTACAACATGTGTATCTGTATATATATATATATATTAATCAATGAACATATATATATATATATAAATCAATAAACCACAAATACAGGGTTGACTCAGAATATGCCGGATAAATGGATTTCAGCCAACCAACCAAAAATAGGAATTAAAGTAATTAATCACACACTCTCACCCACTGCTATTTGTTCAATAGATATGACTCAAAAAATAGGCTTGCTGTGGGGCTCACCAATGAATCAAATGGGTAATGGACCAAGAGCATTTCATCTACTCAATGAGCATTACGTGGATTGTTCATGGAACAACTTGAAAGGAAAACATGTGGTATTACATGTTTAAGATAGCAACACTAATAATCTACCAATAATTAGTGTGTTAGGGCAAACGATGAAAAAAATCTGACCCAACATGACCCAACATGATGCTACCATCCATCCTTGTTCACTTTGACATTGAAACTTTCCTTTTGACATGTTCGGTGTGTGTGTGTGTGTCATTGCGTTTGCTTGTGGGAGCAGTTCCACATCTGGAGTTATGATGACTTATGAAATGGGCATATAATATAGCCATATAGGACATAGAGCCCCCTATCCCAACTTTAACAAAAATACCACAATAGTTATATCATGCTATACTCATCTATACTCGTTAGAAACAAGAGAAAAACAATAACAATAACAACAACAGCAACAACAACAACAACAACAACAGCAACAGCAACAGCAACAGCAACAGCAACAGAAACAGCAACAGCAACAGAAACAGCAACAGCAACAACAACAACAACAACAACAACAACCACTGCACCCGAAAGTACTACAGTATGATCCCCAACAAGAAACCCATTTCTCCGTCTGCCTCTTCCGCCTCCTCACTCAAGCGTCGGATGAAGGGGAAGCGTGACGTGCTGGATGAAGGTGTTTTTCCTTGGGACATGATCAGACATCATCAAGCGCCTCTCCATGCCAGTCATGGAAAACCATGGGGTCCCATACAACGCATGTAATGATTCTAATAGACCTGAATTCTTTTTGACTAAGTCTTGAATAATCACAACTAGATTTTCTTGTGGGAATAGTTATCCAAAGCTGAGTTTTTGGACCTTCTTTTTGGATCGAGTCGACAAGCCGTGTTTCTGCATTCAAGATGCAACAACATCTGCAAATGATTGCTATGCGCTGCGGCAATCAAACACACCGGTGGGAAAATCCGGCTATCTCCTTCTTGGTTTTCGCCAAGGCACTTAAAATTCCCTCGTGGCCCTTCTGTATGTGAAAATTGTGCTGTGTATCATCTTCATGTAGTTTGTAATCCGCGTCTCTTACCTTGAAACCAGAATCCCGACTTTGTTCGATAAAACAATATCATGTCTCGATTAATCAACTCAGTTTCTTGGGGCAGTGATCACTTTCTATTAAATTTGGTGCATCCCCTATCAATAAACTGCTGATTCATTCCTCATGGCTAAGGGCAATCAATATCGGCCGAATTCTAAATAATTCACTAACCTGAAAATAAGTGAAATTTGCGCCTATTTGTGGGTGATTCCCCTTATCCTAAGTATCATTCCAGCGAGGTCACATTTAGGTCATTATCATTCATTCAGATACCCTGGGGTAAACTAATAACATAGATGTAGAAAATAATCCATTTCTATATATCTCTATGATTACCTATTAAAGAAATGCTACCAGTATTTTCCTAATCTACCCTCTGGTAAACTAACATAGCTATGGAAAATCACCATGTTTAATGGGAAACTCCACTGTTTCTATGGCAATTTTCAATAGCAAACTGTTAAATTATCAGAGGGTATCTAAAATTGGTTACCTATATATCCCTATGATTACCTAGAACACAAATGCTACTAGTATTTTCCTAATCTATGTCAGTTTACAGCAGGGTAATATAGGCTGACCTCACCCCGAGACTCGCTGCAACGGTCGACGCGCCGAGACTCCGTAGGGCGGACGGATGCAGAGCTTTCCAGCGGGGCAAATCGCCAAGTTCGCATCGAACTCCTGGGTGTGATTTTCCCATGAGATGTTTGGAGGATCCAACTTAGCATCTATGCTAAGTATATATATATATATACATAGTAACCATAGTTATATACATAGTGAATCTGATCTTCCCATGAGAGGTTCAATGGATTGGTTAATGGGACAATTTTAACCGGAAACCCATGGCATGGGATTTTGCCATCAAATATAGGGGTTTCCGGTTTCAATTTTCCCTTAAACCAATCCAGTGGGAGGTGTGGAGGATCCAACTTACCCCCTGGTTATGACTAACAGTTCGCCATGGAAAATTTGGCAAAGTTTGGATGATTTTCCCAGCATTGAAACCTCCATTTAGTTCGGGGATTTTCCATGGCTAGGTTAAATAACCAGAGGCTAGTATCTATGCTAACTATAGTAACCAGTTATAAGCTATAAACGATGTATGGGTAAATCACCATATTTCACTAACCTGAGATGAGGCCTCCTCTCTGACCTTGCGCGACCCCAGCTGACGGTGGCCGCAGCAGCTGGACCGTGTCCCTAGACGTCCCTAGACTGCCTTGGCACCGTGGCCCTGCACCGTGCCCAGCTTGGGAAAATCGCCTTAAGTTTCAAAATTGATTTTGATTCAAATCATCTTCGTATTTCAGATTCCATCTTAATAATTATTCAGATAATTGGGTGACGAAGATTTCGAATTCCTTATCTGAATTATCTATCTGAATCTTCATAATCTTCGTCGCCCAATTCGCAGCATTTCTTCCGATGAGCTCCCAGAGTTAACGACCCAAGGTAGCGGAGCCATCGGACAAGTTCCACTGAAGTCGCAATGAGGTCGTGATAAGCCACGAATTGGGGACTTACCAGCCAGTTATAAACCACTTGTTAAGTAGGATGACCCTCCAAGTGCCCCTATGTCAACTGGGTTATGATGTGTTGCAACCGCTTCTGACAGGAATATATATTGATGTTAGACGTATGCTGGGATGTACTGGAGAAAGTTGCCGCAAATATCCGTAAATGGTATTGTCCACATACATATCTTGAAATACTCTCCAATAAACATAGCTATCAGGAATGGTCCATTTTACAGTAGTTCGATGATTTACCAATGGAACTTGGAAATTTTCCATAACAACTTATATTAGCAGGAGGTAGGCAAAATTGCTGAGGTAGGTTGACTAGGGTTGATTGTAGACCTATAGCTGTGTATAGTTTTGTGGTCAGTTTAAGCAAGTTGACTAGTGTCCGCTGGACATTTAGCTTTAGTTGGGAGGGTGAAAACAAACCAACTTCTCACTAAGAGGCACTACATTCTGGAAAAATGTCCGGTCCGATGCCCATGAAATTGTCTGTTGACCTATGCCAGCAAGTCCAAAGGATGAGTTGAGGAAATTCTACTTGAGGACACAAAAAGCCGCATCCCAGATCTCATCTATAGGCTATACATATCCACCATTTCACCATTCATGGGCCCACAAGTTGTTTGCCTTTTTTTGGTGGCAATTTACTGATATCTTCACCGGCTTGTGCTGGCTTGCTCACCTTCTTTCGTTGTTTTTTCCATATGTTGAAGGTATGCCCTCCATGTTTCAAACTGTGACAAGACCTAAGTCCCAAGGACACAGAAACTAGGGCCCGTCACCGAAGCCTGATTCAGCCGAAACTGGGTATCCGTGTACTTTCCCTATCCAAACACCGCGAAGGTACTAACCCCCCAAATCATATCAAATCGTACTTCCAAACACTTCCTAAGGTACCTGGATCCATAGGGTTTAATGGCTCCTAAGTTCAATGGATTGGTTAATGGGAAAACTTACAGGAAACCCCCATGTTTCATTGGAAAAACCTATGGTGTCCTATAACTTTTCCCTTCAATCAATCCAATGACAAGTGGAGAAGAAGTGGAGCTATCATCTCCCCATATCTCCCATGCAGCTGCGGCTCGGTGCCACCCCAGCAGATGTAGCCCGTCTCGCAATGCTCGGGTTCGATCATGGCCTTGGCAAAGGCGCCAGGCCGTGATCGGCGAATACGGGGTGTGCAAGATAGGTAACTGACTCCATAACAAGTATAACTGCGGTCTATGGTACATAGTTGTATACCTATGGTCTCATGTTTTCTTTTAATACTTTAAACTTTAAACTTAAAAAAAGCAAGTTATCAACGACCACACAACTGGGGTCCACATTGTATGCATTGTATGCGGCTCAGGATCAATTGAGGTTTCTATGAGCAGGGTTGCTCCCCACACCAAAAGTTTGTGATGGGTTCCTGTTAGAAACTGTACGAGGTGGTGCCCTGTGGGTTAAGGGGTGGGTTTCTGAAGGGTAGATATATACAGTATCTACAGTTGACTGGGTGTATACACTAGCAAACATTTCACTGAGGGCACCACCTTGTATCAGTCTATGAGGCTATGGCTGCTCCGGAGAATCTGTTTGTAAATCCGCTGGGTGTACCTAGACCCTCAATATACCCATCAAACAAGAATCGCCATAGCCACATTGAGTAAATATAATCATAGCGTATGAATATACAGTATAATTGAAACGAAGACAACAAATGTCCAGTTTTCGCACGACTCTAGTGACTCTAGTGATTTCACGTTGACCTATTTCTTAGGGCTGTGCGTTGAAGGTCAAGGTAGACTGTCATTCCAAATCCTCCCCCGGAACAGTAACCGCCCCAGTGGCATAGCGAGGGCAGTACACGCCCTCAGGGCAGGCTTCACATTCGAAGTACCCCGTGGCGTTCATCCAGGAGCCTGCGGCATCCACTCAGGCATCAACCAATCTAAGACTAAGCCAAGGTTTCCTGGGGGGGGTATTTGATATTAAGGGAAAGGAACTACCACCCCAACAACTCCAGTGGTGATAATGCTGTTCATTGCTGCTGTGTCACTTCCATTGCACCTTTGAAACTGCCTTGGGAAACTCAAGTGTAACACAGGAAAATGTCATACTCAAGATCAAGTCCATTGGGGTAACCAAATCATAAGCAAAACCACCATCCAAAGCTTTCAGAGTGGATAATCCTATGTGAAATCTTATGGGGTTCTCCATGGTTCTTTCCCTTCCCCACCATCCTCCCAGGTCCCATTCGTCCCTTGGCCTGGTAAACATCTGATGGGCGCATCCCCTGGATAGGTCAGGTCCGACTGGTTCACACCCACGCCCGGGCAGGCGTGGCCCTGGGGGCACGGCCTTGGTCGACTGCTGGGATGACTGCTGGGATGGTGGCCTCATCCCCTCCGGAAAAAGCTGCGAAAGTCCAGTGAAATCATCCTCCCACAATTTTTTGGGAGGCTAAGGTAGCTAAGTTGGTGCAAACAACTAGCTTTAACTATCGTTTATGGGTACTACAACTATACGACTCTCTGTACTTATAAGAAAAAAGTGGGTGGCACCACCTTGCAGCATAGACGGAAAAGAAATGAAAAGAGACAACTATGCGAAACTACTGGGCAGGAGCTGTTGGGAAGTGATGACATGGGGAAAACTGACAGGAGTAAAGACCTCTGTAAAGACTGCCCATAAAATCATAAACACGTAGCTATCTTTGTTTTCAAGGATTGATTAGTAACCAGCATTTGCAGTCCACCAAACAAACTTGGAAATCAAACATGCCTATGATGTTCAAGATGTACAGAATATGTTTCATCGTTTTCATCTGGAGTTGTTTGATGCTGTTTCAACACTGCAGCTTTGCATGCACACCTCGGGGGAAATAAGCAAAGCAGCACACGAAAATGAGATGGCACTACCCCAAAAAAAAACTGAATGAAGCTTATCCTGAAACATCTGAAGGCTTTCTGGTTGGTGGCTACAACCCCCATTTGGAATCATGCTCAGAATAGGAATGGAAATAAAACATGTTTGAACCCACCAGTCACCTTTGGTCCTTAAAACCTCACCCCAACCGCATCCAGGCGGCTGTAGGGTGCCGTTGTGCAGCTCGGCACGGTAGTAGGTGCCAATGGGAATGGGATTGAAACCAATGTTGAAGTCCGCAGGCGTGTAGTCCTACGGAACACTCTGCCAGGCACGGCCCCGTCTTTGTGTCCAAAAAATGGTGGTTTGCTTGGATTGAGGGCCTCCTCACAGTGTGTGACAACCACCAAACTTGCCATTTCAATGAAAAAAACTATGGGACATTATGGGACAGGATGAAGCAGGAGATGTTGGGATAGATTTTTGGGGCATCCTATGTTGAAAACAAGGCCCACGTGAGTAGCTTGTGTCTGGCCAGGGTGAAGCCGCGCCTGTAGGTTCCTTGTGAGCCGCAACGGCTCAGCTCGCGGAACGGTGGCCATGTGGGGCGTGGGCGGCAAACGCACCGTGGCCCAGTTGGGGTCCTGCCGTGGGAGTGACCGGTGAAGAGATGCCGACGAATGGGGGGGATTCCAGTGGAAAATCATGGATGTCAATTGGAACATCATGGAATATGTCACAGATTATGGACATCGATTGAGATCTATTGATGGATATTCAATAACTGTGCATGAATATATCTAAGTTGAATATCAATGATGAATCTGTTTTAACCACTATATATATATATATCTATTAACAAATATTTACTGAATATTAGTGGATCTATGTCTGTATGTGCGGATCAACATACTGGTGTGACCTGGTGTGTAGGTAGACGAGCCGCTGCTTGTTTTAATGGATCTGGATAAATTGCAATGATTCAGCAACCTGGGAAAGTTGGGTCATTTGGGGCTCCCCCCCCCTACTAAACATCATTCTAGCGACGTTGAGGTGAGGTCGTCACAATTTGGCCAAATGGATCTATATATTCAGATTTTCGTTGATGGTGAACTATATGATTTCCGGGTTTCCAAGAGTTACGTCATCTTTTTGGCTTCAATCTTATTTCCTTGAAGTTTTATAAAACCATTACCTCATATTTTCAGTCTTGCCACTTTTCGGAATCTTTTTGCAACTTTTTAAAACGTCCGCACCTTGCCACGTCGTGCTTCCAACAAGTGATCGCCCACGGCCACAAAGAGCTTGGCGCCTGAGGGTTGCCACTTGTAACAACTACAGGAACCCCCCAAAAAAGATGCCGAACAGTGAATCTTCACTATTTGTTCATGGGGATTAACCTTTCGGCATCATTTTGGGGATGGCTATAAGGAAGTAAGCCATGCCATCCAACACCCTGGATGTATGGGGTTTATGGAACGTGCGGATTGATTAGTAGACTTTATCTGCCTCACCTTTCGAAAATTGTAGGTTCATGAATATTGCGTGGGACTGAGCCAAGCCCGATGGGTGTTGATGTGGATTGTTGATCCCCTACTTAGTTATCACCATTTTCAGTGTTTGCCTAGTGAATCTCTCACTATGTGCTGTAAATCCCATTTAAATCACAATTTTTCCCCAGTGGATTCCACATTTTCCCCACTTAAATCACTGTTCTGCTAACGATCCTTGTTTTTTTCCATATGTATTTTCCTCATTTTCAGCATTTACCAGGCCCCACACCAGCAGCATTTCCCCTGTGCCTGTGCGGTTGCCGCTGCCATAGGTCGGCTCTTCCGCCCAGAGTCGCAAACCGCGCAAGGTGAGTGTGCAACCTGCAGCAGCCGACCCAAGTCACCAACTTAGGTGGATTCACTCTTCACAAGGTGCTGGTTCCCAGTTGACAACTAAAGTATAACTATGTATAACTAGTGAAACTTACCCAGCCAGTGATGATTTATAGTTGAATTAAGTTGACTTTCGATAGGCACGTTGCTTGATGAGTTGGTTCCTTAGGGACTATTTCTATACTTTACTGGGGGCACCACCTTTCAGTTTGGCTGGAGAATGTGATGAACCCAAAATGCGGCTTCATGGGTGTGAATGGACATGGACATATGTACACCAACAAGAAAAAGGAAAAACGGTTGTAAACCCCAAGCCATTGTTGCTCTATAATCCCACTATTTCGTTATATAACCCCAACAAAAACCCGACACTTGACCAAGTTATATGCCACCTTAGCTATCGTACACGGGGACCTCATTCCATCAATATCCCATGCACATCCCGTAAGAATTCAGGAGTTCAGCAGAGCTGAAGGCGAGTAAGATACATAATCCCTATGGATCCAAACACTGTCTGAGAAGGTACTTCACCCCCTAAATCATACCCCAGTCGTACTTTCTAAGAAGGTACTTGGATCCATAGGGAATTAAAAAACAATAATAATAATATCCAATGATAATCGCCATATTTTGTCCATGGTAAAAACCTGCTATTTTTGGGCTCATCCCAGGGGGGTTCGGGCTTCACCCACCTCCCAGCCCCGGCACCTCCAGTGACCAGGCAAGTGCCTGGGAAAACTGCGGGTCCTGGCAGGTCATGGCTGGTTTCATTTGAGGTGAAGCCATGATGAAGCCTGAGAAAATTTGTTTGGTTCTATATGGTTCTATTATGTTCTATTATTATCTGACTATTATCCCTAATCATGAAGAAATCAACTGGAACATCTGGGGGATTGAGAAAAGCAATGAAAACCACAACACGTTCAGAGCTTTAAGGTGATATGGGGAGATGTGGGACAGGTCATGGCAAAGCGCCGTTGGGACGTCACTTCGCAGAATTCAGCGCCACTTTTGGCTTAACCACCAGTAACCATCAGCCAGGGCACACTCAAACCAGCGTACCTGATACATATGTGACATGATATGGTTGTCCTGTATCAGCCCCGTTGATATTCACATTTAGGGGCAACAAATGGCCCCCACAAAATCCCCAACACATCCTTCTCAATCTTTGGACACCCTGCAAAAACCGGCTGGTTTGGATGAATCCCATTTTTGGCATAACATTGAAGTGCTAGCCATCCAGTTCCAGTCTTCACCCCATATCGTATTGCCTCTTTCCATTTTTTTTTGCTGCTTAAGCCAGCATTTGCCATGGAAAAACCAATGAAACCCCCATTTAGTCCCCAGTTAAATCCATAGTTAAAGCAATTTACAAACCCAATTCAACCCTACTTAAGCCCCACTGAAATCCATGGGTAAACTATACCTCAACTGACCTAAACCCCACCAGGTAAACCCCCCCCATTTGGTGCAGAACGCGCCTGGGAAGTTGCCCTCCGCGGAAGCTTGGAGCTCCATCCGTTCCTCCGCCAGCACCGTGAGGCCCGAGGCCGAGTCCACCTGCGAAAGGCACAACTGGTGGAGATTGGAGATTCTCTGGTGCTGATTTTGGTAGATATTCTAATTTGATATTCTCAAGGGCTGATTGATGTTGATTTTCTTCCACATTTTTTTAAAGGACTCTTTTGGGTATTGAAAAACTGACGATGTTTCTTGTGATCTTCATTTGGTGAAGGAAAATCGAAATTGGAGACAAAAAAACATGATGAAACGGTCAGTTGGATGCATCATGAGCATCTGAAGGATCGAAAACAGAAGCGACATGAAATGATAAACTGCTTAGTTTCTTTCAGCCGATCGCAAGAAAATGTAGCCAATGGAACCCCAACCATCCTCTTTCTATCCATGTTCAGGAAGGAAAATGAGAGAACACTTGAACCGTCAGTCGGCAAATGTTGCAATATTCATGCTCTGAGCGGCCTCACGGCTCAATTTTCATCATGGACTTCGCATTGCAGTACCCTCCGGTAATTAAACATGGCAATGGAAAATCCACCATTTATAGATGATTTTCCCATTAAAGCCTCCATTTATAGGGGATTTCCAATTGCCATGTTTCGCCCGGAAAAATGACCCGCCGGACTCTGCACAGTTCGGAACCGCGCCTGTGTCGACATGGAAATTTCCAGATTGACGCCCAAAGGCTGCAACTTGTCCTCAGCGAGCAGAGACTTTTCAATAGGCACTTTTTATCATTTTCTTCAATTCAATGGATTGATTAATGGGAAAAATTACAGGAAACCATGGATTTTCCCATCAAATATAGAGGTTTCCTGTCAATTTTCCCATAAACCAATCCAGTGATCAATTCTCAACATATGTTGGGTTACCAACCGGTAATCAAACATGCCAATGGTAAAATCCCCCATTTGTAGATGATTCTCCCATTAAAGCATCCCTTTAGTTCGGGGATTGTCATGGATTCTCCATTGCCATGTTTGATTGCCGGCACCAAACAAATCTGAATGAAACAACATCTGTGTTGATCAACCTGACCATATCCTCCTTGGAATCCCATGGGGCACGTCCAAGGTACGAAGGTGTCGATGCCTGACGCTGCTGCAGGCTGCGTGGGTTGACACCGCATCGTCTCGGGCGAAAGGAGCTCCGCACTGACGCGCTCGGGGGGCAGGTACTTGTCCTCGGCGATCCCCCGCTGATTCCCCAAGGATCCCTCAAAAAATGAAGGGACGGACCCCAAACCTTGGCTAAGTTGGTTAAAACAACTAGGGCCACCAGGGGTTATTGGATGGTAATAGTTAATAACTAAGTTGGTTGAAATATGTAGGTGAAGTGTTGGGTCTCTGGTGCGAATGTATACTGTACATAAAGTCCCGATTCATAGATCCATGGGTTGTTTCATATGGGGGTACGATTAGTAGCAAGTTATCACTAATGTGGGTAAAACAATAATAAACCACCTATATTTTCATGGTTTATACCACCTATTTATCGTGATTTTGGGGGTGGTTTATTATTGTTTTACCAACATTATTTGGAGGGAACCCCCCATTAACCAACCAAGGATTATTAACCCAAGCCACGTAGAGCCACACACACTGCACCAGCTCCGGCTGCAACAAACGGAAGTGGCGCCCCGTGATGATGAAATCCTCAGTGCCGGGAAGTAGAGCCACAGTTGACACCCGGTGATTGGAGTTGGTGCTTCGAAAATATGCAGAAAAATCTTGGGATGGTTCTCAGATGCAGGATTACACCCAGGGTGGCATCATCATCAAGCTTCCTCACAACCCTCAGAGAAATGGCTTCAATCAGAAATTTGAGGCGAAATCTGCATGTGTGGATGGTCAGAACAGTGAGAACTGAAGTTTCCTCCCAACAATCCATTACATCAACCCAGTATAACAGTATAACCCAGTCATTTTTGGGGGATATGTAATCATTGGGTTGTTTAAAGGAGAAATCTTGAATCTACAAAGAACCATGGATCTCACCATCAAATCCAGGGTTGCCTGTAGGTCTTCCCTTCAACTTGGTGGCATCCAAAACAATGCAAGGCACCCCTTGAGGCGCGTAAGAGCGGAAGGTGGTGTTTGGAACGATGCTCAATACTTCTGGCTCCCTGCCGCAGTGATGAAGTGACCAATGTGAGGGTGGCCATTGCAGGGTCCAAGTACAAGATATGATATGTTAATATGAGATCATCTGTAGCTAAAGGTATACTGTATGATGCAATACAATATATTACACGATATTACACGTATATCTTGCACATATAAAATGTGCATTATGATATCCTATATCAACCTTAGTGAAATATGAATCTTTTGCTGGGAGGAGATCATCCGAAAAGGCAAGTGACAGCATATTTCCATCTTCGTGTGGTGAGAATTTAGAACATGCAACAAAGTTGTATGACACCACCAAGTTTCAAATAGCTTTTAACATTAGATGCAAATGCTAACAACAGGACAATAAGTGAATATGATTATCTTTTTGGATATGTTGATTCATTGTCCACTTCTGTGAAGAGGACTTGTGATCCAGGAGCAAATTGCATGCCATGGTCAGCTGCTTGGACCACATATCTATAGCATGTCCCCCACCCAAGAATGAAAAGCAAAATCCAATTCTAAACTACTGCGTGCACTGTTGTGTTCCAAACCTTTTCTATCTCTTTTGGGCTTTACTCTACTTGGAACAAAGGCAAGTTTGCCCTTCAACTCCCCTCTTCGACGTTTTGAAGCTGGGCCTGTACCACAGCCACGCGCGTTTGAAACGCGTCCAGTCTTGTCCATTGGGCGAGATCTCAAAGTAGCTCAAGATGCTGTCGACAGTGGATCTGCGGTGGAATGGGCGAAACAATGTGGGGTCAATGCGTATGGAATCTGGTGAACAATGTCAATCCTATCACCAAATCCCCATTTTGTTGCGGGAATTGTGTATGACCTGGAGCCTGCAATCCATGATTCTTAGATGTGCTGTTGCGTAAAGAAATTGAAGTAATGTTCAATTATTTAATCGGTACTGAATTCCGAACTTAACTTTCCTTGTTTCAACCAAGGCTGGCTTAACAAAAACACCAAACGAAAGAAAAGCATCCACCAAATGCTTAGGTACATCCCCATTGTTGTTGGTTAAATCCGTATGTTTGATCATGTCTAATTTGTTTTTCCGTCCATCTTTCTTCCTTATTGTTGCTTCAAATCCACATCTTCAACTTATGAAAACTCCATATTTCTGCCAAGTAAATCCCGATTTTTGTTGGTAAATCGCCCAACGACCCCAAAGCCCCGTGGCCGTGAAACGGCCAGCCCCCACGGCGCACGCGTTGTCCGGACGCATCTCCACCGGGAGCTGCGGCGCGGTGCAGCGCATGAAACCCGGCGTCACGTCCGTGGCGGGGCTCTCGCTCTGGGCGCGCAACGGAGGGTCACGGGGATGGAGGTGGGTGATTATGTGTATATCTCTATATATATATATACATAACATATATTAAATGATATTGATATAACTTATTTGATACTATGGACATTTAAAAAGTATTTAAGTATCAATTGAAGGTCCAAATTTTTATATGCATGTGTATAACCTGTGTGTATGGGAACCCAAAAAGAAAATGAATATACTGCCGTATTAATGAGGTGGTGATACAAGTACACTACTACTCAAGTTGGTATGATGAGATGCGAGAAGCCAACAATGGTCTTCATGACATATCCATACTATTATATGGGTACGTGGTTTGGGATTTATGTAGGGACCAACAATGGTGGCAATAAATTAGGTATGTGCGACCTTGTACTCCAAACTCTAGTTGTTTCATACTTTAAAAATGTGTTGTTTTCCTCACATTCTTGTTTCACAATATATTTCAATCAGTTTCATGATGTGTATGCATATCTATTTCTTAGTCTTACTCAATTCTTGAGACTTTCTCTTGCACGCGGATTGTTTCGGTTCGTTGCTCCAGAAAAGAATAGGTAGATTCACAGGTAGAAATTAGTGACCAGCTCAGGGACCAGCTCCATGCAATTAATTGGTGAACTGATCAAACGAGAGCCCGTCAGGGGCTATGGATTTATTTGTTGTTGGCTGTGGCTGGGTCTGTTTCCAGGGTGAAATCTCACTTGCGCCCAGGTGAAAAACTCACTTGCGCCCAGGTAGACCCTTTAGGGTTTATAATTAGGGGGCTTGGGGGGGACTCGGGGACATGGGGGACTGGGGGACTTGGGGGACAGGGGGACTTAGCATTGGTATCTTGAGTCACATATTGATTCAACCATTTAAGGTTTATAATTACGGGACTTGGGGGACTGGGGGACTTGGGGGTAGCATTGGTATCTCGAATCACATTGATTCAACCATTTAGGGTTTATAATTAGGGCTGGGGACTTGGGGGACTCGCGGACTTGAGCAGGGCTTCTTATCTTTGGCATTGGTATCTCACATTGATTCAGCCATTTTAGATTTATAATTCAGGGGCTTGGGTGGGACTGGGGACCATGGGGGACTGGGGGACTTGAGCAGGGCTTGGGCAAATTACTATTGGTCCCTTCAGTCACATGTTGTGCTATCTTCTCTGTTTGTGGAAGCCAAAGGAGCTACCCGGGCACAAGCGAGAAAAAGACCCGGGCACAAGCGAAGCCGTTGCCCTGTTTCCATGCTCCTTTTGCAAGCAAAGTAGAAGAACACAAATAGTACTACGACAAGAACCAGCAGAATGATGATAGCAAAAAAACATATCACAGCATATCATAGCAATAGTACCGTAAAAGAGCCATAACAACTAAAAAACACAACCACCATAAGAACACCCGCAGCACATATTCTGATATCAGTGTGCATTCTGCAATGAGGACTACCCTCTGGTAAACTAACATCACTATGGGAAATCACATTTTTTAATGGGAAAATCCACTATCAATGGCCATTTTCAATAGCTACGTTTCATTACCAGAGGGTATGGTAAAATATATGGCGAGATGCCAAGTCGGCCCATCGACACCACATGGGCTCTTGGAAGTTGATGCCGAATAAGGCGATCGTGAGATCATTGCCTCGAAGGGATTTTTGCTGGAGACATGTAGGGATGTTCACCCCAAAAATGAGGGAATCAACCAACAAAAATGGGGAATAATTTGGGAACATAGAGAGACAATACTGGATGATCACCTTCTGGAAAGACTTGACAGAACACGGGAGGATAATTTTGGCTGAAATCGGATAGTGTGACCCAAAGTGAGGAGAAAGTGGGAATTTCGTCAGAATCATGAGAACAAACCAGAACACAATGTATGTTATATGTGCTATTAAAAAACTTGCCATCGTAATGTATCTGCATGGGTTGAAGGCAACTTGCTTATAACTCTCAACACAAGTTCAGATCGTTCTTGGGTTCCCTGCATTCTAGGCATCAAGAAAAACTGGGTTGAAACCAACCAAAATCACCACTGATCAAACGTCCAAGAAGCTCCAACCACTGGCCGGGAAGGGGCTGGCATACGTCACCTGCCAGGAGTGGCAGGTGGAAAAAGTTGGGATAGGACTGTAGTAGAACTATATCGAAAAAAGGATGTCGCCAACAAACACAATGTCTTAATACAGGAACACAGGAGACCTGATTTCTTTGATGAAATATATGTGGTTCATCCAAGTCTGGGATGAAAAACCCGAAAAAAAAAAATCGACCCCAAAAAGCGGCCCTGCCTTGGGCATCTGTACATATTCATAGGTCAAGTTGCCGAACATGTTGCGACCTTAGCTGGATCAGCTGCCGTGAGTCCGTGTAGAGCAACCCCTGCAGGGGTGGGGGGACGGTGGAGGTTTTGAGTTCATCCACTTCATTTAACATGTCAATTTAAAGGCGGTAACAATGGTCTAAGTTATAGACTTTAGAGACTTTAGAGACCCGCAGATTCTGGTTCTTCTTGGATTTCTTGGCATAGGATCCAATAGAAACTGTGGCTTCACTGTTGTGTTTTAAGGCTCCGGTGCGCAGTTGAATCCATCTGCGCTTTGAGATTTCAAACATTCCCCAGCCAAATTTCATCCCCGATCAGAATACGCCAATTCAAGGCCTTGAGGCTGATCTGAAATCATGCGGTAAACCCAATTTCAAAAAATGATCTCCAAGAATCACCATCATTTAAGTTTATAGTAACTATAGTATAAGTATAAACCATCCCCTTAAATGCTAGGCTTATGGGCCTTGATGGGTTTCTTACATTGCTCATATAACGTGTTTTTTCTCATTGCTTGCAGCCGTGTGTTCCTCCGGGCTCTGGCTCTGGCCAGATGTTTTGTGATTCGTTTGAACTAACACTAGCACTTTTCCTGACAAGAAAGCTACTCACAAAGTGAATCAAAGTTAGATTCAGCAGCAAAATATATGCACGTATATCTACATAATTCTACATAGTAGATGTTGAGTCTTGTATCTACCCAGATAAATTTCCATTGCTACCCCAAAAAAAATCCTATCTATTTCCTCCATGGCACCGTTGAAGGTCATCTGCACGGTGACGAAGCCATAGCAATCCACGGAGCTGTTGGGTCCAACGCCATCTAGATACATGGCCTGAACCAACGACGAACCAACGGCGGAGATGAAGATCGGATGGCCCGAGATCATGTCAATTTGGTTTCAATAAACAAAGACTACTGACATTAGATGAAATGAAATGTCATTTCAATAAACAAGATAAAAAGGTCATTTAATTTCAATAAATGACTACTGACATGTCAATAGTTAAAATCATTAAATGACATTTCAATAAACAAGAACTATTGACATTTCACATATGGGGCCCTCAATGGGGGTACACCCAAATAGATGGTTTATAATGGAAAACACGATAGAAGATGATGTGGGGGTACCACCATCTTCGGAAACCTCCATATGAGCACTCATTTGAAAATATCGACATACAATATCTGAAAATATGATGAAATATATTGAAATATGATAAGTTATGCAAAACTTGATGCACATTTTTCCGTCTGCAACACAATGAATCAATGCAAAATGTGGTCCACTGAAGCCTCTCATCCCCAGCCCCCAAAGAACCTTCTCACATGGCGGCGTGAGACAGGTGAGCCGAGGGTTCAGTGGATCGTCCGGATTGTACACCTGGCACCGAAAGGGCACAAAAAAACGGCCAAGCCCATGGGAGCTTCTCAAGGTATAGGGGATTCCAAGTCACCTCCATGTGTGTGTGTGTGATCAGTGGGGAATCCCAACACCATTGCTTTCCCAACTTCAGAATCATTGAGAACTGCAAAAGGACAAAAACTGCAAAGGCTGTCTTTTTGTTCCATATTTGTTCCTTGCTGAGTACGTCACTGACAGCAAAGTATCAAACTACCCATCCGCCGATCTGCCACGATGTCAAGATACTGGAACAGTGGACACGGGCGCATAGCCAAAGACCTCACGCTTCGTGCGGGTCGAGGATCGCTATATAGTGATTGGCCTGGCATACCACGGGTTTATGTACTCTCCAATTGGGTGTTGCCACCAAACAGTTCCAACAAAGTCCGGTGTATGAATCGCATGAAGCATACTGGTTGAAAGTGGCACACATCAAAGCACAAATCACAACAGTGGAAAGTTGTTCATATTGGTCTAGCCCCCGTTTTTTAAAGAGCCCAAGGCAGGCAACTTCGTGTCCAAGCTGCACAAGTGAGCGTGGGCAACCAATAAAGGCCACCTTTGGGGGCTGCCGTGGTGAAGTTGCCAAACAATGTCATGTAGAGTACAAGGTGAGGTCTCCTAGAAAGCTAAGTTGACACACATAACTTGGTCAACTAAGGTATTTTTGCAGTAGATCGAACTACTGTACTTGATGTGGTTTATAAACCAACTTATAGATTAAGAAAAACAAACCACATTTATAGGCAATGGTTGGAATGATTCTCATACTAAGCATGACCTGTGGTGAGGTCGGCCGGTAACATTCCGATACATGTTCATAATGATCTTAGCGAGAAAGCTTGAGCTTGACCCGATCCTTTAGTACCCACACAAATTGACAAAGACACAAACAAAAACGATTGACCTGGGGTTGTCTGAACATGGGGTACCCCTATATCCACTTGTTAATCATCATTATCCCATATTAGCCCTATTACACCATCCATTTGAGTCCCACACATCCTATGGGTGTCTTGAAGGTATGACGACCTACATCGGCCAAGCCATGCAAGGAACGTAACATCTATATGTACTGGGCACTTTATGCCCGTTGAAGCATCCCCATTTTATAGGGATACAATCACGGGGTATCCCATATATAGTTATAGATTCTTGCAGCATACATTGGGATTTTCCATCAGGCACTTCGCAATGTTTGGTGGTTGCATCCCCATCGATGTAAGCTAACTAGTGTGAACTCCTAAACGTGGTTGCCTGAATTTCATCTTTCGGTGGACTCCCCCGTTTTCGTTGATTACACTCACACTGAAGTATTGTTGCTTAGCATTCACCAGTATTTGATCTATATACCCCAACAGTGAGGGGCCCGGAAATGAATCGATCCAGTACTAAACGATGGTTTTGTTTTGGGCCGGCATTTCAATGGGGATTCAAAACCTTTATTTTTTCCCCACCACATTTTCTAGTGGAAAAATGGGAAACACAAAAACATCGATAAATCCAAGTTGTTTCCCATGCCTTTCCCGACGTTTTCTCGGTGTTCGCCAGGCCTTTCCCCAGGTTTTCGTTGGAGCCGAGGCACTGGTCACGATGGTCACGTTGGTGCCGCCCACCCGGAAGCCGCGGTCCGGAATGATGGCGGTGACCTGATGGTGTTTTGTTGGGATTTCACCATACCCTCTGGTAAACTAACATAGCTATTGAAAATGGCCATAGAAATAGTGGATTTTCCAACTAAAAATGGTGATATTTTCCATAGTTATGTAAACGTTTACTGGGGGGTAACATCGGGATTACCCTGTGGTTATGACTAACATTGCCATGGAAAATAACCAGAACTAAATGGAGGTTTCTAGCTGGGAAAATCATCCAAAATTAGCAATTTTCCGTGGCTATGTAAAATAACCAGAGACCATAACTATGGAAAATCACCATTTTTAATGGGAAAATCCCACTATTTCAATGGCTACAGGTAAACGACAAAGTCACTCCTAAGTCATGCCTAGCTCTGACCGGACCCCTTCGGCCCATGGAAACGCAGTTTCCAAGAAGTCATGCCTAAGTNTCACTCCTAAGTCATGCCTAGCTCTGACCGGACCCCTTCGGCCCATGGAAACGCAGTTTCCAAGAAGTCATGCCTAAGTCATTCCTTTCGCACATTCCCCATTGGAACGCTAGCACGAAAATTGCGTTTGTTCAGCACTTTGAACCGCATAAATCATCAAAAACCAATGGAACGCTAGTGCTGANTTTCGCACATTCCCCATTGGAACGCTAGCACGAAAATTGCGTTTGTTCAGCACTTTGAACCGCATAAATCATCAAAAACCAATGGAACGCTAGTGCTGAAGAAGGTGGTTTCTTTAATGGTTTTGCCTTCCAACTCTACGATAGAACAGCATGGAACGCTGGATCTAAAGCATTCAGTCTTGCCCAACCACAATAGCACGCCCAAGTTGTTTTCTACGCCTTTGGCGGTTTTGCATAACGTTTGAACCTGTTTGCGCTCCATGCTTTATGAGATCTGGCATGAATCAAACATGAGTTTGAGGGGTTCCCTGACGATGTCTCTGACGATGTCCTGACGATGTCCANCTGGCATGAATCAAACATGAGTTTGAGGGGTTCCCTGACGATGTCTCTGACGATGTCCTGACGATGTCCAGACGATGCCTAGAACCTGCTATGAAGAACTATCTGTCCAGAGACCCCAGGCAAACACATGACCCTCCGGCCCTTAGGTTCTCCAGGAACCAAACCTATGCATTGCAACTCTTCGTCTAGAAATCTCTGTTTTGTATGGGTTTTTGCAATGTTTTTGTGTCTTCCTGGAATCAAGTATGTCCCTGCACACATATGTTCTTGTGAAAGCAGTCGTGCTTCGGAGAACCCCAGGGCTGGCGGGACACGCGCCATTCACATATCCATCAGATGAAACTCATTGCCAAAACCAACCTAAACGCAACATTCCTTGGCCCAACTTGCACATCACAAATGCACCAAAGACCATGGTATTATCAAGTCATCAGAAGCTGGTGAACAAAAAGAGCAACTTATTTTGAAGTCAGAGTTCGCTTGCGTTTTAGGGTCGAGGCACGACTTTTTCGTTAACGGTTTCCCAAGCTAATTCTGGTGATTCCCAAAACGAGGCACGACTTTATCAGTTGTCTGTATTTTCAGTAGCTATGTTAGTTTACTAGAGGGTAACCATATTTAACCAACAAAACATGGTATGTGAGTGGGATATAATCAACACTGGCATCTGAAAACTGAATAGGAATGCTATCTTCATGGGATTTCAGCAAGAATTATTGGGGTCTGATGGGATTTCACGGGGATAGAATGGCCATAGAATGGTGATATGATAGGGATATAGGGGTGATACAATGGGGATATCATCGCCAATATGCATGAAACACCGGTTTTGCTTAAAGAGCGGGATTCCCAGTTCATGGATTATGATATGTGTTGATCATCCTGGAGAGTAGAATCCCGAACTAATCATCAACCAACTGGGTTTAGCAGTTAGTGCTCAGTTGTCTTTGTTGAGTGATAAACGCATCTAACCACAGATATAGCCATCAAAAACCTAGTTGCACAATGTTGGAAGTCAACATGCCTAACATGAATTTCTTGGATATGTCGAGATATTTGAATCCCTTTTTGGTGTGCCCGGAATTTGTTGAATCCCCGTTGTTTGGTGTCAAGCTTCACAGTGTTCCCGATCATGGCCAATGCTGAGATACCCTGCAGTTTTAACAGCTAATGTATATCACCTCTCATGGGAAGATCACTTTTCAGATCAGGTCTAGCCAGGCTAGACCTATCACCTATCCTAACATCATTAAAGATTGTTAAAGATCATGAATATCACCTATCGCAACCAACCAACCACAGAGCTTGACCGAGGCGCCAAAGAAGTGGCCGACGCCACCCAAACCAGCCCCGTGTCCACGAAGGTTTGGTCGTCCACGGAGTACTGGATTTTGTAGGTGCCTGGCAAGCATACACACGAATCTGTATACAATGTGTATATATATATAGTATTACTATATAATATGTATTAATATGTTTTAAATATGAAAAATATAGATATATGTTTATCTATTTTACTGTGTATATTTATATTAGATGTCGATAGATTTGCAGAAATATAGATATATGATCTTTACTGTGAAAACACATGCTGTAACATCCGAGTTGGGCTAGAACTAGTCGTGAATTGATCAGTTACTGAAGTTGGCCAAGTGGACAGTGGACATATCTCCATCAAGATGGCCTACCTAACCCAATTGGTTTCTTCTGGCAATTACAACTCGCCCAAAGCCTAGTCTCTGCTGTTTGAATTCCCCTTTCTATGTACCATTTTTTGTAGGTTAAGTCCATTTAAATCAGCTCTTCATCGCTGAACTCACATGAATCTATTCGTTAAGTTAGACTTTCCCGGGTAAACTCCCCATTTCCCCCCCCTTTCTTTCGCCAACATCTTCCTCGGGTGCCCGCGGAAACGCGGAAAACGCGCCTGGCTCCTCCTGCTGCGGTGCCAAGGTTCTCAGCGTCTCGGCCGTGGCCAGGGCGGCCGAGACCTGGAAGAGATGTGGAGACAGGGGATTCAGTGAGGGCCTAGGGTGGGAAGCCATAGTCTACTGTGATTAGTGACATGGCAAGCCCCCCAAAAAATAGCATGAATATACGGGGTATATGATGAATGTATTGGTGAACAGTTGGTCTGGTTGATAAATTACACTATGTATGTAGGTCTGATTGATGAATAGAACTAGATTATATGGCAATAGATGGTGATAATATCTTCTTGTATCTGATGATATGATTCTAGATCAGATTTCTATCACCTCATCATATGATTAGACCACAGAAAATTGCACGGTTTTATCTAATTATGGCATCCATCCACTTAATTAAAGTAAAGATCTTTAGATATCTTTAGTATGAAAAGTGGGTTACTATCATGTGGTTGGATCTGTAGCTGGTTAGCTCCCCATGACTAAAGAGGGACCATGGATACGACCATAGGTCGGAACCGCTCCCTCCGAAGCACTGGGTAGACGATGGGTCTACTTTGTAAGTGGTTTTTTTTATTGTCTGAGTTGCTAAATAAATAGGTATAACGGTATATTCACAATACAAAATGTCAGATTAAATTGTTGGTCTAGCTTGAATATATTTGACAGTCTATCAGACTTGATGAGAGGATTTGTAAGATTAATACAGTACAGATTCAACTAGATAGATACACAGGCAAAACACATATGCAAGTACATCTATTCATGATAGATTCATACTTCATACCTCCCGGCAAACTTTTGTTGTTGTGATTCATGATGCAGTTTCTAGAAACGGTACGAACAAGATATGTTTGTAATGACACCAGTAGATTCTGGAGCCTGGAGCAAGTGGATTCTCACTATTCCCTGGGATAGCTACTAGATCTCCGTAGTGTTGGCTCCTAGGTTCTCCAAGCAGCCCTTGACCAAAACCAGCCTTCTGCACGGGAATACTGCATCAAAAAGAAAGATCTGACAACATAAGCGGATCAAGATCAAATTCCGGAGTTATCCTTTTTAAGACTTGTCAAGGACAAGTGTGGAAGTAGTCTCATCTCCAAACACACCGCAACCACAAGGCCCAACCTCCCATACCCTTGAAAGTGGCCCCAGATCCAGTAATATCCAGCCTTGATGTCACCAAATTTCAGGAAGATGTTGGGGGTTCGCTTGAAGTTCTTCCCTTGCAACGTCGCCAACGTTTGCGTACCTGGCCCCGGTCTTACCCCACTGATCCCATTGCCAACAGGCATGTCGTCTGTGAAATTGATACGGATCATGATATGTAGAATAATTAGCCCTCTTCAAACAGAAGGGACATACTTAAGTATAGACAGAGAGAGATTTGTGTGCATGTGTATCCATATATATATATATATATATGTATATATTTGTCATTGTTTGTCTATCTGTTTTGGAGGCCATGGCATACAAACTTTACCAAGACTATCTGCATACATGGAAACCCTTGCTTTGAGGCATGTGTTTCCACCACGGTAAGGTTTACCTGGATTGTCCCTCTGGTAATTTGTTACATGGCTATGGAGGGCCATGGAAGGTGGCCGGTGGCTCATTTACTTTGATGACTTACCTAATCATTCAAAATAGTGAACTTTCGATTGCAAATTGCAAATTGTTGAATGATCACAGGTCGCATTAAATCCATTTTCCTCACAAAACTACCACTACGCCCCATTCTGTTGGTGTCTAACCACCATCTTGATAGAAAGGCATGGTCCAGTACGACCTCCAAAGGGTCCAAAGGGTTCCGCGGGCATCCGGGTGGGAGGGTCAAGTTGGGGGTACAAATAGTATATAATCATGGTTACCCTCTGGTAATCAAACATGGCATGCTGGAAAATCCACCATTTATAGGGGATTTTCCCATTGAAACCTCCATTTAGTTCGGGGATTTCCAATTGCCACGTTTGATTACCGGAGAGTATAAGTTAGATCGGATATCACCACCTGTAGTTGTGGCTTGATACCCACTTTCAATATAAAATCTTATAGATGGAGGAAACATCATTGACTTACATCTTGGAATTACTTGTCTATCTGTTTGGGGCTTACGTAGTTTATGGCAAACATCTTGATTGTTAAGTGGATTTAGAAAATTTAGAACCAACAAACATAACTGGGGTGTGCCACCTTGTGGATGGGTTTGTCTGGAAATCGTGTACCCCCTAAGTCCGTTGCTCCAACACCACTATCCCATGAACATGCACACAACTTTGGGGACAACTTCCGGGGGGTCGGTTGAATCCCCATGATTTACCGTACTTTAATGTAGCTATATAACAAAACCATTTGTAGAATGTAATATATAGGTAAATTATCTATTTTCCAAAGATGTCCGTGGCTATTAAGTTACCGGCGGGTCAATCCTATGGAATTTCCCTATGGAAATAGATTCCCTTTGATGTTCATGTTCATTACCATTACTTGTCTATTACTTAATTTATGGCTGTGACATGTTATGACATGTCCTCTTATTTTCCAATAGATGTCCATTCTGAAGTGGCTCTGCACCCTAAGAACTTGCCCTTTTTCGGTGCCAAAGAACTGTAGAGGCCACCAGAAGGCAGCACCGATTGGAACCTGTGGTTGGAACCATAGGCCGCTGATGATATCTATGGCAAGAAACAAACAAAAGCACCCCGTCTCCTGGTAAACTGGTGGTTTTACCATCAAATATCGTGATATTCTCCGCAAAAATGATGGTTTTCTGCTCCTCAATGGTGGTCTTACCCTAAAAAATGTCCTTGTGACATACAGTAATTTAATAAGCGTTCTCGAACGGATCAACATAGCCGATTGATGTAACATGTTTGTTGAATGTTGAACACCTCATGAAGAGATTCGATGCATTTTGGTGAAACTACTGGACCTCGTACTTGGAGGATCATGCCTTGTAAGTACCAGGTCGCCAGGTGATCGTCAGTGCCTGATTCCTACATGGGTTATCCCATTTAGAACTAGGTTACAAAGCCAGTTGCAAAGTTAGTGTGGGTAGGACCCTCAGAATTAAGATTCACATACATGCACATAGATTTACATAGATTTATATAGATTTCAAAAGTTATACAATTACTAAGTTAGCTTCAACCAAACTGTAGTGGGACCCCATCCTTCTGCGGTGCCCAGGGGCTGGAAATCCTTAAGGTAGCTGTAGACGTTGTTCAGATTGGTGTTGGTCTGTCCACCATCGAAGCTCAGATCGATGGTCACATCCTGGAACTTAACGTCAACGGTCAAGGAACGAAATCAGATGGGATTTATTCAAGAAAACAATGGGAACCCAACAAATTTCGGAAGATAGTCTATATCATTCTATAGACTCCTATTAGACCTTCCAAGTGCCCTGAAAAAATGGTAAACATATGGGGTAAAACGCACATTTTATGGGTACTTTGAAGGTCTAGGCGGGCAATAGAGTAATGACAGTGGGACAATTCCATAAGGTCAACATATATGCTATGATATACCAGAGTATCAGGGTTAGAAGTTGAACTTATTGAATTAATAGGATAACCACGACGAAGACCAAGAGTCAATATTATACTTGCGTTGTACAGCTGACAATACGCATGATACTAGGCCCTATCCATCCGATCCTCATTGAAAAACGACCACGAATCACTTGCAACAGCCAAATGTTTGCTTCCATGGTATTTGCAAAATCTCTCTTAATGCCAGAAGTAATTTGAACATCCGCCAGCCATTGGACTGCGCAGGTTGCCTCAAGCAAATGTGCAAGGGACTACTCCTGAAATTCCCTTGTACAGTAAGAGGCCTACAAGCTGAAAAACCATCACTTTCAAATGAGTTCTCCATTTGAACTGAGGGAATTCTACTTCCATGTCGGGTGGGCATGAATGTCAAAAAAGTATGTGCCCCTCAACATGAATGGTTTTGTACTAAAAATGACTAGGGACTAGGGATGTAATTAGTTAAGTGGTTTGTAAGGGGATTATTCTACATTGCATAGCCAAATATGCCAAGATTTAGTCATAGGTGTCCCATTAAATATATACACACGTAATGACATATCATATCCATTGTATTCCTAACTGGTTAATATACGAGGTGGCCGTGTCCCCTACTTTCAGTTTGTTGTTTTCTTACCCATCTAACTATAGTCATTTCATACTAACGAGCCATAGTTGTTCTAGTTATGTGCACCAACTTAGTTCACGACCACCTTCATAAAATCCCATCAAATCACCCAGGTTTGTTGCGTAAGATTCCGAAACAAATCCCATCCAATCACCACTTCCATAGGCAACGTCCGCACCGAGTTTCCGTGGGCGCTTCTGCATCCGGGAAGACCTCGAAGAGCGACGGGGCGCGGCAGCGCATTTCCGTGTCGCTCTTGACCTGGATCGTTGGGAGGGATTTTTTTTGGAGGAAAAACGGATGGTACCCTCTGGTAATTTAATATAGCCATGGAAAATCCCCTATAAATGGAGGTTTTAATGGGAAAATCATCATCTATATTTAGGGAATACCCTCTGGTAAACTAACATAGCTATAGAATGCTATAGACAATAACCATGTTTTGATTGGTAAATCAACTATAAATGGCCATTTTATTGGTGATATGGTTAACCATTAACCCAGTGAAATTCTATGATTACCCTCTGGTAATTTAACATAGCCATAGAAAATTGCTAATTTTGGATGATTGTCCCATTCAAACCTCCATTTATATGGGATTTTCCATGGCTATGTTAAATAACCAGACATTATATCATGACATATAATGAAACAAATGGTATAACATTTTTGGGGAACATCATTATGACATATAATGAAAATAAATGAAAATAATAATGACATAGAACATGGGGATTTGTTAGGTGTTGAATGGGACAATGGGATATAATTGGTATGAATGTGAAACGATCGGATATTTTTCTGTTGGGTAGAATTTGGTAAAATTATCTCTCTCTCTCTCTCTCTCCATCGCCATCAGGTCACCCTGTCAAATCAGTATGAACTAATTTTAAGCATGAATAACTGAATAACTACAACCACAAGGTGGGGTCCCCAAACCTTAGCAAAATTGGTTTTCAACTGGGTTGTCTAGTTCATGGGAGATAGATCTGGAGATAGGGAGGGTGTGTAAACCAACTTACAACTGGGAAAAACTGTGGGAAACCCGACGATACATCAATTGGAGATGATTTATGCTTGGTCCTACCATGAAACCATGAATTCGCTATCAGAAAACAAATAGAGTAATATGAAATTCTCCACACATGATTGGTTGGTGGATAATATCAGCAAGGGAAACAGCCCGAGGATCTTTGTTGCTGGTTCTACTGGTGCCACTGCCCTCCCCGAGGAAGGGCTAAGTCCACGCCAAATCCAGCAGTCAGCCCAGTTGTGAACCAACTTAGCTATCATGAATCAAAGTGATCAACTAGAACCCCTCCTTATTATAGGGAAATTGGAGGCACCTGCCATTTTAAGGATTTTTAAGGAAATTGGCAGCGCATGGCGGACATCCAGCGCCGTCTGTCGCACCTCACCCGGCGAGAAGTACCAGCGACCGAAGACACAGCCCACCAAGGAGCTGTTCACCTTAAGTCGGGCTACATCAGGGGTTAGAAAATCTACAAGAAAACATGACTTTCCCCTGCAGCGGGTTCCTGCATTTTTTATCTAAACCAGTCCAATGAAAGAAACAAGCGCGTCACATTATGTGGTAAACTCAAGTATAAGTCATCCCCAAGTAACTGTACCAGAAATAAGCAGCAGAAACCATCCCCCAAATGAGGGAGGTTGTGGCACTGGGTTTACCACATTACTCGCATATGTAAGGACTCACATGCTTCAAATAAGGTGATGCCCCATAGTTCGCTGAGTTAGTTGAAATATTTGGTAGGTAGGTCAACTGTCGGGTTTGTGATAGATATTTCTATGAACTGGGCTTAGAAACTCACAAATGTTGCACTGCGGCGAAAAATCGTAGTGAATCCCTATTTCTCATTCTAATCTGAAAGTCCCAAACTAGCGCTTGTTAAAGTCCATACAATCCCATTAAATCGCCATTTTTGTTGGCTAAATCCCATTAAAACCAATGAACTCACCATTTTCGTTCGTGAAATCCCATGAAAATACCACTAAAATTCCGATTCAGTCACAAGTCTTATTGTCTTATTGGTTAACTCCCATCAAAGTACCCAAGAACAGTAAATCTCCAATTAAATCACAACTCTTGTTGGTGAACTTCCAGCAAAAACCCTATGAAATCACCATTTCCCTTAGTTCACCCACCTTCTTTCCATTTCTGGAACCCAACGCCGCCCCTCCCCCACCGCCCCCGTTGTGCGCAACACGGTGGCCGCCGGGTACACGAAGCCGGAGCCCGTCAGCGTGAGATCGGCGCCGCCTTTGATGGCTACGCCATGCCGTGGAGCCACGAAGAGCTCCTGATGTGAGGCGTATGAGATCCTTGTAGTAACCCAATTAGAAGGGTATATGGCAATTAAAAAAATGAGGAATGGCAAGGGGTTATGATCCTTATTGGGATTATTGTGATTATTATTCTTGGTGTTTTGATGTAACCCATAATTAATGTCAACCCTGGACTAATAAGCCTCAAACGGCTGTGACTAATTGTGGGGGTACCATGGATAGGTACTAGATGAAATGGCTATTGGGGGATTACCCCCCTAATTAATCAACCATGGTTTATTAATCAGGGGTTGACATTAGAAGGGCATGGCAATTAAAAAATGAGGAATGGCAAGGGGTCATGACCCAAATATCCAAGTTGCATATATACACAGAAAGACAAACAAGGCAGTAATACTGTATATTCTGTCTATCTCTCTCCGAACAATTTACTTACATAGGACGAAGGGTAGACTATATACGTTCTATGATGGTGCCAACGAGGTTAAAATTACCAACGAGGTTGCAATGGGGTGATAGTGACTCTAAAGTCAGCTTTTGCCTAGCGGAGCTAGGCTGGATTTTTACCCAGGTACATCATTGTACTTGGATGTGTATCCATACCATACTATGGCGGCAACTCATCCCCCGTCCCATATGTATATCAAATACAAACGCTGAACTCAAGTCACATCAGGTGGTGGAAAGTCACATCAGGGAAGGACAAACACCATGGCACAGCCTGTTTCATTTGTAATTGGACATTTAGATTAAAAGTAGCCAAGGCAGTGCGCACACTGATGATTTTGAATGGCACAACTTAGTACAAAATAGTACAAAGAAATTCTTCACAGCAAATCCTATTGACATGGATATACTATATTGGTGCCCTGCTTAGCGTGGCCAAATCGAAAGCCTATTGGCACAGCTTCAAATTTCTTGAAATGCAAACGGGTTAATTATAGCAAATCCTATTGGCAGGGCTATGATATAGGGATATAGAGGCCCCTTGTTTCCCGCAGCCAAATCTATGGCTGGCGTGATGTGCATCAAGGTCGTGGACAGCTCTGGAAAAGTTTGCTATCCTATCCGCCAAGCCATGACAAGACTCAATGTGGTCAACCAAGAACAAACCATCGTTAGTTTAACCATATTTTGCCCAATATCCCAAAACGGTGTTTTTTCAGGTTCAGCACTTAGCTTCCCCTTGGCAATTCACTGTTGCTATTGAGCATCACCGTTTCTAATAGCTAACTCATCATCAATAATCTATTTAATCTATTTCTATGGGCCATGGCTTCCATAGTTATGTTAAACAACCAGAGGGTCGCTTTACGAATCAGCTAGGGCATCCGAACCCCACACGCTCCTGTGTTTCGCGCACCGGGATGTTGTGTTGTCGGAAGTTCAAGCTGCGCGGCAGGGGGATCCACACCTCGGTGCACGCTGAAAAGGGACAGCATCACTTGGTGTATGGGTACAGTATAATTATATGTTAATATATGTTAATCATAAATCCATCCAATCCATCCAAATCAAGAGCATAATTCATCACTACATGATATTAAACATCTAACTGAGAGAGCTATAATCATCTGCACAGAAGGGACATTCGACTGGGATGTGAAACTAACCAAGAAACCCGCAAAAACAAGGCTTTTATCCCAGAACTAATGACCCTGAAACTGACAACATACCGGGATACATTGCCCACACGTGCAATTCAACAATCAAAAACTTGGGATACCCACAAAAGGGATCCAGTGGCAAGTGTCGGGAAATCTGCAAAAACCAGGCGCAAGGATTGTTTGGAGGTGGTCCGATTGGAAATAATCTTGGGGAATTTCAGCACTTAAATGTCCCCTTACTGGTTCTGTTTTCTCAGTCTCTCCCGCTTGTTCTTGAGGTCATGTTTCCATCTTTGACTTGATGTTGAAGGTCTATGTCATTCTCCGGTTGATTCTGTTCTCCTACGCCATAGCCAGTGTGCTCTATTCCCAATTGTATTCTCATGTGTTCTCTATGTTTCCGTGGGTGATCATGTTCATGTGAATGGGGGCACCCCCATGTTTTCCATCCGTCTCCCTTGTTGCTGTTTGGACCTAGCCGCTAGACATCTTCGTCATGGCTTCAGGCTTCTTTCAAGCATCTTCCCAAGTACTGATGGAACTTGAACAATCCCCACACATTCAACAACGGAATTCCCACCCATCACAAAATTTCAAAACACACCAACCATCTTTCAAATTACATGATGTTCAAAAAAAAACATGTCATCCCCAATTTTTTAAAAAACACCATTCCAGCGGACCAAGAGACGGGGGGGATGCCCGCGAAACTCACCTCTAAGGTCAAGGGCATGTCGTCGCCCTATGGCAAGCCGCGCAACAAAGAGCTGGGGGAGGGGATCCAACAGGAAAACGAGGGATTTATAAAACTTACCAGCAACCGCATATCAAGAATGGTTTTAACATGTTTAGCTCATTCAACCTAACCAAACTCCTCAGAATGGGGATTGAACATGAACATACCAACACAACAAGTCGGAACTAAGAAACCTACATATACAAATGTCTTGGAATTAACAAACCACACAAGCAACAACAAACATAAGATTTAGTCGACCAACAATGTGGATTTTGACCAACACACTTTAATTGCGATGTAACAATTCGAAAAACGGGTATCCGACCAGCAAAAAGTGGGATAAACATGGGGCATCCCCCTGTGACAACCACACTGTGGTCAAGCCATCCTGCGACGGCCCCGGTCCCTGAAAAAGAACACCAAAAAAAATCGGGATTTGAAGGTCTACAAATACACACACACACATTCATGTATACATACCATTTATTTCAATATCAATGTTTACCACAAACACATCATTTACATCGCTGATATCTCATGGTTTTTCAAGATCTCGAAAACACCATAAAACAACGAATCAAACCCAGTCCGGGCCAGCTCCATGGCCCTTGTAACAGCTACGCTAACGCGCCTCTTGAATGTAGGGTGCAAACTTGCTGTGTGACGGCACGGGGCACACGATGTAATCCGAGCTGCCGGGGAAGATGGGGGTCACAAAGGTGCCTACCGAGACCGCCGAAACTGGTGGTGCCGTGGCAGCACAACTGAAACGTAGTGAACTGGGTGGGTGTGGCAGTGAACTACAGTGAACTAAAGCTGATTCAGCTTTGTACTGCAGTAAAGGTTTCAAGTTCCAGGGTTCCAAGCTTCTGTTCTGGTATTGAGTGGCTTGCACCCATGACGCAGCAGTCCCAAACACAAAGGTTGAAACTCAACAGGCACTGCTGTTGGGAAATGTCGTCCCTTTCTGCGACCTTCTGAATCAACTACAAAAAACTCTAGCTTAAAATCAGGCGACCCATCTTCTTACATCCAGCCGCAGTAACAGAGACCTGAAATCAGACCTTTGTGGCATGGCTGATCCATAAGTGATCTGAAAAATCGCGCCTTGCCAGCGGCAATAGGATGGCACCAGATCGTCCGTGGGGAACTGGAACATGTAGATGGAGACGTTACTCCTGCTGAATAACTATGGCTCCGCCGGCGTACAAGAAATCACCATGGACAATATTGCAGCAGGCAAGCACATGTTTTTTCAAGCGTTATAAAAAACCACACACACATTCTAATCATGCTAATTTAGGTCATAGCAAGTACCGCAAAAAGGGAAAGGTGAATTCCACAAAATACGAGTGATCGATGAATTACATTTCTATCTTGTTGGGGGTCACCAAAATTCTAAGGTAGTGTACCAATAACCGACTGGGATGCACATCGAAGTGAAAATCGCAACCGACTGGTTGGAGCAATGGCACATGGGTTCATGACGTTGTTCCAAAGATTCTCTAGATCATGGAGGTGATTGCACCAACCAAAAGACACGTGGACACGAGGTATCCAAGAATCTTTGATTATGTATATATAAATATATATATATATAATGCTTCAAACAAATATTTCATACATTTTCATACAACATTTACTAAACAACCCCCCAAATATGAATGATGGAATCACACAACTTTCCACCAATGCCATCAAGGCACACGCCCAGCAGCGACCCCAGAGGAGGTTGTAACGCCGCAAACAGCGGTGGTGCGTAGTAGGCGAAAGGCACATCCTTAGTCGGCGACCGGCCACGGATCCACCAGTGCCATGGTGGAAAGTACGGGAAGACCTAGGAGACAACGGGAATGAGTGGAATATGTATGATAGAACCAACTATTTCCATATCCAGCGGAAACTCACCCTTCAACATGCTTGCAAAAGAACTTTGCCATCATAAATTGATTGTTTTTTTGCTGGTTAAAATCCTCCTGGGTTGTTAAATGATGATAACCCAAGTGCTCCACCCAAAGGTGACCCAGTTAAAAGGCCCATGATAGGCCCTCATTATTCTGGATCAATTGCGATGATTCACGAACCCCAAATAAGGTCATTTGGTAATTCATCCAGATTATTGAATGAATATTGGTTGTTGGTGATTAAGATTCACCCTGCATAAACCAATGCTTCTGTGGTAAACCAAATCATAAACCATCCCATTCACCAACCATTTGGGGGTAATTACACATCATCCCAGTCATAGGGGTATACGACATTAAAACCAGTAATCATACGTAATCATTAGTTACCTTTAATAATCATTGTGTAAAAACCATCAACCATCTGGGGGGAGAGGAGGCACGTTTAGTATTAGGGGGAAGGGATCATTGGCCCAGGGACTCGGCTCGTGTTGCCCGTGCAGCATGCCCTGCCACCGGCAGCCGAGCGCATGATGCCTGCAGCCTACCTGCAACTCGTCGACCAGATTTCGGGCCAGGCTGTTCCTTGGGGTCAACGTTCGTCTCAGCATTTGCTGTTGCCATGTGCGTCACGCTCAGCTTGCCCTCAAGGATGTTTTGATACTTCTCGTGCTTCTTCTCGACCGCCCCCCGAAAGTTGGTAAGATCCTACTGGAATAGTCTTTATGGGATATGAAACGATACATTGGATTGAATTGGGATGTTAGGAAATAATAATGAAACACAATTTAAACAAATCCAGGTCTTTGTCTTTCTCCATTCGACGACTTGCTGAAAACAGACATGCATGCGTAGAACATTCTATGCTCATCGGGAATTCAAATGACCCCAAGAGCGAAATTGCTTCGAACTCACCCAGAAACTGCCAAGAGCGAAATTGCTTCGAACTGCTCACAGTTTCTTATTTGTTTCTTTCAAAAAATAATTCGCATTCCATGACAACATCTGCTCCCATCCCGAGCTCAACCTGTGCGAGGAGCAGGTCCCCAGGTGGCCCCGTCGTTGATGGAAAAGCGCGCCCGCACCTGAGCTCCCGCTGAAACGGCAGGGGTACTGGGCGCGGTGCCCATTGTAATAGTCATCAATGGTTGGTCTCCATTAATCATGGTGATTAACAATGACCATCACTTGATTGTCATCATTTGTTAGTCTATAGAAGTCAATGTAATCTGGGGTGCTGTTAAGATAGTCAAATAGTCAAAAATATTTTTCGGAATATATTTCAGCAGGTATATACAATGTATATGATATTTAACCATGATTGATATTAAGATATGTTGGTTCTTCCAATAAATCAACAATTCTCTAATTTCCTTGCCTGGTTTAACGNNAGCATCAAGCCAAACAATACCTTCCAGAGGTGATGTTTTGCTTAAATTGCTTTTCGTTCATGGAATTGTGGGTTCCCTCAATATATCACAGCAAAAAAAATATAGTTTTCTGACTTCTCTTGGGTTTCCCAACCTTTTGGAACATAGTGGGGATTGTAGCAGTTGTTTTCAGCAATGATNCGCAGGAATGCCTTGCAGTATGGCTTGACAACTGTTCTTCACTTGGGGAGCCAACAGTAGAATCTCATTTCAAAGGAAGCTGGTGGTCGGCGACATAAAAAAGGGAGATATACTTGGCTGCTTATACTACACAAACCGCTCAAGATTTGTAAC
>BGPT01000546.1:17893-292264 GCA_003297045.1 Symbiodinium sp. clade C Y103 | reverse complement strand
ATTTTCCCGCATTGACACACACACACAAACATAATATGTATGTATATCTTTGACAACATACTTCTATTTCTCTCTCTCTCTATGTATATATATATATATATGTATTTTTGTTCACAACAAATGCATGGACATTGGAGTGGCCATTCCCTTTGAACAGAATGCACGCCTTGCCATCACGGAAAGCTACCTGCCCTGCCAACGCCCCCCAANCGCTTCAACATATTTCAAATTTGTTGCCAAACCAACTCAACACAACAAGGACGGTTCAAACATAATAACATGCAATTAACATAGGATAACGTAAGCATAATTCAAATAAGTCCTTTTTGATGTGAAATAAAGCTATCTGCATATTTGTCAAACATTACATCATTGCTGAAAACAACTGCTACAATCCCCACTATGTTCCAAAAGGTTGGGAAACCCAAGAGAAGTCAGAAAACTNGTCAAACATTACATCATTGCTGAAAACAACTGCTACAATCCCCACTATGTTCCAAAAGGTTGGGAAACCCAAGAGAAGTCAGAAAACTATATCTTTTTTTGCTGTGATATATTGAGGGAACCCACAATTCCATGAACGAAAAGCAATTTAAGCAAAACATCACCTCTGGAAGGTATTGTTNGAAAACTATATCTTTTTTTGCTGTGATATATTGAGGGAACCCACAATTCCATGAACGAAAAGCAATTTAAGCAAAACATCACCTCTGGAAGGTATTGTTCGGCTGGATGTTCGGTGTTCCTTCGATATTTGAAGAATGATAGAGTTGTTGCAATCACAAAATAATATCGTAGGCTTAATCATATTTCAATAGCATGCATTGTATACACACCCAAAAATACTAAAAATAAATAAATAAAAAAAACATATTTGACTATCTTAACAGCAGCCCAGTAATGGTTAGATTGACAAATCAGCACCTGATAACCTTGTCACCACCTCGTTGGGGGGAAACATCTTCGTGAGGGAACATTTAATCCCCTAGCAAACCAAAATGCTGCACGTGGCTACAACATCTACATATAGATTATATATATATATATATTATTATATTGCAACCCCCTTTGAATTAAGCCATTACCTTGTACTCTAAGATTCTATAGGCCCAAACTGGGGGAGTACACCGCCCCCCCTCTATAGAATCATAAAACCAGGTGAAAATTGGCCTCTATAGAATCGGCGAGTACTTGGTACTGACTTAATGCCCCATTTTTGTTTTTTCCCCCTCCATAGAATCAGAAACAGGGCTTTGGAGGTTTTGTAGGGGGGTCACTTGCATGTGCCCGAGATTTGGGTTTATGATCCTATAGAGGGGGGGGGTTGTACTCCCTCAGTAAGGGGTTAAAGCCCAACATGCGCAGCTGTTCTTCACTTTTTTTTGCTCTTTTTTGAGTTACAAGGGGGTTTATATTACACACAATTGTATACATAGAAAATGAGGTAGAACCACTATATACATAATTAAGTGGAAGAACTCAGCATGGTGATGAACCACCTTTCCATGGTGATGAACCGCTCACTACGGATGTTCAGAGGATAGCTACGCGACTACTCCGGTGACCTGCGCCCAGCACATCCCCGCACCGAGCTACTGCTTGTTGGCCCGTCACTGCCGGGGCCCTGCGCGATGGACATTGTGGGATCAACTGGAAGCGTCAAGTAATGAACAGAGACAAAAACAACAAAGCGCCCAGGATGTTCAAATGGGTATGGGTCAAAATTAGAGACCTGGGGGACCACAGATTTTAGTCTATTTTAGTATTAACCATCCATTTATAAGGGTACCTCATTTTGACCCATAGCCAAATGTTGCCACTATGTTTTGCCACTTGTTCTGAAACCTGGTGACCTTGTGAATGCGCATGTTTCCAAGACTTTGTCAGGGGAAATGTAGCAGCTGGAATCACTGGATGGTCCAACACCATCAAAAGTCTTCATTTCAATCAACTTACGGCAAACAACCTCAACTAGCCCGGATTCTCGCTGAATGCCTTAAGTATCTTATTGATGAATAGGAACAAATTCCATACCTCCCAATTGTCCGCAATTTTCCTGCCCGAAGCCCGAGTTTGGTCCAGTGAAATGGTCCTTTTTTCGTCACCCGCCTGCATTGAACTTCTTGGAGTTGAGCCACGCAAAAGGCGGGCACCTCCAGTTGATGCAATTCCGTCATCCCATGGCAGGAATTGATGAGAAATCCTCCTGAAATTGGGAATATAACCCATGTACCCTCTGGTATAATTATTAACATAGACCCTGAAAATGGCTATTTTTAGAGAAAACTAATCTTCCAATTCCTATCTGCCAGGGTCTATGTTAATTTACCAGATGGTAACTTGACCTGGCACGTACATGTATATAGGGAATATGATATATTATATGTACATGATCGCAAAACACAGACGTGGGTTGAAGGCATCAGCAGGTCCAATAGTTCATCGCAAATTCAGTGCAGTAGAACATTTTGTATCATGATATTACCCGTCAGAAAATATAATCGTAAAATTATTGACATCTTATTCACAAAGAGGACACTTCGACCTGGGTCCAATGTGAACTACCCAAACCTAGGATTTAAACCTTGGGTTCCATGAATTTCAGTCAAATATTTCTATTCCCCAGACATTTTGAAGATCTTCCCAGTTGCATGGACTCCCAGCCATTTTGACCATACTGAGACATCGAGAACCCAACACTCCCCCTGCCTGAATGGTGCCAAACTGACATCGACATCGCGAGTATGGCGGAATGTAGAAGCCATCCTGGGAAGCTGACCATCTGACCATGCGACGGTGTGATGATGGTGATTTATATGGCCATCTTGAGGACGATGTGGATTGTGTACCCTCAGATAAACTAACATAGCTATGGAAAATAGCAATTTATATATTTAAATCAACTGCAAATGGAAAATGTATGATTTTTTTTTCATAGCTTATGTGAGTTGATCCGAGGGTAAGCTGCAAAACTGGTTATAAATATGTTATCAAAAGGGTTAAGTAGGATTCGTCCACTCTTGCAACTGGGGGCAGCTCAGACTGTCGGTTGATGTTGGTGTTCATGGAGGGTATCACAAACTAGTTCATGGTTTGGCTTTGGAAGCCCACAAGCATAAAGATCATAACTGGGGAGCTTCATCTACACTATCAGAATCATAATCAACAATTCACCACACAAACTCTTCAAACAACTCCTGAGGTTTACGCCCGCACCATCCACCACCACGAGGGGCCCCCCACCGTGCGCATGATGACGTCGAGACCGTCCAACGGTACACGTTGCGGAGAGATGGAGATGCGAGTGAAGCCTCGGTCTCCATGGCTTGGAAGGTCGTTACCGTTACCTAAAGATGGTGATTTCACCCACCAAGAAATCCAAAGATCTGGGTAAATTAGAATAATTCACTAATTTGAATTAAGGCCATTTGGGGATGATTCCCTATACCTTTCCATATATTCCAGGGCTCGGTCACAGTGAGGTCGTTATAATTCACCTAGAAAGATGGAGACTTATAGTTGAGATAACACCTGGTAAACTAAGATTTGTCTATTGAAAATCACTCTATTTTTGTACTAGGTAAATCAGATTCAAGGGGGCTAATTCCAATAGCTATGTTAAATTACCAGAGGGTACTTGATTTGTGCTAGCGAAGTTGGTGTATGACTAGGCTACATAATTCTATTCAATTCATGGTAGAAATATTAGACCTTGTGCTTTTTAGGGCTCTCTAGACCAAGTGGTACATGGGGGACACCACCTTGTAGGAACCCCAGGAGTATCTGTAGTTTCTTTTACCCAGATGTGGGTAAAACAATAATAAACCACCCATTTGGGAATGGTATATACCACCTATCTATGGTGATTTGGGGGATGGTTTATTATTGTTTTACCAACATTATTTCAGGAGGTGTTACCGGGAACTTTCTGTATTTCACACAACTCCCTGGACCCTTGCATGGAAGAAGTGGAAGTGTTCTTCCCTGGTGGATATCTGGTGCACACTTTCAACAGACAACCCGTAGATCTGTGGGTTTCACACAAATATCTTCGATGGGGTGTTCGAAATGGAAGGTGATATGTTCATGTGCCCATGGCTATGACAATATTGTAAAACAAAAACAGGAATTACCCAGTATATACCTAGGTATAGAATAGTTCGCCCTGATTTGTGGGATGATTTCTATGGCTTGGTGACGCTGTGAAGTCAACAACGCCGCTGAACCGATCCCATCCTCAAATCTATCCTGCAAAGATCATTTACTTCGGAGAATGCCCATATTTTCTCATGATTTTCCATGTTTTTTCCCATGCTTCGCCAAACATACCTGGGTCATCCTGGGTCAAACCAAGGCGCTTGATGGTTGACTTCCATCTGAATTCGTGGAAGGCCACCAGAATTCGCCCAAGCGAAGCACCTTTTTTGCGGCTGGTTTCAGGAGTGCCAGGTATACGGCTGTACCATAAGCTAAGTTTAACTTGGTTACCCTCTGGTAAACTATGGAAAACTCACAATGGTATAGACTGCCTATTGATGGCTGATATTTACCGAACTTAAAATGGTGATGTTCCATGGCTATGTTAGTTTACCAAGGGGTAACGTTTCAGTTTATGGGAATATATCATGGGTTTACAAACCAACTTGGAAATGGAGGGCCTGGCCTTATATAATAACTACTCGGTGCTTCATCCCACGAATGTAGGTAGATTGTAACCACAGTGATCAGTGGATTAATTCTACTTATCTCACTTAGAACCAGGGATATAACCTACGTGCTAAGTGGGATGAGCCACCAACCAAGCTGACTGGGTGTTTAGTTTTTTTTTGTGTGTGTGTGTGTCTGTATATATACATAGTTAACTTCGATGTGGTTGTAAACCAACCTTTTGTTTGGTGATCATCCCTTAAATTATTAAACTAAGAAACAAGGTAGAACAAGGATTTCAATGGCTACAGCAAGGGTTCCCCCAGCTAACTATAGATGTATCCATCACAAATCCAATCGTTTGCCTTGCTAGTTCAACCAAGTTAGTGAACGTTTCGGGAGCCCGTCCTCCCATTTCAAAAATTGATGGTTTGTAAGTATATACATATATCTCCATTGGTTTGCAAAGAACAAAGACTTGTTTCACTGTCCCGAGTGTGCTTCTATCATTTGTTGTCCACATACATGTATTATTTGTCTGGGCCCTCGACTGGTTGATTTGGGGTGGTACCATTTGAGTAGCATCTCAAATAAGCTTTTGGCCGGTAACCCCCCTACTTTATCAAGCAGAGTTTTTGTTGGCCAAGTTTGACAGTACCACAAACGGACGGTACAAGTTGGTAGTAAGCATATCCTGGAAGATACAAAAATCATTTTTGAGGTACTTATACCCTCAAAATACTCATAAATCAAAATGGATCCAGACACAAACATGTTGAATCCTACAAACACATAGTAATACACAGTCCTACCTGAAAACTAGTCACTCAAAAATCTTGCTTGATCATCATTTTTTCCATGACCCAATGCCCAATTCAATCAAACTGGTTCGCATATAAATATAAAATATCCCCATGCATGGCGTGGCAAAAGCTTAAGTTGCACTCAACTTTCCATCCACTTCGACCTAATCAATATATTTATTATATATATATATATATGTCCAACTATCCAACTATCATCATCTATCATCCATTCATTCTTGCTTCGTTCCCAAATTGACGAGGCCATGCCCAGGTCAGATCGCAAGGCGCCTCCAAGGTCATGTTGGTGATCTCTGGCTCCGTGCTGTTGGGCAGGTGCCCCATGAACCTGACCCCAGGAGCCCCCGGGGGCCCGGGGCCACGAAATCGTAAAGTTACGAGTTCAAAACTTGGGGGACTACTAGTAACTATAGGTCGATATGGGGGGTCTCACCTTGGAATAATCAGACTTAGCTGACTAATCTATAGATGGGATCAGCAACAAATTGGGGACTAACGATCACTATGCTTGTGAATCAGTTGCGATACATTCCTCCAAGCAGTTGCTGGGAAGAGTCAGCAGGGCGTATAGTAATACAACAGAGCTGTTGCAAATAAACCAGCTAGTAAAACAAATTATGAAAACATGAGACCTATAGAATGACCAATCAATGATCTTGACCAATTATATCATCCCCATATCTTGGATAATTCAAACCCAATAGAACCCCTGTCTTTTGAATGGTTCCTCTTGGGAGGTATCCTCTCCCCAGTGGCCTGCGGAAATCCGAGTCCACATGCCGCGAGATGCTGGCGACGTCCATGGGCCTCACCTGGGTACTTTGTCAGCCAAAATAGATCTACTATCTAACCCTCTAACCCCAAATCTGGTATCTAACCCCAAATCTGGCATCTACTCCCAAATCTGGTATCTAACCCCAAATCTGGTATCTAATCCCAAATCTGGTATCTAACCCCAAATCTGGTATCTAATCCCAAATCTGGTATCTAACCCCAAATCTGGTATCTAACCCCAGATCTGGTATCTAATCCCAAATCTGGTATCTAACCCCAAATCTGGTATCTAACCCCAAATCTGGTATCTAACCCCAAATCTGGTATCTAATCCCAAATCTGGTATCTAACCCCAAATCTGGTATCTAACCCCAAATCTGGTATCTAACCCCAAATCTGGTATCTAGCCCCAAACCTGGTATCTAACCCCAAATCTGGTATCTAATCCCAAATCTGGTATCTAATCCCATCCAAATCTGGTATCTAATCCCAAATCTGGTATCTAATCCCAAATCTGGTATCTAATCCCAAATCTGGTATCTAATCCCAAATCTGGTATCTAATCCCAAATCTGGTATCTAACCCCAAATCTGGAATCTAATCCCAAACCTGGTATCTAATCCCAAACCTGGTATCTAATCCCATCCAAATCTGGTATCTAATCTGGTATCTAATCTGGTATCTAGTCTGGTATCTAATCTGGTATCTAATCTGAGTATCTAATCCCATCCCCCCAATATTAAACAGTCTCATTCTGTGGTCCCCAAGATGTGTTTTCATCCCGTACATCCGCCATGGTTTCTGGCAGATCTTCAATATGAACAGAGGATGGGATTTTTGCAAAAGGCGAGGCCCCTACAGAGAGCAAAGTTGACGCACTTCACTTGGTTCAAATTGGGTTTATGATATTTGAAGTCTAGGGTGATGGGGCAACCTAAACAATGGGTGATATGGTGGATATACCTACAGCAACTCCCAAAAGTTTTGGAAACAGGATTTCCAGGATGATACGGATTATGTTTTCCTATTTTTTTAAACATTTTCGGCACCTATCTTTTGGCTGTGGCTATGTATAAGTAATGGCTTTATACACCAAAGATGTCACTGTCAGTCCTCACTGCAATGGATGTTCCAAGTCGCGATGGGCTCGGGCGGGCGTTCAAGTAAGGCCAGCGAAAACTCCCGCTCCTCGTTTCGAGGGCAGGGCCCCTTCCACATCGATGGGTGAACCATGGTTTCTGGTAGGTGAAAAGAATGAGATTGCTAGATTAATATTGGGATTGAACCAATATAAAATTCACAAGAGTGAATTTATGATAGACAAGTTGGTTTATAATTGCACTAGCCATTGGATTTATGATATTGATGGTGAATATAGCTATACCTGGATCTTCAAACCACCATTTTTTTGGTCATTTTGGGTAAACACCGAAACGGACAGAATTTTCAGACATTTGGCCCTATACCCCGTAAGGACCAAAAAGAGTGGTCATTTCAGCTGCATCTGGAAGCGCTGTCACACTAAGGTTGATACCAGTTTTGACTGATGTTTATGGTTACTCAATTTGACCAAAAACAAAAGACCAAATATGGGCAACTATGGCCGATTATGGCCATGCATGGGCAGGTGCCAGAACCTGAAAAAGTTACGAACCTATTTCTTTTTTTTTGACACTTTACTGAAAAACCACCGTAGGAATTTATGGAAAAAAAAGAACGTTTATGGCATATGGGTAGGATAGACAAATAAGGTGGCCCTGGAACCGCATTTGGCCAAAATTTTGAACAGACAACCTATCAGGCCGTTTTTCTGGCTGAACCCGAAACGCCCAAAAATTTCACTGGTCAAGGCCAAACGGATTTTGATGAATTTTGGCCGTTTGCAGTTACAGGTCTTTTTTTTGGGGGGTAACATGAGCCAACACATGTAGCTAGGGGCTGGAATCCCAATTGGATTGGGCACGGGATTCCATGCCTGTGGCTTCCCAGCGAAGCTCTTAGCACCAGCTCTGGGCTAGCCGGCTAGGGTGAAGCAAATGGTATGTCTCAACAATGGCACTTAATATGAAGAACTACAGGAAACATGTTCCCGTTTATCAATTGACCAACATAGTTGTTGCTGATATTGTCTGTATCACCATTGCCGCTAGTTTACACATATATATATATATATATATTATTTAAGCATCAACAAAAACAAAACATGCCTACATGCCAAAAAATGATTGTTGCGTCTTCATTTGCATACATTATCCCTTTAATGCGCGAAACCCAATAATAAGCAATCCCTGAAATCACCATAAATGGATGCTACGAACCATCCCCAAATGGTAGGTTTGTGGCATGGGTGTCCCACATTAGTTGCCCCTTTGCCCAGCGGCTTCCAAGAAGTACTTGCTCTCCCGTGCACGGTCATCTCGCATCACCACACGGACAGTGACGTTGCCAATGCCCAAATGCCTTTCGAATAAACCCTCTGGTGGGGGAGGTGGGGGTGGGGGAAGGNGCGGGGAAGGGGGGGGGAGGGGGGGAGGGGGCCAAGAGTCTTGGGAGGGGGGGAGTGGAAACTCCATAAGTGTGAGCTTTTATGAGACAATCATTTATACTCGATACATGCTCGGTTTTCCCCATTGAAACTTTTGACTGCAGGAGGTTAAAGCCCTTTCATCTATATATAGATACAGGAGGGGGCCGAACAAGTGGTAAGTTGGCTTGACTATGCTAAGTTCACGTGTCACATGGGCAGGGGCCCTTCCTGTAGTTGTACTCTTCAACACCCAGTACTTGTTTGGCAAATAATCATAATGGGTGGTATAGTGTAAACGAATAATATCAAATTTGAAAAATAATGATGATGTTTGCAGTGTTTGGTCGCCGGAAGGTATCTAGTTAGTTTCAACTCATGCCAGCAAACATCATGGTTTTATTCGGAAAGACTCCTAATAAAATGCTTCAAGGAAGGGGTGGGAAAGCAAACAAACTGTGTTTAAATCCCCAAGAAAACTGTTTACAATCTAGATGCTACACAAAGTGGGGCTGGGGCCCCATAGACAGCTAAGTCGGTTTGCAACTCCGGGAACAATGGTCTATGATACTCATAACTATAGTTCTGCATACATATATATATATATATATATAATGGTGTTTAGAAATCAATCTCAAAAGTGGGGGGCCTCACTTTGTACCCTTCTTGCTCGGGTATATCAAGTTCATAAAACGGTCACCGGTTTTATCCCGAGTTGCCACGCCAACTGATTGCGGTGCTATTGCGCTGCACTTTTTTCATAACCCGCGTTTGGTACTCGCTGCAATTCATTTCATTTCCGCAACAACTAACTGATGCTAAACGTAGGGAATGGATGGGAATGGGGGAATGGGATGAATGTTAGTTATGGATCATTCCCCCATTTCCTTCCACTAAGACACTTCCCGTGATCCGAGTCACAGGAAGGCGGGAGGCATCATACAATGCAACTCGGTATGCTGAACCACCTCAAGGAGGGGCCGCATTTCGTTGGTGACACCAGATTTTGGAGATCAGAAGGGACATTGCCAGCGCATTGAAGAGCACAAACAAAAAAGGCGCAAACAAAGTGGTCTGTGCCTTTAAACAAATTGAACAGTTGGTAGGTAAAGTAGGGTTTATGGAGGGTGCACAGTTTGATGTGTTTACAAACGAACTTCTAAGTGGAGGCGCCACATTTTAGAAGCAGTGTCAAAGATGCACAAACAAGTATCAGTTGAGCCGCGCGGTGTCCATTGGTACTATCCCATTATACTGGCTAATTGCTAGGTACTCCCTGATTGGAATGCATTTATCTGCAATGTGTAAATGACCCCAATCAAGAACCCAAAATTATGAGTTGAATAGATCCAAATGCGTGTCACCAGGATTTGTAAGGGCGAATTTCATGTACCAGTACCAATGGTATCATTCCATTCTACTGACTAATCACTAGAGACTCCAAGTAAAAAAACAATCTGCACTAGCCCAGGTACCCCAGGTAATCAAACATGGCAAAGGAAAATGCCACAATTCTAGGTGCTTCTTTCCCCATCTATAGCCTCCATTTGGAAGGGGATTGTCCATTTTTTTGCGTTTGATTGTATACCAGAGGATAAGGTCGTAACTACACCAGAGATCAAGCACCTTATACTTGTAGCAACTCAATGGACTTCTGTTTCACCACAAATTGCGGTATCAGGGACGGGCTCCACTCTTGCGTAGTCATTGAAAAGACACCTTCAAGCGCGACACGTCTAAGCTTCCCAGAAAAGACTCCGCGTGCTTGGAGAATGGTTTGTAAATGGGGTGCAAAACTAACATTATTGATTTGCATGCATACGGGATACAGGGACCTGTACGGGATACAGTGATTTAATGGAGATATAATATGTATTTCACTAACAACAGGAAATTGGGGTGTGTCTGAAAATGAAGTCCACCGTGGTCAACCCCCGAAGAGTTCTAGCTTCACGAGGACAGTGATGATTGACAAACAGACCTCGGACCTGGGACTTCTCTATACTTATTTCATATCAAAAGAAAAGGATGCTCTATATCAACCTCCATGGATTCTGCATAGTTCGCTGGAAACAAAAAGAACTAGACTCTATCATTGGATTGGTTTAAGGGACAATACCGGAAACCCATGGGATTTTTCCCATGGAAATATAGAGGTTTCCGGTGTAAAATTTTCCCATTGACCAATCCATTGACTCTAGACTCTACCCTCTGGTAAACTAACATAGCTATGGAAAATCTCAATTTTTAATGGGAAAATCAACTATAAATGGCCATTTTCAGTAGCTATGTTAGTTTACCAGAGGGTAGACCATGATTGGGTCCAAACAACTTGGCTGTCGGATTCCACCAAGGGATCACCAACGGGGGTGATGCTGCCCAGCCATTTCGCCCACAGGTTCCATACCAATACGCGCACAAGGTTTGTGGAGTCACCACGCATTGGAATTCACCATGAATTTTTGAATACCATCTGGTCAACAAACAGTTCGCTATTGCAAATGGCCATAGAAATCGTGGATTTTTCCCGTGCAAAATTGTGATTTTCCATAGTTTTATATGTTAGTTTACCAGAGGGTATGTTTAAATTGTGGTTGGCGGAAAAAAGGCCCTGTATACCTTCTGGTGATGATTCTGTTTTGCAAGTATCAAATCTTTAAAATTGAAAGGGCAATGATGGCATCCGGCCTTTGAAACGCAAAATTGTCCCGCAACTGGCGGAGAAAAAAAAACAAAAACATGGACATCCATTAATTTTAAAGAGGAATGTTTGAAACCATTGCTAAGATACATGTTTTTTTTTGCACAATGTTTCTGTTTGTTTGGCCAAATTTTACTGTATGTAATTTTTGTGAGGCAACGTGTTTGTTGTTTGAACTACGACATGTCACCAAAATGATACCCAATGTTTTCCAATGTTATCCATATCGTTTTTGTTTTATGATTTAGTTCCATTTTACTGTATTTATATTTTTATATATCTCCCTATGGATCCAAGTACCTTCTTAGGAAGTGTTTGGGGTATGATTTAGGGGGTTAAGTACCTTCTCAAGCAGTGTTTGGATCCATAGGGTCTAATATAGTTGTTGTTCGTCCTGTGGAGGTTCACTCCGTCTCTCAATGGCCAAAATCTGCCAGCCACGCAACCCACCCACACCCGGAGCATCCCGTGCAATACACAAGCCGAGGAACTGCAAACCTGGGATGAAATTGCGCCCCAAGATGCGGATGTTGGCCGACTCAGTGATGTAAATGAAACCTTGGAACTGCCCCCCCTTGGATCCTCTGGCTGCTGAATCAAAAAGAACCGGTTGACGGGTTAACCAAAACAAAAGGGTGACCTACTGCAAATGATGAGTTGCTATGTTTACTACTTAGCCAGGGATTGGGGGGGTACTTCTATGTGTATAGTGAACATTTTACAGCATCTATTTTGATACCGGAGAGGCGACGCAGTGGGTAGCCACACGAGCACAACGTACATCAATTGCTATAGGTCTGCTAGCACCGTTTTCCATAAGGCCTGTGATGAAGAAATCGCCCGCATGCAGCAAAAAAACTGCATAGATCAAATGCATTTAAATAAAATACACAGATATAAGTATAATTAACTTTCAATATAAATGTAAATAAACACTTAAGTATATATATATATATACACATATAAATATGTTTATATATACATATGTATATATCCTATTTATCTAAAAAAATATGTAAATATGTTTATATATATATATAAATATAAATATACATATCAATATATTTCAAAATTTGCACAATTACATATCTATATATGAATATTGTCTGTGTGTTTTAGTTTATCTCAGGGCAACAATGGCGAGTGCCTGCCAGCCAGCGTTGGTCGCAAAAAATGCAAGCGGCCTACAAATAAAGCTAGCAAACCACAGGGATCACAGGGATGCTTTTGCCAAACAAGGCCTTGTCCAGTTCAAGACGTTGCGAGGCAACGCCAACATTGAAGCTCTGGCCACACGAGGCCCCAAAAAATTGGATTACTGGCAAAAGGCGGCCAAACCAAAAACAATCATAGCGCAAATGCGCTTTGGTGACATTTTTTTGATGCCCATGTAATTATGGTATATTATGGTAAGTTTCGGTTAGTTGCGGTGGGCCTACCACATTGCACGGTTCCATCTAGCAAACCACCTTACCAACCGTTTGCATGGTGGCTTCACTTCACATTGGCCGCAATTTCAGCCCAGCGGAGAAGGCATGGCCCTCGCCAATTGCATTGCGTTGACACCTGCCTTAAGCAGGACCCCGCTTTTTATCAGCAGATCCACCACCGGAAGGGGCAATGGAAACCCCTTATTACAAACGAAAGATTATTAAACAGGAAGGTCTTTAGCAAGGATGGATTTTCCGTTGCCTTGTTTACCTCGGGGGTGATACAGTGAACTTTCTTCGGTGCCTTGTTGATCAAGGAATCTAAAGCAACAATTCCTTCGATGCCTTCGTATTTAGTCGGGGGAAATGTGGCAAAACAACTCCGCGTGGTTCGATTGGGCGCGACGCGATTCATAACAAGGCCAATTATGGTAGTCAGGCGTTCCTTACAGCAATGCCCGAACCTTTAATTTGATGTATGCCGAGACACTTATCTACAGTAATTATAGGTTTCTCTCTTTTTGTGAGACTTGCTCGGCATTTTTGTGCTCTCAGATTGGGTGACTCGTGCATGTTTTCGTCGCGCTTTAGTTGATTCCCGGTATCGTTTCCTTATCGTGCTCTTCGAAACGCGAAATGAGATCGTAATCCCGTGGACTCTAAAAGAAAGGTGATCCTGAACTGATCTTTGGGATTACCACAAGGTCTTGTACAAATTTCTGAATTGTAACCTTGAGGAACACATATAAGCATCACATGCTGAAGCACTTCTGGGAAGCGTACTTTGTCAGAAGGAACATATCCACATGCGTCCACCTTGTTTGGATGATTCCCCCAAACCTTACCACAAATTTAGGGTCTCTGATCGATGGTCGCTTCAGCGAGTCTTTTATCATTGGTTGATTTCGAATTTTCCCAGGGGAGGGGGGGTGGTAAATCAATAGAAGACCATAGAAGACCTTTATACATATATATATATATATATATACATATATATATATATGATATATACAATATATATATATATATATACATAATATATATATATATATATGATATATACAATATATATATATATGTACATTGTATGTATCATATATGTGTATCTCTCTATATATATATATATATGCTGGAACCCCTGCTGGGTTGATTTGAAAACCTGGAAAAGGAAAGCGAGAAAATCATTCAAAACGAGAAATGAAAGCCCTGCTGAGCCCTACAATGACTGAGAAAATCCTGCAAGAGATCTCTTCGCCCTGTAGGATGCAGCCATTAAATTTATTGGAAGAAACTTCCAACGACTAAAGACGCCCCACACTTCCTCCAATTCTCTGCTTGGAAGGTGGAGATGGGAAATGAAGAATTGCTAGCCAAATCACACCAAATTTTGCTAAGCCCTGCTGTTTCCGCTAAGAGCTGGCCCACCACCTCTACCTTTGCGTAGGGGATGTATACATGCATGTATACATGTATGTATCTATATATATATATATTTATAGATGTATATATACCACTTTCATAAAGCAAAAAATGAGGGAGATCTATCTTCGGGTGTACCTTGAATCATAGAGATAGATATGGTGACTGGGAAAATGAATGGGATCATGTAGGCGAAAAAACCCAAGTTGTCACGAGGGCGATGTTTGCACCCTCTGGTAAACTAACATAACTATGGGAAATCTGCATTTTTAAGAGACAAACCACTATTTTTATAGCCATTTTCAATAGCTACGTTTGAATACCAGAGGCTATCCATGTTTAGTAATAACTTCATGAAGCACAAACATTTGGGTATTTGAGGCTAAAATTACACCTTTAGTTGTATACATTGTTGATACTTCCTTAAGATGTAATATGTCTAACATAAGCTAGCTATAATGACATGGTACCTCTCAAAACGACCAACCGAATCCCGTAATATATCCATATCAACATCCCTTTTGTATCCATGTGTATTCCCATTACCTTACCATCCAATAATTTCTGACAGTGTGCAATAGAAACATGGTCCATTCAGTTCGAAGATTTGCCCACAACAAAGGCTGGTTTCCACCGCAGCCTGTTAAGAAAGCCAATTGTTGACGTTTCATACGGTTCAACCTTCAATTTTTCCATATGTTTTCCGTAATTGTCCACATTTTTACCATATGTTTCATCATGTTTCCCATGAAATCCGGACACAACATCTGGATCCAAAATCAACATTTCCCGCCATCGCCCAGCCGAGTCACTTGGTTCCACCGCCAGCACCCGGATGCGCACCCAGGTGGTCAAAGACACCGAGGAGCCCTGCGAGAAGTAAAGCCCGTCCTAGCGAAGGCGCCCGGTGCGCGTTTTGTGCTGTCGGAAGAAACCATCCACTGGGGTTTAGTGGGAGTTTACTGGGATTTTGTGATGGGTTTTGACCGGGATTTCATGAAATTTAAGAGGATGTTCTGGTATTTTACTAGGATTCAATGGGATTCAGGAGGATTTTCTGGGATTTTACTGGGATTCAGCGGGAAAGTCATAAAAAGGCAAATGCAATGAATGATACATAACATAGATCAACATAGTATTTAAACAAATGATAGAAATGAAAGTAATAGCATTGACAATAGCAATGTAGAAATAAGACTAGTAATAATGACAACAGAAACAGCAACAGCAACAGCAACACCAACAACAACACCAACACCAACACCGACAGCAACAACAACAACAACAACAACAACACCAACAACATCACCAACAGCAACAGCAACAACAACAACAACAGCAGCAGCAGCAGCAGCAACAGTAACAGCAACAGCAACAGCAACAAACACAAGAACAAGAACGTATATACAAGCGGTACACCTGAAAATTTCAGGGGCAATTATTGCCAATTACGACCGTCCCAGCCAGCAAACAAAAGATCATTTGTAACTTCATATATATATATATATATGTGTGTGTGTGTGTGTGTGGTCTATAGATATTCGCATCGTCGACCTCCGATGGTCCAGTCCATGATTTCACAGTTTCCTTTGCGGATAGACCCAGGTATAGGGAAGCCTGTCTTCTATACCTGTCAACAAACCCCAAAGCCCAGCAGTTTGTATCAAACCAAGCCGCATTGGAGAACGCAACCGAGAGATTTTGCACATCCTGCGCACGGCCCAAACAAATGCAGTTGTTGGGTGCCTCACCCCGACCAGTGAAGACCAGTGAATTATAGGGAATCGATTGGATTAATAAATCTACAAGGGAAAGTAAGGTTTTCCTTTGGAGTTTCCTTCAGATCAATTCTGGGAGTCTAGTCACAATTCAATCATATTCAATCGCTGAAACTTGGAGATATAGCAGAATATACAGCAGCACTCCCGTGTAGCCCCATTCGCGTGCCTGCTGCCAAATGGGCACCCGGCACTGCACCATCTCATCACTCAGCACCCGCACGGCACTATGCTGTACCAACTCCCCGCCGATCAAACAGGCGCGACCTGGTGATCCGCCGGGTCCGGAGCTGCAGTGGAAGCTAGAGCTTAGTTGGTAACACGCACTAGTATACAGTTATAATCAGTTATAGACCTTCACAGTTTTGAATTATGTATATATATATATATATATGTGAGATTATATAACCATTTAGTATCTGTACAGGAGTTATTTCATCCCATTGAAGGCCCTTAAAAAAAGGGCCAAACCTATGACAACGTTGGTTGCCACGGGACCCACCGGCGGCCTGGTCGATCTTCAAAGTAGCGTCCATAGAGTGTCACCCACCTCAGCTCGCGGCAGATGTGAGGAGAAAAACCCAACCCAATTCACTAATTTGAATTAAGGCCATTTGGGGATGATTCCCTATACTAACCATATATTCCAGTGAGGTCACAGTGAGGTCGTTATAATTTACCTAGATGCTATGAATCATCTCCAACCGGTAGCTTCATGATTGGTTTTCCCACATTAGCATAGATGTGGAAAAAACAAGAGGTTCTCTATGGTTCTCTACGAAACTGATCTACTTTCATGGTGGGTGTTCCGCCATTTTTTCTCTGTTTACAGGAGGGTATACAAACAAGCAAGAAATAGACGCTGAAAATTGACATGGTTTAAAAGAAACTAATCTTCCACCCCCTCATTTGGCAAGGTCTATGTTCATTTATGGATAGTGAGTCCCGAAACGAGACAAGCAATTCCTACTAAAACAGCGGTAAAGTGCCTTTCCATCTTTTTGGTGGTTGCCGTGTATACATTTACGTGTCGATATTGTATCTCTACTTTATCTACATACATATATATATATATATATACAGTAGACAAATAGATACCCTCTGGTAATTTAACATAGCTATTGAAAATTGCCATTGATAGTTGATTTTTCCTATTAAAAATTGTGATTTTCCATGGATATGTTAGTTTACCAAAGGGTAGATTGATTGATTGATAAATTGCAATACTAATTTCCCAACCTGAAAACGTTCGACCATTTTGGGATAGTTATATAAGTTACCCAATCCTATACCCATTATTCCAGCGATGTCGCAGTGAGGTCGTTCTACACACATGGAACAAACAGGGTACATTACAGAAAAAAAAGGATTTGGACATACCTGTACAATTCTGTAGATGTGCATTTGGACAGAGACGTATGAAAAAAAAAGTGTGCAAGCAGGTGTGCTGCGAAAGAACCCATCAACCAACAGTTACATGACCTAACCTCTCCCAACCTACTATATATATATATATATATACACATGTCCCTTTCAAAGATAAGTGTTCAGGTAAAATCTGTCCAAGGAGTGCTACTTTGTGGCACCTGCCGGCCTGACCCCCCAAAAAAAAAACAAGCTCCCTGGCTGCCATCGAAAAATAGGCCTGGCCCAATCCCGACCCCTTGGTCAAAACATATACTACCCTCTGGTAATTCCATTTTCTACGTAGTTCGATGATGAAGAGCATCCCGGCATGAGCTCGACCGTCTTCGGCTTGATGCTTTCGCAGCTACAAAAGTCCATAGAGATTCCCAGTAGCCATGTTTGATTAGCGGAAGGTATTGAATACTTGACTACATACAGTAATCAGGTAGTATAACCCCCCTATGACAACCAAACTCACCAGGCGTATAACTTAACACCGCTCGAACCAGGGTCTTTCACCAAGATGCTCATGGCTTTGTGCTTCCACCTCCTGCATGGCTCTGCGCGTTCTTTTTTTTTTCCGGAATGGCATGTTTTTTTTTAGAAGTACTTGGAAGATAATGCCACCTAGTATCTGGTCAATAGCCCTGGTTATATTCTAAGTTGAAAGTCCCCCCTGATTTGTGGTTTATTCCAGATATAACTATGGAAAATCACCAGTTTTCATGGGAAAATCCACGAACTAAATTGTAATTTTCAATAGCAAAGTGTTTGTTTACCAGAGGGTAGATGGATTGCAACTATGTTCTCTCGCAAATTACACAGTTGGATGATCCTCCATGTAGAATTTGGCGGATGTTTTTTTTGAAGTGGGCTATGATGGCTTCAACCAACCAACCAAAACCATAAATTATAAATTGAGGTGTAATCAGTGGAGAAGATGGCTTAGAGGCTTAGAGTAACTAGGCCAATCCATGGGTGTATGGTAGATATACTTATAGTGGGGTTTATGGCAGCCACGATTCCCCAGAGATTTTGGCCACGGATCGAAGTCGGTCCGTGCTAATCACCCTGTGCCCCACACAATCGACAGCGCTTACAAAGGTGGTTCCCCATAGTTTGCTAAGTTGGTATACGAGTAGGCCAATGGATGGTCAATATTTAGAGGTTTCCTAAAATAGGGGTACCCCCAAATCATCCATTTTAATATGATTTTCCATTATAAACCATCCATTTTTGGGTATCCCCATTTTAGGAAACCCCCATTTGGGTCTAGATGGGTCTAGCATATAGATAAATCGAACTGTTGGACTAGGCTTCTAAGCCACAAATCACGGCCCGGCGGTTCATGATTCACAACGATAAGTCAAGTTCCCGGGATCCTAATGGGCTATTAACTACAGGATCTCTAACCCCATTTACCCTCTGGTAAACTAACATGACTATGGAAAATCCACTATAAATGGCAATTTTCAATAGCTATGTTAGTTTACCAGAGGGTACAAACCAGTCGTGGTCCAGTGGGATCTAGCTGAACCCAACGGAATCCACAGGTTGTCTCCTGAGGCTCTGCAGAATGTACTTCTGGCCTGGGCTTCTGCAAAATAGCTGAGATTTATAAAGGTCGCCAGACCCTCCAAGTAGCCATAAATATGGTGTTTTAACCCTTCAATCTTAGTGCCTGTAGCAATTTGTTTGGGGTGCTTGGAGGATCTAGGATCATTTCTAGTGATTTCTCAATATTTCTCGCGGTTTTGACAAAGTGGAACAAACATGATATCCTGGGAACAAATATGTGCCAGGGTATCTGCTCGGTGCCAGGTGGGGTTATAAATGATGAAAAATGATCATCGTGCTAAGCTGCTTGAGTCGGGATATGTGACCACTATAGCTATGGTGAAGTATATACAGTTTGCTCACTGGAACTGCACCCGCAACCATCCCCACCAAATACAGATGAGATCGATAGATCGTGATCATTTTGGTGATAGATCTTGGTTTAAATGTCCCGTTCCATCCAATTCCGTTCCTGGAATTGGTTTCAACGAAAATTTGCGGAAAATCCTTGTTTGTTGATTAGCATCCATGCGGTTCCTGCAATTCTTGTTACCAAAGCAACGAGCACTACGCGCCAAGCCGGGCCCCCAAACCAAACTCTTCTCACCAAAAACACATCGAGGTCATGGTACTTGTACCACCACCGGAAACATCCCGCATCTTCACCAAAAAACATCCTGGAAAAGACTGCCATCGGACACATTTGACACGAAACCAACGATCTAGTTGATACCATCAACAAGAATATTGAACGAATTCCAGACTTTCTTCTTTTCAAATCCGTACTTATCAGCGCTGAAATCTTGTGACAGTACAGCTTGGCAAAACTTGTTTAGCCAACTTTGTGTTCAAAGCTTTCTAGTCATAAACTACCCGCCAGTTCCCAATAGCGGATAATAACGATATACCATCAGCAGCTGTTTTAGAATCGTTGGTTCACTATCCTCCTTTCTTGACCCTCTCTTTGATTGAAAATAGAAAACTTCCAAGTTGTGCACGCATCTGGCCACCTTTTTGTCGAATGTCAATTGCTTGGAGGGAAAAGCAAGCTGAAATCACGGGTTAAAAAGCGGCCTATCCATGGGGGACCTGTGGATTTTCCCATCATCTCAGGTTGGGAAGGTGGGCGACTGATTGACCTGTCATAGATGTCCTTGCTGTAGGTTGTTACCGGTCTTGCATGCCATTTATCTCCATTCACCTACTGGTCGTGAACATGTGGGTATTTTTCAGCCCGACTTGCTAAAAGTCTACTATTCTGATTCAGACTCAAATTTTGGGTCACATGGAGTTTGCAGGTATATATATATATATATATATAAAATGAAGCAACTTACAAGAACCCCCACAGCGATAGAAAAGTAAAACCCTACTAACATGGTAACATGGTGGTAAACTGAACCTTTCCTAATATCTCTTCCGGGTTGGCTAGGAAAAGGACACATCTTTCCGAACTCAACTAGGCCAAGCTGCAGGAAGGTGTAGCTGAACATCAACGTCTGCTTGAAGGTGACCTACCAGGTCAGGCTGGAAGGGGTCATATCTAGGAACTGGAGGTTGTGACCACTCAAGGTGCCCAGTCACAAGTTGGTTAGCACATCAACATACAAACATATGGGGGTTTCCTAAAATGGGGATAGCCAAAAATGGATGGTTTATAATGGGAAAAATCCTATTAAAGTGGATGATTTGGGGGTACCCCTATTTTAGGAAACCACCATATCATGACAATAAACACCAGGTACCATTCTAAACTTCCAAACCGACTTGGCGAATTGGGGCACCACAAGAGCGTGTCTAGTTTGACCCAGTTCTGTACTCCTGTCTTTTCTTGATTTGGTGTCAAACATCTGGGCAACTTATATCACAGTACTTCCTAAACATTGGGAAGATTCCCTTGGCTAGGGGTCCTTTGCTAGCATTTTGGTTGCAGGAAGTGGCACCACAGTCACAATAGTTGCTTTATAACCCCATCTATCTGTAGATATATCCACCACAAGTCCCAGTTTGCCTGGATATAAACCAAGTTACCCATCGTTTAGGTGGTTCTTCCCGTCGGAGGCCTCTTGGTTCTCTGTGCCCTTTTGCAGTCACAACGGGCATCGCATATGACTCTCCGATGGAAGTTTGAGTTCCGAGTATCTAGTTATCTCGTTGTCCATCTCTCTATCTCTCTGTCTGTCTACCTATCTATGGATCAAAAAAAGTGAATGACATTTCTCAATATCTATATATATATATATGTATACATATATTTATTTAATCATATTTTCTTATATACTGTATATAATACTGTATATGTATATATATATATATATATATTTGTCCTACCTCCAACTTGTCTCAACAGGCTCCTACCACTCCCATCATCCCAACTAGTCATGGGACCTTTAGTGAGTCGAGCCGTCCATGTCGGTCACCGACCCCACCTGATGCAAATCCTCTCCGCAAAAGATGTGGATTGGCACCTGTCCAAGGCCGTCAGCAGGGTGTAGCGAGGTCAGCTACCGTGGTGAGTTACCGTGAAGCATATGTTTTTCTTTTCTCCCGGGTAAAGAAAACTGGAAAAGGCATGAAAAGGCAGTGAATCACAGGGTGATTCACTAACTCAAACTTGGAGACACAATTCTGGAAATCTATGAGCATCTATGAACATAGTATAAAATCATACGGGCATGTGGGGGCACAGCCAAGGTAGATCCATGGCCCAGACCTGGCGACTGACAAAATGGGGTCTGGTGGCATGGCTGGGAATGTTCCTATAGAGGATCTAATAAGAATAGCAAATTCTGTTCCCATCAATTGTGGGACATTTTGTTCCTATCAATTCTGTTCCTATCAATAGCAAATCCATGTTAAAATGTAAATAATTCATCAAATTGTGGGAAAATCCTGGAACATCCATTGCCATGTTTGATTAACTTTCATCATTTTGCGCGGCGCAGTGCCTCAGCAAAAAACCATCTAGCGAATGTATTGCTTCATCCCATTACAAAGACAAAGTGAGTAACAAATTCAGCGTGTCGTGTGTCAAATCCAGGCAAATCTGTCCTGTTCCTTGGTATAAGTCGCTTACACTCAGTCTCATCAAAACGTGTTTTTTTTCCAACATCATCTTTTGGCAATTTTCTGGTTTGTGCTTGAGCCCCCACCTTAAAGATATGCTGTTCAGGCCATTGAAAATTCTCGCCCCACGTCTATGATTCTATGATTGAAGATAAAAAAAAATCAAGCCACCAGCCAGAAGTCACTGATTACATCAGATCCACATAGTCGATGATTGATTCAAATCACATTACCCTCTGGCTATTTAACATAGCCATGGAAAATCCCCTAAATGGAGGTTTTAGTAGGAAAATCATGAAACATTAGCAATTTTCCATATGTTAGTATAACCAGAGGGTATACAACTCTCCACATTTCGCTACTGAAATCTCCCCTGTTCCCATGGCGGCAACGCAACGCTGCACCGTGGAGTTGGTGTGGGCCGAAGGGATGACTGCTTCCATGGAGCTGGCATTCATGACCTGGCGATCTTGAAAAAAATGGTACCCCTCTGGTGTCATCAAACATGGCTAGCTGGGAAATCCCCAGCTCAATGGAGGTTTCAGTGGGAAAATAACCGAACTAGATGGTAGATTTTCCAATTGCCATGTTTGATTCCCGGAGGGCAAGTAATTGTGACTTTGCGGAGTTTGGGAAATATGGTGTTGGAGACCTACGATGCATAGTAGTTTTTGCTTGATTCGCTTGGCTTAACTGGTATGATCACCCCAAGGGCAGGCAATAAGCAAGGCTAGCTGGCGACTGATCCAATCTTCACAGGACTTTTCCCTATGGCACCCAAGTGCAACAAATGCAAAAATGAGAACACAATGGACACTAGATAATAGACAGAACATGACAGAACCATATAGGATCATATAGGTAACCTGAGTCCTAATTCAATCGTAAGATATCGTAAGCATGGGAAAAAACAACACCCCAGAGCTGCCCCCAGCTATGTGCGGGAACCAGGGCACCATGGCGACGGCGGGCACATCTCCAAAGCGAACTTCGCAGGGTTCAGGGTTGAAGCCTGACAAGTCTGTCAACCCAATCGCTTTGACGAAGGTGCGGCGACCAGCATTTGCATTTGGAGTTTTTCATAGGTCATATAGATGATTGGAACTGAATCGATATACATCTGCATTGTCTATGTCTGCAGTCTAAGTAGAATTAATGACATAGCATGACATAGCCAGCAAGCAAGTTTCTCAGCAACTAAATCGGGGACATGGGGGAAAAGACAACGGCGGCCAAAACCAACAAGAGATGGCTGGGGCCCATCTAACAGGCAGGGATGCAAACTCTGATCAGCTCCTAAGATTAGCCCTGATTAGTTGCTTGGCATCTGGACTCATCATATGTGGTTTCTTTCCCTTAACATTCCCAATTTCAAGCGAAAAAATCATCACATTGAGCTATATAGTGCATCAACCAGCAGTCAACCGCTGGCGCCCCATCTGCGTGCCTTCAAGGTCCAGGTAGATGAAGTACTTCTGCTCGCTCTGTGATTCCAGGAAGGGGATATAGCTGCGGGGCCAAAGATGTTGGATCCGCACCCCGGGGCGATACGTCATGTTGTACTCCGGATACCTGGGCGATCCCCGAAAAAAAGGGCAACTTGGGGGGTCACAATGCAATACTGGAGGCCACATGGTAACACCATGATCATTCTCAAAACTGGTTTCTTGATGATTCTCTTCTTGGATCTGAGGGAATGAGATTAATGAGATTGATTGATATTGCAAATATGCAGGCAAAGTTCACAACCCATGCACCGAAAGTCATCCGGGGTTGACCGTAGGTCTTGAGTCTTTCGCCATGAATCATTCATGCTTGAAATCTGTCTCAAAGGAAATCCTCACTGGATTGGTTAATGGGAAAATTTTAACCGGAAACCATGGATTTTCCCATCAAATATAGGGGTTTCCTGTAAATTTTCCCTTAAACCAATCCAATGAAATCCATGTTTGCCGGCGCTATTTGTATCATCGCTCTGGTAAACTTTGGTTTCGCAGGTTACCATCTCCCTGATCCACTGCCTGAGAAGGTATGGCTCACCCCCTAGTCATCATACCCCAGTCGTACTTCCTAAGGCACGGCTGGATCCATAGGGCTCACATTCACGCATGCGTTAAGTCCACCAGATTCGAAACGTCCAGGGCACATGTGGGTGTACAACAAATGCCGCGGCCAGTCGCTTCTCACCAGCTCTTCGGGCCTGGCGTTGGCCAGTTGGGCGGTTGGCCAACCATGGGAATGTGGGAGGCAATGATCATCATGGTAAATTAACATCAAAACATATCAAAACACATGAAAAAAATGTATATATTATATATTACATATACATATAATAAATATATCATATATAATTATATATATATATATGTATGTTAAATGATTACATTAATATGTGAAAACATATGAAAACTATGAAAACATATGAAAACATATGAGCACCTGCGAATCAATGTAAATGTAGCATGAACACATATATGAACACATTGGTGGCTCTGTGATCTCTGCGAAGTTACTTTACCTTGTAGTGAGAGAAGTGGGCCCAAAACATGGACCTGCCAAACTGCGGTGGAATTTGATCAACCACCAACGAAAATGAGTTGACTGAATCGCTGAGAAGAAACCTGTTTAGTTTCAAAGGTGCAGGTTGGAAAGCAATTTTTCGTTAACCTCCGAAAACCACATATGGCATACTCCCATGAGGCTAATCTCCATCAAGAGACCTGTGCATCCACATGTAGTTGGAGGACAAGACCGGAGGGCAGTACACGGCCACGGCCACGGTTTCATCAGGGGCACTACCTTGGGTTGGCAAAGAAGACATGCTCTCTCCCACCCAAATGAGGCAGGAGAATCTTGAATTTTCGGTAGGAATAAGGGGAAAAACATGGTTCCGATATAGGATCTGGCGTGATCGGATTTTGATGCACTGACCGATGCCGGGTGTGAGCGATCCCGGTTGATCATTCAAAGGTTTGGGAAAATGGTCTCGTGCTGATCGCTTGCTACTTCTTGTCCGGAAGCATCTGGAATCGCCAGTGGGCTGCACATAAACAGAGCCTTTTGCTCAAACAGGCCCTCCATTTGCCACTGCAGATACCACGGACCTCAAAAAGAGACCGTGCAAACTTTCCTTCAACACATCACCCGGTCCATTGGAAGTGCTGGATTGAGGCCTGCGCCCCTGAGGTTCTGTGCATGCAAGCTTCAAAATCTTCCGTGTAGTGCTGATGGCGTCTCTGAGGAGATTCTCAATTTCAGACTGGCTTTAGTTCCCAGTATTCAGTTACTGATGTTGGACTGTTTTAGGTGGACCCGTCTGCCCTTGTACTCTTGGAGAATCTTTGCGGGAAGGAAACACTGAGGCTACCCTTCAGATTGATACAAAGTGGTACCCCTCAGTGACTGTTTGCTGTCGTTGGTTGTTGTTAAATAGCATTTTTCTATTTATAAATTCATAATATGTATATATAATACATACATATATAACTATATGGTAACCCAAAAAAGTGACCTACTTATCGCAACCAATTCAAGCAAACGGACTGGGGCACCAGCTTGTATGGGTGTACATGCCTTTTGATTCTTCACCCCAACATACTCAAACAAAATCGCTGCCAGAACTCCAACTTGAAAAAAATATATGGCTGTGATGAACATCAAAATAACTGGAAAATGGATGTCCATTCCCCCCTAAATTGGTGGAAAATCATAGGTGTTGACCCATTCCCATGGCCAAGTTTCAATGGATCAGTGTGCTGCTGATGACGGTGGCGTCCGAAAACTTGGTGCGATCCGGATCCCACTTGTCCGGATCCTCGTGGATGAAGGCACAACGGCATCCTGGCGGAGGTGACTTCACGGCACAACTACCTTGGTGAAACGGTGAAACCACCCTCTGGCAATTTGTTACATAGCTATTGAACATGGCCCATGGCCATTTATTATAGTTGATTTGATATTACCTATTTTGGTTTGCAAATATCTAGTTCAGTTAGATTTAATGTGGGTAAAACAATCATAAACCATCCCCCAAATCACCATAAATAGGTGGTATGTTTACCATTCCAATAATGGGTGGTTTATGGCATTGTTTTACCCACATTACCCACTTTTTTTTCCCAATAGTTGCTGCAAGTTATCTTAGTTTAATAGGTCATTCCAGAGCCTCCCATCCCACGATGCGACTCATCAGGCCTGCAACGAAGCCGTCACCCCGAATGCCCAGGGAGGAACTCGACCCTTCCTGCCCTGCGAAAGAAGCTGTGTGGCAGGGGTTCTGAAAGGATCCCCTCTCGTCAAAAAAAACAATAGATATTACTATATATAACATATAGATTATAGATACAATGGCATTTAATTTAATTTAATGGGCACTTCAACCTCAAAAATTGGCACTTTTACATATTTGATTTTATACTTTGAGCAGTGGGGAATTGGATTTTTGGGGTATTTGACCAGCAAAACTGGAGGATAGATCTTGCATTGCATGCTGAAATCAAAACTAGTAGGCCCAATCGCCCCAATAGTACCACCCCCGAAATGTGGGACTCCATTATGGTTTCTAGACTTTTGGGGAAGGAATTGAACCGTTGGCAACAGGTTTCAAACGCTGGGGTGGGAATACATCAGGGCAAAACTGCATCGTTTGGGCTTAGTGGCTTAGTGGAAACTTCCGCGACTCAAAAAATCCCAAACTACTCAAGTACTCAAGGGATCATAATCTCAAACATTGTGAGAATAAACGAAGAAGAAACACCAACAGCATCACAACTGTGTGGAGAATAACTATAAAACAACGAAGGCTCTTTTTCTAAAACCATTCTGAACCACCAAGCAGCTTGTGAAACACAGGTGCTGTAGCTTCCCTGTGGCAAGCCCTGCCTGTGAGCGGTACTAGGGAAGTGATGGTTGGCACCACATACTCAGGGTCCAAAGTGGGTTCCTCATAGTCCGATGCCTCCTGCAGCGCTGGAGAAGCCACGCCCTGCGACCGGATGATATCCAGGAAATAAGCTGACCCACAGTCTACCACTAGGGGTTTTAAGTGGTTCGCCTTTTTGCAATGGATGTTTATCAGCAAGCGATGCGTATCTTAGGTAGCAACAAAGCCAACTTGTCGCAGTTGCTTTGACATATTCTGCTATGAACAGCAAAAACATGGACTTTCTCATTGGAATGGTTGAAGGGAACATTTATGAACATTTACAGGAAACCCCTATATTTCATGGGAAAAAACATGGTTTCCTGCAGATTTTCCCTTCAACCAATCCAATAGCTATGGAAAATTGGTGACTCATAGTGTATTTACCTATTAAAAATTGTGATGTTCCATAGTTATGTTAGTTAATCATCATTTTCCCAGCTCCATATGGATCCAAAGAACCCCGCCCCTGAGTCCTCTCGGGTCTCCCGGAAGAATTCGAAAGTCACATGACCTCAACGACACCAAGGGAAGTTGCTAAACTGGTTACCCTCTGGTAACTCATCAAGGAGGCCATTTTCCAAATATATATTATATATATAATTATATATATAAATAATTATATATATATATATGAATGAATGACTGAATGAATGAACATGTTGAATTACCAAAGGGTAGTGGCTGGATTCTATCTCATGGCATCATGTTTGTTAGTGTTTGTTTGGGATTCTAAACCTATTCAACCATAGATTTCCCCACCAAAAGTCCTTGTTAGCCTAGTTAGAAATTCCTATAGCCATTTTCGCCAAGAGCCGGGGTCATGCCGAAATAAGTGGAACTAGTTGGTGACACTCCAAATGCAAGGGGTAAAAAACATGCAAACAAATGCAAGCAAGAAAAACAACACCCATTTCCTCTCATTGTTGCAGGACAATGGGTTGGAGCAGGCCTGTTTCTAGGGGGGGTTCCCCAATGGTTCAAAGAGCTTCCCCCATGGTTTGGATTGGTTTGGTATATTCAGTATAATCTACCTGTAAAGGTTGGTTTTCATGGGGAGAAGCCTCTTTTTCATCAACATTTGTCGACCCACCAGCAGGAAGTTTTGGACATCTATGATTACCATCTGGTTATTTAACATAGCCATAGAAAATCCACTATAAATGGAGGTTTTAATGGGAAAATCATCCAACATTAGCCATTTCCCATGGCTATGTTAAATAACCAGAGGGTATATCAGAATGATATGTCCATTTTCTCCCAGTGAAATCCGCAGTTTTGTTTCAAATCTTCCCTTCCATCCCTCCCATCCTGCGCCATGCCACCAATGCCCAGATTCGTCAACCTGCGATCTGAACTCAACGCCAAATTACCTCGGCGGCAGGTCGTTTTAGGTCAACATATCAAGAAATTGAGAGAACATCCTCATGGATGGCAGGTATAACCCCGTATCATGATAACATATGACACCCTCATTGTACTGTATCTTAACCCATCATGGAGATCAATGTGGTTTACATGGTTATAATATGTTATAATGTACTTAGAGACCAGTTGGCAGCTTCAAAATGCTAAAAGGATAGGATGATACATCACACCCATATTGCAACTTTGCTAGGATAGGAAGCCCACACAAACCCTTGAAACATGGCTGCTCAAAATGCTATATTGTGCAACCAACATGGTAATCTAATCTCATCATGTTTCAATCACCTGGGAAAAGAATTGCGATGTCCAAACATGAAATAAAGAATGTTTGGGATGCTTTCCCCTGCGTGGTCGCTATTATTTGGGTTGATCAATTATTAATTGTCCAATAGGAAAAGATTGCAAGCTCAATGCCATGTCATGCTGCATATGCACACGTTGACAGGCAAAGTCCCATGAGCGAATTGGTAGAAGCATTAGTTGCACAATTTCAAGTACGGTAACTACATTCAAATATACGGATTCTTAAATATACGAACAGGTGTTGTAGACTACCTCAGGGAAGGTTTTCCTTGGCCCGCCCGGCCATTTAAGCAAACGGAATCCGATTCATTTAAGCATACAGTAACTACATTCAAATGTACGAACTGGTATTTCATACTACCTCCGGGGCCTCGCGGTCTGGCCCGCCCTCCACCTATTTAAATGTTCTTACCGTATATCAAATGAAAACTTTTGGAAAAACGCAGGTACATTCCTATATAGTAAAGTCGGGATCCGACAAGGACATGATTTCAGTGTCCAGTCAGATTTCAAGTTCACCCAATCACAGGCTGCCATGGCCTCCGGAGCCCCCTACAAGTCATCGACCAGCGACAAACCGTTGGCAGCAAAACCTTTGGCGATTCGCACAGCAAGGTCGTGCCGTTGAGGTATCTGCGCTTGCGCGGGTCGCAGCGTGAAAAACCCCACAGGGTGTCAAGCTTAGACATCCATCAAACAAGTTACCCTGGGGTAAACGTTCGGAAAGATGTGGAAAACCCATGGTTTCCTGATTTCCTGTTTGGAAAATATAATCTACATGAATGGTGGGTTTTCTACATCTGCTGGTATGTTTACAGGAGGGTGCTTCTTGCAGCCAGGAGTATTTCATGCACCACCCCATGTATAACTAATTACTACAGCCTTCATCAGATTCCCCAGTCCTAGCCTTTGAATCAAGCTGAAATCTACGAGGGTTTATCAATGATTTATTGGTTCCACTATGGACCCTGCCTGGTATCAAGCACCAAGGTCCAGAAACCTATAGGAAGGACGGGGTTGTGGTGGATGTATTATAATATATCCACAGTTAGAGGGTTCTAAATTTACTTACAACTGTGGGGGATCTTCCTACAGGACTGATGCGGATCGAAAAAAATGGCTATGTTTCATGTTTTATAGGCCCACGGTATGACACATACAAATAAATAATCTTATCTGCAAGCATGGTCCTCAAAGGGCTCTTCATGCCCAATAGATGTACAAGATTACCATCAAACATCCCAATAATCTTCTGGATTCGAGAAGATCTTGATACCCCATAAGGTGGGCCTCCCGAACGATAGCTAAGTTGGTTTATGACTATAGTCTATGGTAGATGTAGCAATATAGATTATATGGTTGATAAACCAACAAGCAAAACTAGGGGTGCCACCTTGCGGGGAAAATGGAGATATGGTGTGAATATAAGTCACCAACAATATCCAGTTTATTGATGGACGACATGGCAATGGAAAATACAAAAATAGACTCACAGGATGATTATTTTCTTAATAATACACACACACACACATATATATATATACATATACACACACCAATTTTTAGTGAATTTTCATGAATTTTCTATTTCCATGCCTGATTGCCAAAGAGTCTACCCCAAGTTTTCCCCTGATCTTCCTCGCCTTGCGGGCCCCGGGCTCAGCAGCGGCAAATGTGGTGCCGCTTCCATCAGTGGAGCCAGGAAGGCGCAGAAGTATTCCACCCGGGCGTCGAAGGGACCTGGTTCCGGGTCCAAAATGGTGAGTTTCACCAGTGAAATGTCAGGAGTTTAGCATGAAAATTGGTGAGTTCTCTCTTGCAGAAATTGATAATGATGATTTTTACATGGAAAAAACATGATTTTAGATGGAACAGTTAGAGCATGATTTTAAGCAAAGTTGGATTTGGTATGATTTTGCTTTTAAAGGTCAGAGGTTCTCATGATGTCATGATATTCAGTATCTAGGAAACAAATTGTTTGGGGGCTTGATGGGTATGAAGTAGCTCGGGATTCATGACGCCTCCCTGGGCTGGAAAAGGCTTGCTGTATTTAAACATGATTCAACGGACATCGGGGATATGGTATGGAAAGGGTAGGTACAGAAATAGTCATTAAATGCCATTCATATGTGCCTGGTGTATCTGGACTGTTCGGGTGACATGTATGGCCGCTATCAACATGAACAGATTCATGTTATTCTCTTCCCCTAGATAGCTAAGTTAGTTTATAACTAGCTTAACTATGGTTTATGGTAGATATATCTATAATTAATGGAGCTTATAAACCAACTTATAACTAGGGGGCCCCACATTGTAGCTGGAGAATCCAATGAAAATGGCTATAAATGGGAGTTTTCATATCTTTTGATGGGAAACTCATCCAACGAAATGTCTAGGTGCAGGTCTCATGCCGTTTCGCGTATCTCCAACATCTCCGGCCTCCATTGATCTCCAACATCGTGCCACCCGTCACGGAAGCTCGTTGTGGAAAGGATCCCAGCAAGGTTGGCACTTCCTGAGGTGCAAAAAAAAATGTGCGGAAGATGTGCGAAACTGGTCCAGTCTTAGAGTGGTTTTCAATATGTTTTCTGCGGTGTGGTCATCCCACCATCATTGGGAGATTCCGTAGTATGGGTGCATTATGGGTGCATTAACACATATGCACACCCCTACATATCCCCTGATAATGGGGGATGACCATCCCCCAATCTGGCTGATCCAACCAACTTGACCAGAGCAATATCATCCAAGATTCCAGTTCATCAATGCTTAGTCCCTGGGTCATGAACCCCCTTCAACGTGGGAGCTATTCTTTGGACACCGACACTTGGGCCCCCAACCATGAAGGAATACGTCAGCTGCGGCAAGTCATAGGTGGCCACCTCACCATTTCGCATGGTCTTCATCTGCAAGTTCACCTTCAGCTGCTGTTAAGTTGGAAGGGAAATCATGGCACCGGTGATTTCAACAACCCAAAAACCTGAGTCAATTTGGATTCATTGTCATTGGATTGGGTTAAGGGAAAATTTACAGGAAACCCCTATATTTCATGGGAAAATCAATAGTTTCCTGTAGATTTTCCCTTAAACCAATCCAATGACATTGGGGTCATCATTGATCATCAGGGTAGAAGAAGGATTTCCATCATCATTGAAACCACCTCTCTGGATCTTGTGCTTTGTGCATCTTGGGGATATGCGTCAGACGGGGGTTGCCTCCAACAAGCCTTACCAGTTCAACAACTCACAGGGTTCTTATACCCTCTGGTAAACTGACATAGCTATGGGAAATCACCATGTTGTATGGGAAAATCCACTATTTCTATGGCCATTTTCAATAGCTACGTTTAATTACCAGAGGGTAAACTGTAAATTGACATCACCCCTCTCATCCTCCCACAGCGGCACTCACTTGCTGGGCATCGTTTGCAAGAACCCGCTTGTGGGATCATCCCCACACACTTCTGAAAGCTAAGGTGGAAATTCAAGAACAATGCATTGAAAGACAAATAGAATGTGTTTTGAAGGCACATAAGCTTGTAGAGATGTTATATATATATATATAGCCCGTCCATTCATTTTCCCTTTTGACGTGGCCACCAAGAATGACTTCCAAGATTTCTGGAAACCCCACATCACGCCATCGCCCAAGTGGCTGTGGATGGTCCCGGAGGTGTTGGTACGATGCACTCCGCTGCATGGGTGGTGAGCCGATTGCATTCAGTGGACACATTGCGTTGTGGAAAAACCTTGGGTGCGTCGTGGCTGGGACTTGGCTCTGCTGACATCATCCTGCTATGAGTCGACGGCACCCTGTACCCTTGGTTGTTGCAGAAAAAAATCTGGTTAATGAATGGTTCACCACCCCTCACCACCAGCAAATTTGGTATGATTAATCTTATATAATTAATCGGCTGTGATCCATACCCACATAAATATGATGGACAACTTTGGCACTTCCATATTCTGACAGAATACCAAGCAAATCCCAGCTCTTGCTTAGTTTACGTCCCATTCTTGATGGTCTACATAATTGGGCAACTGCTCACAAAATTCAACGCAACATGCCATCCCATGGCTTCGGGGGGGATAAGAATCCCAATGATCCAGCTATAAGTTGGTCCAAAGTATAGATATATCTACTATAAGCCCAACATTGTACCAAAAAAAACTCTGCTAAGTAGGGGATATATCTATTGTAACAACAACAGTTGACCTACAAGGTGGGCCTCCCCAGTTCCAAGTTGGTTTATTAGCCTCATTGTTAATCATAGGGTAAGTATCATAAATCATAGTTCTTGGAGTTATGTTCACCAACTGCGCTGTAGTTTGGGGGCCCTACTTTGTACATATTTCAACCAACTTCGCAAAGGTAAATGGGAGCCCCGGGCCCTCTGGGCCCTACCAGGAGCCCAGCAGCGAAAATAAGCTGCAGCTCCAAGTCTGCATCTTCGGGCCAAACGATGCCCAGCCTGAGTGTTGGACGAAAAGAGCAAAAACAGGGACATCACCGATATCATGGGTTTCGTATGGAGTTTGATATGGTTTCAGATATGGTTTGATATTGTTTCATATTGTTTCATGGTTTGATGTGGTTTCATATGGTTTCAGATATGGTTTGAAATGGTTTTCTCTTGTTTTATGTGGTTTTACAGTAAAGTATCCCCTATAATATGGCAAACAAACCAGTATGATTCATACTCATGGGCATTCCCAGCTTGTGGATTATCTTGCATTTGTCCTTTCAAACCTTTCAACGGTCCATTGACGCACCCCAACTTTAAGTAGCTCGCCATGTAAGGGACATAATTTGGGTTTCATCATGTTTCATCTATCCCCTTTTAATTATACATATTTGCTTTGATTATCATTCCCCCATGTTTGGTACTCAAAAGTCTCCTCAGAATTCCTTGGCCGTTTCTGATGCTGATCCACAGATTCCGACTTCATGGGATTCCAACAGGGATTCCGAACGCTTGCACCGTGGAGACCAAGGGACAGTTGGACCGTGGCACCACCCTCTGCCCAGCCATAGTCGCGCTTGATGGCGTAAGGCAAACGGAAAGCTGTGGAAGCGATGATGCCGGAGGTGTAGTAATCACCATCTGGACCTGAATCCAGATGGGTACGGTACAAGGTCCTGTTTGGTGCTGCCCCAGTGAGCTAAATCGCAAAGTTGGTTGAAATATGTAGGTTGTGGTTTATGGTAAATATAACTATATATATATATGTATATGTATACATAGTTGTTTGATTCCAAAACTACATTGAAACATATTGAAAGTATTCAAGTTACATAACATGTAATGTATATATGTTTGTTTAAATCATTTTAGATCTTTACTATTTGATCTTGGAAATTCTTGGAACATCGTGTCATCTTGTCCCCTTGCCATCACCAAGGTGCCATTAAAGGACACCGCCAGGCAGAGCTTCATGTCGAAGTGCGTCTCGATGGGCGCTCCCCAGGGCGGCTCTGTAGGGCCCAGATCCTTAGGACAGGAAGGGGCCCACAATGGCCCACAGGGGCCCATGGGTCCCAATCCATGATGATTCATGGCTAAGCAGCCAATGTGCTGGTTGAACATGTTGAACCAGGCAAACATCTGGTGAAGATATGTAGTTGATGATGGTTGATGTATGATTGGTATGAGTCTCAAAAAAAAACATCTCAAGTAACATATCAAGTAATGTTAGCAAAGCAATAGGATCACCATCCCCGTATTTGCCATCTGTATCGGTGGTGTAAACCATCGATTTATACGGGTGGTTTATGGCATTGCTTTACAAACATTAATCAATTAACCATGAATATATAATCACCATTGACTAAACCATTATAAACCAATACTAACCATGAAAAACCCACTGTTTTTTCATACTTGTTTTTCACCAAAAAAACACCAGCCAGGCCACCAAAGTGCTCACCATCGCTCACCAAGGTGCTAAGTCCACAGGGTACTGCCCTTGCTCCAGCCAGAGCGGCGCATGATACTCCGTGGCTTCCCAACCCGCCCTGAACGCTGGGGCGGGCGGCAACAAACAGGGGAAGGTTGGGCAACAGGGGGACCATTTAATGCCAAAGACGTCCAAAAAAAAGAGGTTTCAGCGACATCTGAAAGATGCGAAATCAACAGGAAGATAATATCAACCATAACTTTCAGATGGGTGAAGAGGAACTCTTCCAAGAACCCCTTATGTTTTTACCATCAAATTAAGGGGCTCCACCCCAAACACTGGCTGGGAATGTTCCATTGCCATCATTAAATCCGACACACGGAGGAGCATGTCATTTGTCGCCACCATTGAAGGTGTTATACCTTAACCTCTGGTGCTTATAATCCAAGGTGGTGCCCCACAGTTAGCTAAGTTGCTAGAAATAAGTGGGTGAAGGGGTTTGTGAAATATAATGTAAATAGATATATCTATCCATATATATATATATATAAATATATATTAAAAAAACATAAATACATAAATACATAAATAAATACATAAATAAATAAGTAAATCAATAAATACATATATATATATATATATATAAATTATACATATATATATATATATTATACATATATATATATATATATGGGAGTTGATCAAAATTCCTTTATCCCGGAACAGCCATTCTTCACGAATAAAAATTTTACTTTCGCGAAACTTTCGCGATCTCCATGTTTATCTTTCGCGGAACCCATGTTGGGCAATGATGCCTCTTATGANACGAATAAAAATTTTACTTTCGCGAAACTTTCGCGATCTCCATGTTTATCTTTCGCGGAACCCATGTTGGGCAATGATGCCTCTTATGAAGATTATGAAAATTCATTCATCAAATGCCAAATTGCGCCAAATTATCACGGATCACTTCTTGATAGCCTTGTGAGAATGCAGCTGGCAGTCTCAGGACATATTCAACCGTGCTGATTACTTTTTTTGGCAAGGCTTCCTGGGCCACCCCCTTCAAAATACACTTTGACTTTCGCCCGCTCCTTCGCAGAACTTTCGCGGAACTTTCGCGAAAATATCGCTATCTGCNACTTTGACTTTCGCCCGCTCCTTCGCAGAACTTTCGCGGAACTTTCGCGAAAATATCGCTATCTGCCGACCCCAGCCATCAGCAGGGGCCGCATCAGACAAAAAAGCTTAAAAGCAAACACCAGGGGCCTTGGTGTTGGCTCTCGCAAGGCCTCACTTTTGGACGCTAGGCTGCTGCATTTGGAGCTTGTTTCTTGGGACTGCAGAAAGCAATATTAGGCAGTACCAGCAGCAGGTCCAAGGATGTGCTTCAGCACCATGATATTTGGCTGTGTCGAAGCCTCACCTTTGGAAGCTCAGCTGCTACCTATTAAGGAAAGGTAAATGTCCAGAGTACAGCACCACACAGTGAACTGAACCACCCTTGTGCCCACACACCCCCGGGCGACAGGGGGTGGTAGCCCTTTACAAGTTGATATATATATATATATATACAATGATGAAATACAATGATTCATAATATCCAACTTTCGCGAAACTTTCGCAAATAAAATGTTTACTTTCACGAACTCGAGAAAGAACTTTCGCGAGGGGTTCCGACATAACACGAATGGCTTTCGCAATTAAAACTCTTTACAAGGACCTTTAGATCAACTGCCATATATATGTACACAAGCATTATATACATAAATCTCCCTGGTGTCTCCCTCTGAGCTTCCCCCACTTCTTGGTGGCAGCCCTGGAGGGGATGGGATCCGCTGAAGCATCTAGTGAGGCAGTCGCCAACCTCGGCCCCAAGGTTGGATGGTTTCATGGTGGGTCATCCTTACCCTCCAGTTGAACAGCTTCTGGTAGGAAAATCACCATTTTTAAGAGGTGAATTCTCGAACTATCCTGAAATTCAACAGGATTTTTGAGAGGTGAATTCTGGAACAACATGGGGAAAAAGATGGAAAAGGTTCAATAGTTATGTTTAAATTCTTGCAGAGGGTAATGCTTAGTACAGCTTAGTAATTCGTAGTAAGCCGTAGAAAGGTCTCTCTATTCAGTAGATTTATATAAACACATGTTGATAGTTGACTAAGACTAACACTCCTTCCCCAACATATGAGACCAGGTCAACACGCTACTTGCCAGCATCATAGCAAGCACCAAGTAGGACTAGATGGAAATCTGCAAGCTGAACATTAGGAAACATGCCAATGTCAGCAATGACTGCCAAGATATAAAGGGCATTTGCAGAACATGACTTGTAATCGGAGCTTGTATACGACCAACACACCGCAAAAGTTCAAAATAAGACCCGTCGAGCTGACACGGTGACCCCGGACTGGTTGGGGCTTGGAAGGCTACTTCCTATTGGGATGGGGCAATTCTCTGGGTCTTTGCTCAGGAGGGATGGTAGACCCCTCTTTCCTACACTAAAGTCAGTGGCAATAATTCGTTGTTAAATTCAAAGATTGCATGAAAAGAACCATTAAAACGACCCACTGATAATCATTCTAATCATATAACTTATCAATAATATTAGTTATTAGTTGCTAATAGTAATAACAATTCTTGCACTGCCCATACTACGCCCAGTTGCGGAGTGAACTGGCTCGGAATCGGGCAGGAGACCTCACGGAACGGACCGAAACAACCGTTGGACAACGGGGGATCCGAAGCAGTTGGACCCGAGAACTTCGGGGTCAACTCGCCAAGAAATGTGGATCTTCACTGGACAAAATAATCAGATGATACTGGTAGAGATTTGAAGCATGTTTTTCAAGCATGAGACAAAACGAGCAAAATCTGCGGATCATATCCATATTTGAGCTATTCATCCCAGCACTTTGTGGCTAAGCATGGCTACATCCCAAAAGCAACCGCCTCCTTTGTGATTGAGCCTGACCTGCCCAATCAAAAAACATATGCTTGGCAAGTGTGGCCCACATGTTCCTTGGTGATCAATCATCAAGCAATCACCATTTGCATTCAGAAGTATGTTCTTCAAATAGCCTGAGCATCTGGCATACACTTACATGCATGTCTATCTGAACACTCCAAATACAATACATCTGTACCTCCCTATTCTGCTAGTTTCAACCACGATTGTATATGTGAAAGGTTCCAATTCCAGTCAAACTCATTCCAAGCAAACAAGGGCACAAAGCAAGCACTCAAGTAGTGTTACAACTCTCCACCCCCTTGCATTCAATCATCTGTCAAGAAGTCATAAAGCGCCCACAAAAGGCAATCCCACCACACGTTTTCTCTGGGTGTGTTTCTTTTTCTGGCCACCCAGCCCGGCACCCGAAAATCCTGGTGGTCAAATAGGACATTCGTCTGCGATTGGAGCATTTTTCCGTTGCCAGGTCTTTATCTATTTGAGGGTGTGCTGGGGTATATGGATGTAGACGGTATACCTCCCAAACCGGCATTTGAAGAAGAAAATGATGCTAAACTAAGTTCAACCCCACTGCTGTTGAGCCAGGGTGCGGCAACAAGGCCATTGCCATCTGCCAGCTTGGAACCTTCTAAAAGGATGCCTCGGTGCAGCAGAATCGAGACTCTCTGGCAGCCTTGTGAATCTACAACCGTGTGCGATCCACCCAATGCCATAAACCTTCCATGCTATGGGATGGTTGAACTACCAGCCATTTCTGGTAAAAAATTGGTGCAACTTTAGCAGCAACTATTTTGGTTTGAAAGTTCCAAGGGTGCTTCAGCAAATCAATTTCCAGGTTTCATTTTTGTGCCACCTTTTCTTGTTTAAAACATGCGCGGCTTCGGTTGACTTACTTGGTTAATTAACTGCCAACGAAACCCCGTCTGCGCCCGCAGTGCCGGCAGTCGCACCTTGGGTGGTGGCAGCATAACCGGAGATTTTCATGCCGCTGGCCACAGTTCCTGGCAGTTAACAACCCACAAATCACTGCTTTACAGCGATATAATACGCATCGATGGCTATCCAATTGCTTGCATGAAGTTGATAGAGAAGAGAGCCACCTGCAACATAATCACATAATCAAAGGGAAATTGCAATGTGGAGTTTCGCCCAATTTCTGGCTGATTGCATTCCCGGTGTTCCTACCAAAATGTGTTGTCACAACAGCCTTCAAACGTAGAACACTTAACACATGAGAAATAAACCCGAAAAAAGTGTCAGAATAAATACAATTAAGGGAAACTCATGACTTGAAGGCATTGGACAACCTGCCCCTTGGGCTGTCAAGGAAATGCAATGCGCAATTCACTTGTTGGCTCATTGTAGATTCTTACTGACTGCACAAAGATACACGTAGGGCCACACTTGATCCATAGAACCCAACCCTTCAACCGAGTGATCATTGAACAACCAATTTTAGATAGCCTCTGGTAATTAAACGTAGCTATTGAAAATGGGCATTTAGTTCGTGGATTTTCCCTTTGAAAAATAATGATTTTCCATAGTTATGTTAGTTTACCAGAGGGTACACTTCATCAAAAACGACATGTCTTTCGGATGGCTAGTGTGTTGTATGTATCTCTATGTCTATAAATATATATGTAACGTACTCTTCCATGATCCTCGTGCACCCATATTTCTACCAAACCATTGGCCCACTTCCATCCGCTCTTCAGCATGGTTTCTCTGCAATTTTTGATGGGTTAACTCCCTATATCAGATGCATGTATATATATATATAAAAACCATATAACTATATAAAACTCATGTTTGATTGTTGAACTGCCCATTTTCCATGGTTCACCTACTAATATTCACCATGTTTCATGCAAGCACCCGCTGTCCTAATGCGTCGTAGATATCGCCCACAGTTTTGCTGGGGCAACTGCTATTGGTATCATTAGTCCTGAGTAGGAAATCGCAGGCTGCTCCCTTGGAGGATTCGCAGGAAACAAAATGCAATCCCCCTAACTAAGAGTAGTAACTAACGTAGACCCTGCCAAATAAGGGGCTGAATGACTACAGGACAGTACCTGTTCCGAAAATATTCAAACAGGGTAATTAGTTGGAAAGTCTACTGAGCACAACGCTATATGATATGTGTTGGGTTTCATTGCTGCATGATGGAAGTTGTAATTGACAGACCTGAAACTTGTTTTTGGGTGGTTCCCTCATGTTACCTCTATTGACCATCACCCCTTTTTTGGTAATCGAGAGCTACTGATTTAAACACCCAGGGAACACAAAAGAAACCGAAGGAGTCAATGGGCTCAAAGTCTCAAAGGGGATTCGTGGGTATAACGGATCAGTCGTTGAGAAATTCTTCAGCACCTTTGCACCCCACTGCAATAGGTAGCTCCTAACAGCTCTCCAGCAAGTAGGGCACAAAAAATCAAGCTTGCACCCACATCCAATGGTCAAGCCGAGTCAATCTCCATTTCCCGGTCAAAATTTGCATGTTCTCAAGGAACGAAATCCACCAATATTTTCAGACGCACCTACAATCATCACGGTTTACCATGCAGATTGACATAAATTGACATAATTACATTACATGGGCCATGTGGATCAAAACTTCACCCCCCAAATCATACTCCGAATGCTCCCTCAGAAGATACGGCTGGGTCCATAGGGAGGGTCTAGACTCTCGATCCCTTTTTTGCACAACCCCAGTAGCCCAAGCGGTTCCCATGATTCCGCGACAAGTGGCATACAGGGCCAATCACCAGTGGTGGTTGCCTCGGCCAACACATCAGTGTCATAGGACATGGAAGTCTTGGGGAAGACTCCGAGCAAGTATTAATGGATTGGTTCTAGCAAACGCACGAAACTAAGGTTGTTGCCAGTAATTGCAGGGATTGCTTCTAGACTCTAGACTCTAGATTTCTCTAAAAAACTAAGTCTGGGAACTTCGAAATTGCTGCATAACCCTGCTTTAACTTCTTGGTTCTGTTGCTGGGTCTCAGGAGGATGCCCCGACACTGCAAGCCGCTCAGCCTGAAAACTGGCCATTTACCCTCTGGTAAACTAACAGTTTGCTATTGAAAATGGCCATTTAGAAATCGTGGATTTTCCCATTAAAAATGGTGATTTTCCATAGTTATGTTAGGAAATACCAGAGGGTACCAATGTAACAAGGCACCGTATCCAATGCCAACAGCGCGCAGTCCAGGTCTTCGTTCAGCCGATCCAGTGACCTCGCTTGCTGATAAACCATCAATTCTTTGAGGGCATCCTATGGTTGAAATGGGTATTGAAAATTAATGTCTTAGGTGCTCACGAACTAAGGGGATAGAAAACTCCAGCCAAGAATTGTGGTTCATGAGTAGCGGTCTAAGTAATCTAAGAATGACTTAGTTCACCTCATACTTTTTGGGTGTGAGTCCCCTGTTTCATCAACCCCAATGATTGAAAAATTGCTGCTCAAATAGAACGCCGTCAATCCACGGACCTATCTCCAATCACACACCGTTCATATCTCTTTGCTGATTCTCCCCGTCTCCTTAATTAAATCACCTTGACCCTCGAGGTAGCCGTACTCTCGGGGTGAATTTCATACCAACATCCTGAAGTTAAATGGACAAATTCTCCAAATTCTTCACGGCGAATTTGAGGGTCTTATTTTGGGTGCCAGGTGGTGCCCCAGTTGACTGGGCAAGATGGATACAATATGATACAACATGATACAACCATAGCTCCGAACGGCTCCCTCAATTCCCCGCCGGAGACGGAAGATATACATATCTACCAACTTAGACAGTTATATCTATAGTCAATTATAGTCATTATAGTCAACTATCATCCTGCTTCATCTATCTCTCTATGATACATCTATCTATCTTCTATCATCTCTAGCATCTTCTATCTGTCTATCTATCTATCTACCTATCTACCTATCTACCTATCTACCTATCTACCTATCTACCTATCTACCTATCTACCTATCTATCTATCTATCTATCGATCTACCTATCTATCGATCCATCTATCTATTGATCTATCTATCCATCCATCCATCATCAATCTATCATCCATCCATCTCTCATCAATCTACCATCCATCTATCAATCTGTCTATCTATGATATCTATATATATATATTTATAAGTTATTATAAGTTAGTCATCCACAACTGGGATATTCATCCACCTTACAACTGCCGGGCACCAGCTTGTGGGGTCACAACAGGATCCGAGTGACACCATCTGTCCCCGCTCTGACTGCAGGTGAATGGTCACCTGACGCCAGGCTTTAGGGCAGAACCCGCTATCCGAGGATCTTGAGGCCATGTGGAGTCAAAATTGAGATTATCCAACAATTCCGGGGGTGGTGCCCAAGAAAGACACTTCTATCAAAGTCATATCTAAATCTATATAATATAATGTATATAATCATATATATCATTCATAGTCAACATTATGGTAAACCATAGGCGTTGGTAGCTTCCAATTTTCAGACAAACCCAAACCATGGCTACGCTACACTTCGATGCCCTATTTCTCCACAGGCACACCATCAACATGTAACAGCGACCATCGTTGTTTTCGAAGCTTACAGTCCATGAATACTGTGAAGATATACGGCCTGTGGAGGTTTAATGCATATTCCTACCCCTCAAATCTCAAGTTTAAGAAAGCCCAGAGAGATAAACAAAATGTGTGTTTTCCTTAAGATGCATGGCACATATTTTATGTTACCCACCTGTTTACAACAGACTGGAGCCGCATTTCAAAAAAACCACCAACTCGGCTGGTGGTGGAGTCACCAATTCCAACTTGGGGTTCACGGAACCAAATGGCAAAACAAGACCAAATCCTCAAAGCCACCAACCAAATCCATTGACCCTCCTAGATGTAATCTAAGATGGCAACGGGAAATCCCCATTCTTAATTCACAGCTAAATCATCTACAAGGGAGGCTCTTCCAAGATCCCATGTTTGTTACTTGGAGGGTTTCTTACTTGAACCTTTCCTTGCATTCTGCAGTTGCCAGCGTGACACCCCCTTTCATGCCTAATATTGTACACCTTACAGAACAGGTATTCCTTGTTGTTTTTAGCTGGGTAATAAGCCCTCACACATGAAAACTACAATTCATCGGTCATGACTAACATTAGATGGCCCGCAAAAGGCGAATTCTATCTGCTTCTGCGTAGTCCGTTTTCCAAAACAATGCCTTCCTTCAGGAGAAAAAAATAAAAACAAGGAAAATCTCTACCTGGCTCTGACCAGGCTCCAACTCATTTTAGGTGAATGATGAACACAAGAGTAGTAAACATGTGATTTTACATCTTTATTTTTCACTAAATTTCCAACCCAAAGGTACCCTCCACGGGTAATCAAACATGGCAATGGAAACATTCTTAATTATACTTGATTTTCCCATCAAGACTTCCATTTACACGTAGATTCCATATGTAATATATGTTCCAGGATTGTCCTATGATTTCCCAGCCACAACCCTGCATTTGGAGGGGTCGGAGGCAAGCGCCTGTTGCTCCATCTGGAAGTGGTGCGTGATCAGTGCTGGAGTCAAGGTCACCATATCCTTGGGGCCGCTGCCGCCAGAGAAAATGATGATCAAAACCATGGGATACTGAAGGTAGCCTATTTCCACAGCCATGCCTGGAATAAGTGGGAGCTCAAGGTTGTAGATGGACATAGTATAGGCAAAGTTCTGGATCTCTTCAGTGGCAACTTGAAATCTGGCACCTTGAGATGCCTAACTTCATGACATCATGACATCATGTGGCATCCAGTTTAACTAGGCATCAACACTTGCAGAAGTGATTCAGAAGATCCGAACCCAAAAACGATATCGTAGCACATCCCAGCTACTTTGCGGAAATCGAAGTGGTTTTCCCAATGTTTCGGTAGGCTTACCATTGGATTGATGTTGGATACATCCATAGTTAGATGGGGGAACAAAGACCACTGAACAAAAAATGGAGGGGGCCTTCCTGTGGACGAACATTTTTGCCCCACCCCTACATTCATTTCACAACAAGGTTGTTTTTCAAAATGGTGATGGCCCCAAATCATCCAGACTTACACCATGTTAGTGTTCACACATCTTGAAACCCATGAATATTGGGTTCTCCCATTTTCAAAGACCTCCGAATGGCTCAGGGTTCCACCTACCTCCTGCCCAAGTGGCTGGATGTGGGGTGTAGGTGAACATCTGCGAGCCATCTGGGGCACTGCCTCAACGCGTGGCCATATCCAGTGTGGATGGTATATATAGATATACCTTTAACATACCTTGAATCTCAATTCCCGTGACTCTTGCAATCCAAAATTGTTATCTACAGCAGGAATAAACTCCGTTTGACACAGCCCCATGTAAAGGATACAACGTGTAGTTTCATTGACAGCTTAAAACCCCAAGTGATCCACCTCCCACTCATGAGCAAGTGCAACAAGTCAACCATGTCGTAATCTATCTTATTCTATCTTTACATTCTCTACTAACTATCAAGACTCATCAACTTATCAGATCTTATAAGCTATAGATATGGCAATTTCACCACCCAAAACTCCACCCACAGACTACGGCCCCAAGTGGAACGTTGTCGAAATAGCCAAGGTGCCCGGTCGATGTTCCGGAGACCGGGTGATGTAAACGGGAACCTGGGCCGCTGGGCTGCTGCCCTGGAAGGTTGAAGAAGTCACACGGCGTCTGGGGATATAAATGTGCTGAACATTTCACTGTTGGGGCTGTTGTTAGTTGTTGGTATAATCCAGCTGATTGAACCCCGGGTCTTGCTGCCCAAACCCGTATTTTTCGCCACATTTTGCTGATTGAATGCCACGTTTGTTGGCAAAATCCAAACATCCGCTGATTCAATCCCAAGTTTGTTGGCTAAGCACTAGATTGTTTGTTGATTAAATCCAAATTTTGCAGCACTAAGGCCATCTAAGCCCCCTTAAGCACCACATCAATTCCCATCTCTGCCAGCTGACCGCTTCGGGCGCCGAGTGCTCGGGAGAGATGCAGAGCAGGTCCATCCAGGGGCTGGTGCTCTGGCCCTGCCGTTCCGCCTGGTGGGGGGACCATGGGAAAAGTGCTCATTTCACCAACAAACATATTGATTATTTTGTATCATGGGATTGGTATTTTTATGGATTCATATTGATTGGTAAATACCAGATAAAGTGCTGATCATGGGATTTATATGGATTTATATTGATTATTTTTGGGTGAGTTGTGATAGCTGAGTTGACGCAAATAACTGGGTTAACTAGAGTTCATAGGGGATGTCAAGAGCTCTCTCATGGGTTTATCAACCAGCTTGCAACTGGGGGGGCCACCCTGCAATGATGATTTTTCTGTGGAAATGGTGATTAGTACTAGAAACCAATGGTTTAGTAGGGGATGAAATCATGTCTTTGTCTTTGGGACTAAGGCATAGAACTGGGGTTGTTTAACACGAATGGACTAGCTGGGATACACTTCCTTATAACTGGTGCGCTCTACAAAGTCCAATGTTTTTCTCATTTCTGGCATTATAGTTGCAAATACTTATTCCCACTTTACCGGCATTGTCATATCCCCATCATAGCATATTCTAACATATCCCTATTATATTGCCGCTATCCGTTATCATATCCCCATTAAAGCTGAATTATCATCCCCTGTGCCAAGCACATTCTGATTTCATGATCAATCTAGGCATTAAGGCGCGACCTCCAACTTGTCGTGCCAAGCTCGACCATCGCTATCAGGTCGAAGCCTAGGGATTTCGATGCTTGGAAGCAGCGGTTGCTGAAGAAATTGTCCTTTCTAAATCTGTTTCAATGGGAACCATATGGGAAACTGTAGAACACGTGTTTTCCTTTTTCTCAGCTAACAGCCAACATGACCTTCGCATGATCTAATTACTCTGGCAGCATTGGACTTGCGTCCATCTTTTTATGGGAACATGCACAGATAAACATCTATGAATTAATTGGTTATTTACATCTGATCATTTGAAATGGCAACAAAGATGGATCTCATCACCACAAACTGCTTCGACTTACCTTGTAGAAATGGGAGTCAGTTACCCTCTGATGCTCCAATCTGGCAATGGAATAGACCGGAGTTGGATGGGAAAATCTAGCAACGCGACTCGACATGATCTACGCATGGGTGCCCGGTCAAATTAGCAAACGGTTCTAGGAACATTGGTCCTTGCTACAATCTGACTTCCCCCTGAGAATCCCGCTCGAAGAATCTATGGTTTAGCCGTGGGTTTGTTCATTTTGGAATCAATGGACCGGGATCGGATGTGTGTTTAAAAGGTGGGGTTGGTTCACTTCAAACATTAAAGACGCAACTCCAGATACATTTCTCATGTGGGAACCGGCCAACATTGAAGCATGCAAAATCCATGCCCATGAGCCCCTCAAAAAGTGCTAGTTCCCTCTCGAATCAATTGACTTGAAAAGTCTGCACTTTCATCCCTTTCCAAGCATGTGTGCACCGAAGCAGGTGGATGTAGGTGTGGTACTTGCAAAACTGGCCGTGAGCAACAATGCTCATCCATCTAACCTATCAATTAAATTCAATTAACATAGTAATTACTGTCCCAAAATCATAGAAAATCAAACGCAAATAACATCAAGTACCCTCTGGTTATTTGACATGGGTGGAAAATTGCATACAATGAACCATATATAATTAGATCATGATAATGATGATGTACCTATTATACAAAAATGATGATTTTTCGGTTTGCAGGTCATTTTTCTGAAACCTCCGCGGTTTTTTCCCAACCTTGGGCACTCTTGGGGGAGCTCAGCATGGCCCAGGGACGCAGCAAAGGGCGGGTGGTCCCCAAAGACGCACCACAGCGCATAGGGTTCCTCCGAATCTTCCGGCACGCGCACCGTCAGACGCACCTTGGAGGGTTGAACTGGGAAGGGCAGCATGGGAATAGCTGAGTCCCTGGGAAGACGTTGGCGTTGAAGAATGGGATGGATGTCAGGGCTGATGCGAACCAAGAACCATTGATGGTCATTAAGGAAATTAAATCATCCTTACTCCATACGTGTTGAAGATGGCGTGATTTTTCATCCTTGGGCATGATTACTTAAGGGCCACGACAATCGGGGGAGCCCTGAGCCAACCCCCATCCAGCTACCTGGAGCATCCTGGAGCACAGTAGCCTCCCTTTGTTGAACTGGGAACCAAAACTTGGCATCAACTTAAGTCAAGGTGCCTCCATTCAAATATTTTTGGGGGATTTTTGGGGCATCTTCAGATGCCATTGAGCAATTCACATCCATTTACCATCACCCCGGGCAAATCACCTGGTTAATCCTTTTTATAGGACTCGTCATTCCATGGATTCCTCATCACTTCAGGCCCGCGCATCAGCTTCCGAAATTCACGCCGAGCATCGGTTGTTCCGCCTCTCACTGAGCCCCTGGAAGGTGAAAATGCCTGCGCCACGCGAAGCTCAGCTGCTGGGGATATGTTGAGCTGGTGGCCACATGATGACACCCTGGTTGACATACCGGACATGAACCCGAGGGATCCAAAGAGTCGTTTTTTGATGTTTTTTTGGTGGGATGGTCATCTACTCATTTTGGGGGACTTCCCAGTGTTAACAAGCATCTATACAAAGCATTGCACTGATCCCAGTCAAAACTATCTTCACCCCAATTAAGTATACAACATATTTGAATGGTAAATAAGCCTGAAAAGTGCTGCGCCTATCACCCCAAATCTCCATATACGTGTATGACCCATGGTCCATGTATACTTGACAAGGGCCATCTCTGTGACTAGCTGCTCTGGATTGGGATCAGTCTTTTGGAGTCAAACAGTGGGACGTTTCTGACTGAGCATTTGTTCAAGCGCAAGCATAGGCTTCAAATCTGCAAGCATAGGATTCAAAACTGTCAGCACAGTCTTGTTTTAGATTTTAGCTGTTACGTTGTTTTATTCGTTTTTTTCGTATGCACAGAGATTTAGCCCCCCACCCTTCCTGTGATATATTTTGGGACAATCAATTGAACAACCTGGTTGGACCAACGTGGAAAGGTCGGACGTTGTAGGATAGTTACCCCAATATCAGTGTTGCGTGCTGAGATCAACGGCCCCTGGCACTAACGTTGCGACATCAATTCGTGAAATACTGCATCCAACAGTATAGTCATTTTTCGTCATGTATTATAATGATTATAGCTAAACAGGAGATATAAGTGGGAATCATTGTCCCAAACAATATTCATGTTAGCTTCCCATTTAATATCCCAACAAATGGTTTCAAAAAAAGTCGCACGGTTTCCATTCAGCGTCGACCACGCTGCTGCGCGCCTTGACGACGATGAGCATCGTACTAGGCTCCAGGGTCTCCAGTGGCACCACGCCCAGACCCATGGGTAGAAGCTCGGGATCGAAGGCTGGCCTTGTAATGGGATGATGATTTCTAGGGACATGGGCGGATCTTGCCAAACTGGGATGTTTATCATAATCTGCCCAAATGGCGATGAAATTGGATGAGAATATGTATATGTATTCATTTAAGCACATATGATATATATATATATATATAAAGAATAATGCACAAACAAATGCGTAAAGTCTGAATGAAGAAAACCAACTCAATGACATAATGAAACGACAGAGCTGCATGCACAAAGCGGGTGCACAGCGAACCGCACCGTTCAAACTATGAATTGCCAAAATGGTATGGTTGGTAACTTGGCTGGGCAACCAAACAACGAAGGTATTTGACCAAAAGCAGAAGTAGAATCACTTCGATGAACAAATACACAGCAATTCAACAAGTGTAGTTGGTGGTTCATTCTGGCCCGCAGGTTTGTGGGCTAACCGTACCAAAACATATCTGACGATGTTTGCACCCCCCGATTGAATGGGATAAACCACAAAAATGCCATGCAACATTGCATCTGGGAAGCAATCAGCATGCGCCGGATGATGCTAAGGATGCATCCCATTTGCGAATGTATGAATTCACACACGCGCACATATATATATATATATTATAATAACAATAATAATAAGAATAATAATAAAAATAATAACAATAATTATTATTATTATAATTATAATGAAAATAATAATGAAAATAATACTACTACTAATAATAATGATAATGATAATAATATTAAAAATAGTAATATATAATAATAACAAAAAATAATAATGATAATAATAAAAAAAATAATAGTAATAAAAATAACAATGATAATCATAATAACAATAATAATAACAATAATAATAAGAATAAGAATAATAACAATAATAAATATATATACCTGGAACCTCCAGGACCTGCATAATTTCATGCCTTTTGGGCAAAATCAACCTTTCAAATCACAGCCGGAATTCTGAGGTATGTCGTGATTTTGTATTTTCAAGATTTGCACATATCTTGAGAGGTTGAACAACATAAATCAACAGATTTACCACCATTACCATCCTCATTCCAGGCCCCGATGAATCAGCAAGGTGAAGTTGCGCCAATCATTCAGTGGCTCAAAAGTGGCTACCTAAGGTCTGTGCAGTGACTTGTTGTGAGGAAATCAACCGAAGTTTGTGAATCACACAAACCATGAAGCCATGAGTCATTCAACATGTCCTGTTGATGCAATGCAATAGGTTTATCACCAGGTGTGCATGATGGCTTAAAACAAATATATTGCGGCATACAAATATAGAATGGTAAGACCACCCTGACTGCCCATCCTTCCTTTTCTTTCAAACTTGTTGCCCCGGCACATGGTCTTGGCGGCTTCTCACACAACGCAAGGGAAGCAAGGTGGAACTGGAACCAGGCAAAGTGTGGGCAGGAGTGTTGTTGACAACAACATTTCACTTTTCTCATTTTTTATGCTGGGTTTTCACCCTGGAATGTTGGAATGTTGGTTACCACACTGACTTCTCCCCATCTTGAACCCTTGCTCATCCTTCTTCCACCTTCTTCAAGCGCCTTGTGCAGGCGAATGGTTCTCACGCAGCTCTCCTTGACCAAGCCATACTGATGTAAACCCTGCGTGTTTGCAGACATGAACGGGTGGCTGACTGGACTGGGCCCAAAGGTACCCTATATACAAGCCTATGACTATAGCCACCTCCACAACTGGAGGAAGGTGATGGCAAACTGTAGCTACAAATAGGCGAAAAGTGTTAGAATGATGTGAATCCTTTGAATATTTTCCAGCAAGTTATCAAGTTTCTCTGAAGCAAAGATCTGGTGACCCTAGCGGAATCTGTTTTCTGCTTCTGCAGCTTCAAGCTTCTCCATGGATATGCCCTCATGCAACACCATGCTATCCTAATTTAATTTATGCCCGTTATATATCCATGTCCAACCTGCTTTAAGTTACAGCCCACTGGTTTACACAAATGTGCATATACCCCATCCATTGTAAGTCAACATTTTCAAGATTACTGCGGGCCTGAACTGGTTTCATTCCTGTCCCAACCATGCCGGCTTTTCCTCGGCGTGCTGCTGCTGAAGCGGAAAACTTAGAGGCGGAGGAATGCAAGCTAGACCCGGCTTCACTTGCCGGCATGCTTGAACATGATGTCCGCATTCGAAACCGCCTTCGGTACAAAGAGGAGGGGAAGCTTCTCAGGTGGATGAAAAATGAGAAGGGGAAAGACATTGTTGGGCAGATGGCTATGCCCATCATTGCCATGAATGTGAGGGCCCTTACTATTCTAGCCCGGTACTGGTGCCCGAAAGCCAAGAAGGTGGCCAAGTCTCCCAGCATCCATTTGGTCAGAAGAGAGGCAAGCAAGGTTTGCAACATCCCCCAGATTCAAATGCTTTTTGATTTGGGTATCAAAATTGTTCTCAATCAGGTGCAGTTATACTAGATCATTCCTATGGCTACTACAAGCTCCGCCCATGGTCATTTAAAATGAAAAGTAAATCCATAATTCCTCCAGTGTCCCATGTGTGGTCAAACCTGAGCTTTCCTTCTGCACGCAGGTCCTTGAATTGAAAGCTGCGTGCAACTACCCTCTTGATTCCGCTCTTCTAGAGGCTGATTCGTGAAAAAGCTCTTCACATATGGATGTGCCAAGGGTGGATTTGGGAATGACAAGAGCCCCGTCCGTCGAGACCCTTGGCTTGGCCCATGGACCTAAAATGTTTTGGTTGATGCATAAAAGTTCCCTATGTTACATGATTTTAAGATATAAAATATGTGCATGCTCAATATTGTTTACTGCATGCATTTTGACCCAAATATTAGGTTTACACAACAGGTAGTAACAAATCAATAGGTGCATATTTCCTGAAAACCATAGAGAAAGAGATATATCCTGCATGCGCGCACAAGGACCCTGCAGTCAATGAGTTCTACGAGGAGTTGTTCAAACACTGGTGTCCTAAGAAGAAGCCAGTGCTGATTGACTTGGACAAGGAGGAAAATGAGAACGAGGTTGACTTGAGTGGGTTGTTTTCGGTGAAGGGTGAGGAGGAAGAAGAAGAAGAAGAATGTGGGGGGAATGAGAATAGATATGCTGTGATGGACCCTTACTTCACCCAAATGATGTCTGATGATTCTGGGCCGTTGCCACCTTTGGAACCTGACCCAATTGAGACTGGTGAGGGTGAGGGTGTGCATGCAGAGACGGGGAAGCATGAGGACAAGGTTGAATGTGACGGTTTAGAGAAACCTCTTGATCGACCTAGTGCAGTTGGGGTTGATGGAAAAGACCCAGCCACACCTCATGTTGAGCTACCGGAACCAATGGCATGTATCCCTACTACACCAAAGGATTCAGTTGCCAAAGTCCCCTTCACCCCAGAGCCAGAGATGTCCAACAAAGAGCTTGATGAAAAGATTGCACGTTTGAAGCAACTTGCACCAATTACTTTTTGCAAAAGGCATTATCTTTTTCGTGTTGCTTAAAAGGGAACCAAGTCCAAAACAAACAGCAGCGGCCATGTTTAGTATACGAAGTTTGCTTCCTTCATCAAGATTATTAAGGATTTTCTTTTAGGTTTCATGATGCAGATGAAAATTACCCTGAACGTCTACAATGCCAGTCATGGTTTACTTTTCTATTTCACGTTTGCTTTCTCTATTGGGTCCCTTTGTTTCCGACTGCCTAGGCAGCGGCTTGCAATGGTCAAGCATGAGGTTGTCCAACCTGTTGCAATGGATGCTGTGGATACCCTAGCGTTCGATGCGACTCAGGTGGCTTTTGACATGAAGGAGGCTGCTGCTCCGATTTGGGTTGATGAAACGCAACCTGATGGTGATGGGCCAGGGACAGTGTGCAGGTCTTTGGAAGCAGATTTCAGCAGTACCACGTTTTCTGAAGAAGGCAAGGTCCAAAATCTAAATATATCAATTATAGATATATATAATTATGATATATATATATATCATATATGTATGTCAAGCTCAAACGGGTTTGAATTATTCCCCCCTGGGTGCGCGCACAAATTCTGTTCCTGGTCTCATTTGTTCTCCGTATAGGTTTCATTGTATGTAATATTGGGTATTGGTTTGATGGCATGTTTGACCAACAACATGACTTAATTCACACCCCTTCTGCAGGTGATCGAAAAGAACGCTTGGACGCCATGGAAGTTCCCATTCTCCAGGGGACGACACGGGAGGTGGATGATCCAGTTTCTGACCAAAGGGTGAAGGATGAAACCAAGATAGATGATCAGCAGGTGAAGGCCGAGATGATGGCTATGGAGGGTGAACAGGCGGAGGCTGTGAAAATTGAAAAGAGTGCTGAACAGGTGGAGGATGTGAAAATGGAGGAGCACATGCAGGCTGAGAAAAAAGAAACGGGCGGTGAGGATATGGAGGCTGAGGACATTGGGATGGGCGGTGGTGAGGTTGAGGATGAGAAAGTTACTGCAGTTGGTGAACAGGTGGGGGATGAGACAATGGAGAAGGTGAATGATGAGGTGGGGGATGATGAAGAAGAGATGGCCGAACAGCTGTCTCCAAAGGATTGTGGCATGGAGGAGGAACAAGAACATGAAAAGGTTACTGGCCTCGACCCCCTGAGCAAAGCAGACAAAACACAGCCTGACCTTGAAACCGGTGAGCCCCCCGTGGTTCTGCGGGTAGAGCAGTGGCAGCAGAAACCAAAGGCAAAGGCCAAGGCAGGGCCTAAGGGAAGGCCAAAGGCCAAAGCAAAAAACCAGGCGCAAGGCAAAGGCAAGAAAGCAATCACCAAGAACAACAGCAAGAGAAAAGCAAAGGGGGAGACTGTTGAAATTTTGGACTCAGGAGAGGAAGGTGAGGTTCCTGAGGAAGAAGCAGCAAAACCTTCATGCAGAAAGCGTGTTGCAAAAAAGGCCCGGGCCAAGACTGCACCCAATAAAGAGCCAACCGGCAGCAATGAGCAACCTTCGAAAGCCTCTGACAGCAAGGAAAACAAGGAGCCCCCCATCAAATATCAGCCAGTCACTGAGGAAGGTAAGGCTGACATAGGAGCAGCTTTCAACTGGGAGGACGGGAAGGAGACGGAGCAGGCTGGTGAGGGAAATGACAACGACGCTGGACCTGGCTTGGGTGAGGAGGAACAGGTTGAGGAACAGGCTGAGGATGAACAGGCTGAGAAACAGGCTGATGTCCCCACAGACAAGCAGCAAAAGAGCGACTTACCATCCTTCGCCCGTCGCCCGCCCCCAAAGACCTCACCATCAAGGGACAGGTGGTTTGTTATCCGGGACGTTTTCTACGAGCATTTGGAGCCTGCCTTGAAGTTGTATGGATTTGGCAACTACAAGTGGGAGGCCTGGTGAATGATATCAAACAAAAAATGGGAAAGGCAATCATAGTTAGTTTTAGTGTTGTTCAAATTTGAAGCCTATATATAATTCTTCCATCATTATGTTGTTTCAACATTAGCATTTAGTTCCTCAAAGCATCAATCTATCTTTGACTTTGAAGTGGCTGCTGTCTATTTCCGGCATCAAATAATTACCATTCTATTCTATACCATTCTACTCTTTAGATGTGGCTGTTCAACCACTATGCCTGCCCGCCAACATGCCCCTCAGGTTGAATGGTGGAATTGGGCTATGGACAAGTTGAATGACGACAGCGTGAGCAATGAGAATCTACGCGGCTTGGGTAGTGATGACATTGCTGAGAAGTTGACAGCTGTGGCCATGGTTCAACTGAAGGAGTTCTGTCGCGAATCTTGCATTCCCACCGAAGATTGGGAAAACCTGGAATGAAAGGTGTTGGTCCCTGAAATGACGATGAATAAATTTGAGTAGTTCAACCATTATTAATATGACAAGAAATGTACTAGATCGATCTAACATTTTAGCATTTTAGCCTTGTTTCTAAAGCTGTTTGCGTATGGTAACCTGGCCTGAAAGGGGCGCGAAGGGACTGACAGGAGAGCTTGCTTTTTGAGAGGTGTGCAAAACATGCACCTCTTTGTTCCAACTTTCTCGGGGTCGTGCAGTCACATGGGCTGCACAATTTGGGGGTCTGACTTAATCATTGAACGTGTTACTTAGCGCGTCATTTGCAGTAGATGTCTGCTTTGCTTTGCAGGCTCTTTCAATCTTGCTTGCTGCTGGCATTGGAAAATATGACAGCATTCAGGGAAGCTTACTTTGAACATTTCTGCATGAGCCCAACCCATCCTTGAAATTCAAAAATAAAATGAAAGTAAATGATGGGATTGTTGACTCATGTATAGTTTTTTTTTTTCTCCCACCCCCATTGCTTTACCCCCTACCAACGCATGTCAATTATTCGCACGCTTGCCAGGTGAATGCCCATCAAACGGGGATGCCGAAACCTGGCCAAATTTGGCCTTAGCACAGTGACTACTGGAGGCGGTCCCTGCTGGTTTTACTGGGTGTTGGGAGCAAGTGTTCCGTGTTTCACCACATGTCTTTTTTGAAATATGACCATTCTTTCGATGGCAGTTCTGGCTGAAAACAAGCTTTGATCGCAAGGATATATCCATAACAACTCATTGATTTGCCCTACGCCGGTGACAGTTGAAATTGATACCAACAAAACATGTGCCATGAAGGTCCAATAGATAGTATATACATGCATGGGTATTTCTCAAAATGGGCGATGCTCGAAATTATTAGACATTATGTATAAATAGGCAATTTTTGAGCATCCACCATTTTGAGAAATACCAATGCATGCATATGATCCTATGTATAGCATATTGTATACCCCAATTTATAACCAAAACACACTATATCACACCATGTTTGGACACCGATTGAAAAGTGTTTCACCCTCTTTTAGAAAGGCCCGTTGATCTTTCGCCATGACCCCGCCTCAATTCGAGCTGTTCATGAAGCGGCTCATCAAATTTGGCATCCCAAAAGATGCTTGTCCTGCACCCGTCAAGCCATGATTCAATGGTACATCAAAACTGGAGCCGTTCCTTCCTATAGATTATACAACTAGAGTCTGAGCTAAGGTAGTGATCTTACTCATCTTGCTGGTTCGGTGGCTTGACCTTCCACCACAAGCTGACCCTTACCAAGTGATTGAGATGTTTGCAGGGGTAGGAAGGATAGCAGCCCTATCCAAATTCGCTGGTTTGAAGTCAGTGGCCATTGACCTTGAGTATGCGAAGGAAAGGTGGGAACGGGTGGACAAACGCTCACCTATGGATATCAACTCTGACGCAGGGTTAGTGTCCCGAGTTCGCATTATTTGTTTTCCAATCTGGTGGGCCCCATGGAAAAAGGAATGAATGACCCTTATATCTATGATCTATTATATATATATACATACTTCTATTCAAAAGACATAGTATATGGCCTAGTCATGCAGGCTAGGTAATTCATAGGGGTTGCCCTGGTGCAGCTGTCAATGAGAAACCCTTGAACTTCAGGTTATGTATCCATTTGGTGTTGACTTTGCAATGGGAAGAACTCACTGGCTTCCTCGCCATAGTCTGTTCATCATGGGTGCCAGTCAATCGTGGTAGTACTGGCAGGGGAATCCTAACGCCACTTGGAAATGAATCCTTTTTGGCGGTGAGACGTTCGGACAAAATGACATCAAGGCCTTTGGGATGAGATTTGATCAAACAATTTTTTATCAATATTGTTTGAAAAAAAACATTGTTCAGTAGTGTCCTGTCCATCATGCATATGCCCAAAAAAGAGACATGGATTAACTGTTGAAGTTAAGCCATGCTATTACTGCTGCTATATCATTTCGGACATTAATATTTGAACGATCTTTTTGGGGGATCCCTGAAGGTGCATAATCATCATGGCTATGATTTGGGCTGCTGGCGGAACCTTCCTGGTAGAAAACCCTGCCAACTCATTGATCGCCCTCCACCCCCGGTGGATCTGGTTCCTTGAATGCCTTCGTAAATTCCATGTCTTTGTGCCTAGGCGATGCAAGCACTGTGGTTTTTAGAGTTCCACAATGGGGTATAGAACACGTTTATGAATAACAACATGTAACAAGTAAACACCAATTTATGATAACATGTAGCATGACATATTTGGGCCTGCCCCAAGGTATGGAAGGTAGTGTTTTGGATGAGGAAATTCGGTGCTTTGTCATGGAAACGGACGTGGTTATGGTCAAACAGTCGCCGTATCGGGGCCCTGGACAAGGGCCGTTTGACACCTGAAGAGCGAACCACTGCCCGACCGACTACTACAAGATATCGAGACAAATCGGGCAAAGTAAAATTTAAAGGAAATGGCAACCTCAAGAAATCTCAGAAGCTCTAAAGCATTCATGTGCATGTATATGATTTCGATTTATGCACCATCTATTATATGTTATCTCTATTGATCCATCTTAGCAAATTTGTTTGGGGATGTTTGGTTCGGATTTATGTTCAAAAATTGGTTTAACCATCCTATATGTCTTATAAACTGTTTAGTGGCCTGCTCAGAGGGCTCCATGTTCTTGCATGAGTCAGACTTTTGAGGATTTACACCTACAAGTATGCAGCAAACTTGGTGAAGCTCATCCCAGAATTCCAAGCTGACTCGAAAGCCCGTAACTTTCCCGTGGAGGCATTGTTGGACTAAACCATAATTTTCTACAATAATAAATGTTCATTTGATAGTCCCCCATTCTATCACCACTGATTTCCCTTTGCTCTTAGCCCTGGCAGGTGGGGAGCGAATCCACAGCCTTGGAACTTTTCGCTGCTATGGCCTTTTGTGATGAGGGACGTGCTTGGGACCAGGAAGCTGATCTTAGACGTGTGATTCGCTATGCCAGAGGGTCTAAGAGACTCCAAATTCCTAGTGAATGGCGGCCTTTGCTTCCCACTGAAATCTAATTGAACCAAATTAAATGGCTTGGGCAGTTTAATTGAAATCCAGGCACCTTCATTGGTACACAATGACCATCACACTTTGTGCTTCATTTCCTCTGCCCTGGCTCCTGCATAGCAAAGTGACACGCTTGCGCAGTGGGTGGAAAGGTGCTGTGGGGCTATCCGTGGCAACTTTGGGATTGATAGATAGGGATTGATATTAAAATATTGTGGAACCTGTGTCATGGGACTCATTAAAAATTGGGACGTTGAAGTGCAGTTTTGGTTGCATATGCGTTGGGCGTGTTTTTTCTAAATGGCCCCCATACTATCAACAAAACTGGTCTTACATTCAGGAGTTCAGTTCTGATAGGGAAAGACTTCATGGGTCTTGATCACAGAGATGCGCTCGTCATGAATATACATGGGATATAATATATCGGATCATTACAAGAGAGAAAAACGATGAGGACTTCAGGGATGCATACGTCATGATCTATGTATCAGGGACCATACTAATCCATGAGCAAACTTCAGGATCAATTGTATGCATGTGCATGCATGAAGTTTAACAGTGTTCAGGGACCATACTAATCCATGAGCAAACCTCAGGGGATCTCAGGGATCATACTAATCCATGAGCAAACCTCAGGGGATGAGATAAAAAGCTTCAGGGATCTTTTAGGGGCTGAGCAAACTTCAGAGCTCATAAAATGGCATGAAAGAAAATCCATGAACAAAGCTTCAGGGGTCCATGAACACAAATTTCATGAGTTTCTTCATGAATGACAAAAATTATGGCAGGAAATACCTGGGAAAAAGCAGGAAATACCCGGGAAAAAGCAGGAAATAACCGGTCGTCCATCTGAGGACTCATGGATCATGAGGAATTCATGGAATCATGAATTCAGAGCTGTATGAGGAATTATACATTGCTCATGCATCATGAACTCAGAGCTTTTTGCTGAAATCAAATTCACAACAAACAGATTTGCAGCCGCTTGAGTGGATCTCGTACCATTAGTAGCTCTGTATGCCCTTAGAGCTTGGTTCCCGGGTTTTTTCTTCAGAGACGCTCGTAGAGGGTCTTTCTGTGGTGAAGGCTGAGATAGGCATGGATGATCTTTCTGGTGTCGATATTGCCTCTATGGAGAAAGAACTCCATGAGCTTCAGGCCTGCCCCAAGTGTGATCCCTGTGTCACATAGATGAGAACAAACAAGTATGGTATATATATTATAATATATAATATATTATATTATATATATTATATGTATCATTGGTAAACTCAAATATTGAATCTTCCATTCTATTAATTTCCAATTTGTGTGGCTATGTCTCCATTTACAAAAACAGATTCCACCATCACCATGACTGCTGTAGGCCATGAAAGCGGCGCGTGTCATTCCGACCCCTGCCCGAGCTGGTTCAGAACACTTGGGGCCAGATGAGGAGACCATCCCAGCCAACTTGGAGGTATCTTGCATTCTTCATGCGTAGTGCCTCCTAGCTGTATTGACTATACATGACTATATATATGCACATAATTACATCACATGGTAATTGTTTTATTTTCTGTATATGGAGTTCCCTCAGCCCTGACTTCATGAGTTGGTAAAACATCCTTTCCTGCCCAGGTAACGGCTGCAACAGCTGAGAGCCCTCCTTCTGTTGATGCTGTGGCTGCATCTCCTCCTGATGACGTGGACATGGCGATTCGGGACTTGGTTGATGGCTATGACTCAGAGGAGGATGACCCTTGGACTAACTGACCTCTCGCAAAAGTAGCAAACCATTCAAATACCATCATTGTCAAGAAACCCTTTGTCTTGTAGGTCCACTTTATGGAATCTCTGAATGTATGTGCCTTTGAGGCTGAGTTGTTGAGACGCTTATCCAATGCTGAGTTGGAATTTCCTGAATGCTTCACGCCGGAGACCCCTGCTGTGGATGACCCATACGTCGGACTATCCAGTGCTGATGATGCCCAGGTCTGGGGAGTATGGGGTCTCACACATTGTTATTGAAGATCAAACATGTTGTCCTAAGTCCAATTTGCATTAAGTGCATGAATGCTCCAACATCATTGGCAAAGGCAAACCTGCATTCTATTTTGTGTGAATACCTTTTTTTTCACTTGACCAATATTCTGGTCTAAGACAGTTTGTAAATAAGAACCTTCTGTCTCTGGGCCAACGTCATGCAGGATCTGGAACCGGAGCCGTTGGCGGTGGCTGCTGCTCTGGCTGCTGCGTTCACCAAGGATTGGGGACTGGTGTGCGAGAAAGTGATGTATACCCTGTATATAAGCTTATACTATATGTGTCATGGCCCTGACATGCTTATAACTTATAATACCTTACCACACCATCACATTGAATGCATGTCGGTTTTAAAAACATATAAAAACATGCATGCTTTGGTGGTTGATGCGCTGCAGGAAGATGCGGCGATGGCTGAGGAATCGCATGAGGATTCCTTGGGTGATGTCACGAAGGTGCTTTACCTTAAACCAAACCGGTGGATGGGGAATCTTTCAAACAGGGGCTTGGTTCCTGTCTTTAAGCAAATATGCTTTCTCATCCAAGCATTTGGGCTCTGTGTTCTGTACCCCTTCAACATCAATGGGTCCCCTCTTGCCACTTCAGGTGGATTCTACATCCCCTACATCCACTGCAGAAAAGAAGGCCTACAAGGTACTATGCTGCAATTTATTTTTCCAAGAATGCATATTCACTTCACAACTGCAAATGGGTCATTTTGAGATCTTTACAGTGCACTGATGTTATCTCTACTTTTGGGGTTATGTTGGGTATGCTCTTTACATGTTTTCTAAGGCAGGCGAGAGCAACGCTATGAAATGCCTACGTCGACTTGTCCAGCCCAGGGCAGATGGATCCTTCCTAGTCCCCGAAGAGATCATTCAGAAGTTCAAAGATATTGCTGGGGGTGGGCGCTCTGAAGTCTTACGTCTATATGAACAGTGTGGATGCATCAAAGACCCTAGATCAAGTTGGAAAGGAACACATGTGGTCTTAATATGTTACAAGATCTTTCCCAACCGTGTTTCCCAGGAGTCTCCTCATTTCTCATCCGCAGCCGTCGTTGCAAGGATGTTTTCGTGAAGACCTGCCGTCGCAAGATTGAGCAAATCAGCGAAGAGGACCTGTATGTGGAGGGTGAGTTCATGGCTGAGTCTGACATGACGGATGAGGGTTATAAAGAGCATCTTGGTATTATGGATATGTTTCACATGTTGAGTCATGCCATGGCATCGGCACACCACATCAGGGTTGAGAACCACAGTGATGTTTCAAGGTATCCTCATATGCATCATCACATGGTATGCTTATGTCGAGAAGCATATCTGTCGTCAAATGCCATCTATAGTTATTCTAATAGTAAAATGGTGTATATATACACTGCCGGCTAAGGACCCGAATCGCTGCCATCAAAGCGGAGTGTGCAAAACATGAAGGTTGGATCCGGTCACCAGGCTGAAATCATCATCTATTTGTCAATCAGAACAAAGCTATCAAAGTAAAGCTCATAAATGCTCTATTTTGTTTCACTTGCCGAAACATTTTTTAAGTTGTCTCATCTAAAAGGAAAAACCCAATCCTGGATGGCTTTGTGTGATTCTTGTCTTTGCAATGCTGGCCCTTCTAGCTAGGGAGGATTGATATCCCTTGGGCCTGGCCTCTCCAGCTCCTTCTCCATGTATACGTGTTGGCCCTGAGGAGAGACAAGTATGAGAAGCAGGTGAAGTTGTATTGGGTGGAGACGAAGCAGGGTGGCCGCAAGCTGTTTCTTGGGTGCATATATAATTGACAAAGGTGTTAATCCATGCATGGATGTGTGTACCACTTTCCTCAAAAGATGTGGGTTGATATATAAATTGTTTCACCTTTCTATATACAAGCACTCCACCATTTTTTTGAAAGGAAACGTAAGCGACAAGTTCTTGAAGAAGACGATGAAATTTCGGCCGATGAAATTTCGGCGGATGAAATGGAAAAGTTAAAGAAGGAGATGGATGGGTTCCCCACTGACTTTGTCTTGCCCAAAGACATGACGGGCACCTCTACTGCACATGACATGCATGTGATGGGTAACCTAACTTAATTCCATCGTACAGCAATTTGCAACGTGTGAGATCTGTGCATGTTCCCCCTGAACTCAAGATTGAACGCTCCCTGCAGATCCCGTGATCATGGTGGAAGCTGATGGCAACGTGGATACTCAGAAAGCGCTTAAGGCGCTGAGTTTTCCTGTGATGGATGATGATGCATTGCCATCAAGCTACATCCAGAAGATCTTGGGTGCCATTTCCAAGTGGAGGGTCAAAATGAATGGTATCAATGAGACCTTGGATAGCTTGGAAGAAAAACCTGACAATGTTCAACCGTTGCTCACATCAAATAGCTGACAGGCTGTAGCATCAAGCTATCTTTTGTGTATACCGATCTTTTGTTTAGTCAAAACACCGCTAGGAGTGATCCAAAGTAGATGCAATGGACCAAGGTTGGGAACTCGAGCCGGTCAAATCGACCAAGCGCTGGTTGAGGTGGAGGCAAAGATCACTTCTACCAACACCCAGGGAATCATTGAAGGCTTTAAGCCGGAGCCCCTTGCTTTCAATGAGCATAATCACTAAATTGATTGGCTTCTGTCAGCGACATTTTGGTTTCCCTGTCCGTCCATTGGTCCATCTTCCCTGTATCTGCATGCCCCCCCGAGCGCCTGAGGCAGCAGGATGACTTGGAAGAGATGTTCAAGGAAGCGCGCAAGCAGTGCCCTGTCAGCGATTGTCAGGGCATGCTGTGGATGGGGCAGCCCCTGTGGGAAGACAGTCTTTGCATGCATCATGCATGTCTTAATGGTATGCATCGTGTTTATGTCATTGCAGCACCCTTTTGTTTCTGGTGAGCGGATGCAAAGTTCTAACATTTGATCAACATGAACTACAACATGATGTACTGCCATTGCATGGTAAGATAGGCTCAGAGACTTTAAGTTCCTGGATCTGCCCGACCATGGGACCCCCATGGCTATATCTCCATGCAACTTTTTGCAATCAAGACCGGATAGAATTCTTACAACTTCATCAAACCTCATCTTTACAAAAATACATGGTCTGACCTAGCCCTTGACCCGTGCAATGGATGAATTCTTCTTGGACTTGTTGACCTACACCTGCCCATTCAGTGGCAGAAAACGATGTGCCATCAGTGCGGGACTGGAAACACCTGCGGCGGTTAAGAAACCTTTGCTGATTGAAGAGGATGCTTGGCTAATCCGGAAAATTATTCAAGTGGTGTTTCAAGTCATGCAAAACAGCAGATTTTTTATGAATGGGATTTCCCATTTCTGGATTCTCTTCATCCAACTCCCTGTAGTTCAGTCCTTCAATTTTTCTTCGCTTGCTGCCTCATGTCCGGGGACCATTGCAACCCCAAAAACAAATTATTTAATGCTGGGTGGAAAGCAACCATTGATATTGTTACTATTTTGACATCCCGGCATTGAAACACTTGAGGAAAGACAGAGCACCCCAGTCTCCAACGCCGTTGAATGTGGGCAACTGCAAGTGGATTGGGTCCAATTGCTCAGCTTCAACATCCATAACAAAACTATGAAGATCCAACCGAAGTTGCCAACATCGGGGAAAATTCTTGCCCATTGCAAAAGAATGGTTCATGCCTTCCGGGAATCCTTGGATGTGAAGCTTTGTGTGTTCAAGATTGGGGTGACGGCAAACCCAATGGACCGCTTCTCTGACTACATGACCAAAGCATTCACCGTGATGTGGGTCCTCTACATCAGTGATGATTTGGGCCTTACCCATATGTTGGAGGCTGCCTTGATTTCAGAGTTTCATACTTCCACTGGCTGCAGGAATGCGCCAGAAAGTGGGGGTGAAGGTGGGCTCAATAGGAAAAAACATTTGGGACCACCCTTTTTTACATATATCACTGGCGGCAGAGCCGACCAATTGAAAAGGGTTGGGTAGATAATTTGCGGCTTGCACATTTAATTGGTACTAGCTGCTAGCTGATGCTATCAGTGCTATTCGTTTCTGATGCCGGTAGAAAAATATAGATCGGCTTCTACCATTCCTTGCCACTTCCCATCTTGTCATGTTCAAACTTAGCCCTGGCCTTCCAGCCTTTGCATCAACTTAGGTGCGCTGAAGCTTTGAGCCTTGCAACCAGGGCACAGTGACTGGGACGGATCCAACATACATGTTACAGCTGTGAAGAAAAGCAAGATGATAATGTGGCTAATGATAAACCTGTTCAAATGATATCAGAACCTTTTGCCAATCTTCAAGGAACAAGCTATGTTGAGAACCTTTAGCCTGTCAGCCAAGGCCATTCCTTCAGCACATCAAGTCCCAGGAGAGGAAAAGGATGAGAGATATGGAGAAAGAGGAAAACCCTCGGACACCCGCACCTGCCCGTGTGAAGGTGGAGCCAAAGGCTTCCAATAGAAGATCCAGGTGAGCGACCTTGGCATGTGACAATCATGCGCTAGAGCCCGAAAGCGTGCTTCATGCCATGTGGCATGCCCTGGGAAACGTAAAATGGCATTGGACTCAAAATTTCGAAAAATTGTTTCTATCATACCACTAGCTTGCTTACGGACTGCACAGCTGAGGGCTCCAATACAAGTTTTTCTGAGGGGGGTTCGGCCAACAAGGGTGACAAACATCCTTGTTTTGGAACGCTGCAGCTAGGTCATATGATCTGTGAGCGATGCGTGCAACTACATGCAATCGCTGGGGTTCAGCAAAAGTGCATGTGCATGAATACTCTTGGATTTCTGACATGTGGTGTTTGATCGCCCAATGATTTTCCAGATCTTTAAGGTGCATTTATGAATGTTTTTTTCTCTCCGATGTAAGTATAACGAACCAACTTCATTTTGCCTGGTGCCGATGGCCTATATACTTCAAGCCAGGTGAGCGCAACAATGTCAACCAACCTCGCCCACTACTGGAACATCTAGTGGAAAAGGTTGCTGATGGAGTTTCTTGAATGCAAGCCCGGTATTGCCTGCATGTGGACCAGCTCACTATGCGGGCCAATTCACCCATGTATAGGCTTCCCAATCCTTCTGCTTAGGCTCCAGCTGTTTCTCTGGCACAGCACACTGAAGCCTTGCGAGAGGAGCTGGACGATGGGGAAGTGTTTTCAAACCTGTCAACCAGTGGGCTTAGTTGCCAACCCAAAAATTCATCAAGGCAATACAAACGTGCAGTGGCGAGATTTGGGTTATCTGTGAAACTTGATTTTGCACTGGCTTTGTTTATTTCAGGGAACAACCAACTGAAGATGGCTTTCTTAATATTGATCCAATCCCTGCATTATATACTTCGTCCATGATTTGTCTTCATCTCAGGAAGATTCCGACCTCCTACCATGAGTATGCGGAGAATGGGACTGTGGTCAAACTTGCCTACTTGCGGCCCACTGATATCTTGAAATATCTGTTGACCAATGAGCCCTGGTTACTATTAGGTGGTTTGATGCCAGGGCAGGAAGCCCAGAAGCTATTGACTACGTTCTGGCAACTTTACCGGAATGAACATGGATCTCATGAAGTCTACAATATGGCAAGGGACAACAAGGTCCAATTAGATCACACCATACCAGTGTTCATTCATGGTGATGGAGGGCGAACACAGAAGAAGACCCCATTAGAGGTTGTGAGCATCAGGCCGGCACTTGGGATTGACACAGAGGAGCCCCCTTTGAAGTGCACTTGCAATGAGTCTGTTGTGTACCATGGTGCCGACAAACAGGATGCAATGTCAATGCGGTTGAACCAGAAAAACAATTCATACTTGACTCACTTCCTGGTATTTGCTTTTCCTTCGAAGAAATTCAAGACCACTCCTGGCCTTCTCCAGTCTCTCTTAGAGGCTACATCGGTGGACCTCAAGACAGCTTGCTGCGATGGCATTTCAGCTGGGGGCAATTTGTTCCATATAGCTGTGCTACGCATGTCTGGGGATATGGAGTACCATGCCAAAACAGGTGTGCTCAACCGGTCGTACCAGAATGTTGGACACAAGAACTTTATTGCATGCTGCCATGAATGCAGGGCAGGGGAACTTGCATATCCTTTCGAGGAAGTCTCAAGCAATCCCAAATGGACGGAAACCTTGTATGCTACTCCTCCTTGGAGGGTGCCTCCTCCATTCAAGCATATCCCATTTGAGGATTGGAACACGGGAGGTGCTGGAAGATTCTTCAAGAAGGATCCATTTCATATTTTTCGTCTTGGCATAGCCAGAAACTTCATTGGCAGCACCATCGTGCTATTCTGTCTTGAAGGTGTTTTTGACTTTGATGATTCCGACAGTCTTGGAATCGACGCGCGTTTGGCAAGAGCTGCTCATTTGCTTTGTGGTGTGACACACACCATGTGACTCCTGGTGCCATCCGGTCATTTTCAAAGGAAAAACTCCATTTACCTACAATGGGATCGTTCCCTTGGTGTGGCGGAAAGGGGTCAGACTCCATTCTGTTACTAAAGTGGCTTCGCTTTTTGGCTTTGCTGCATGGCCGTGACCATCCTGAGATGGCTATTTTTCGCTTAGTGCTCAAAGCGTGCGATGGTGGTTTGGCTTTCCAGTGCATACACGCACACGGAATGTGGCTGATGCCTACATGCAGGACGAGAGTTATTCGAGCGGCAAAAGATTTTGATCAGTCCTACGCGCGGCTGGCCTACATTGCCTTTACAAATCAAAGGCAACTTTACGCTATGGTTCCAAAGCTGCACGCTCTGGACCACTTTCCTGTTCAATTGGGTTTGCAGGAGTATGACGACTACTCTCTGAACCCTGCAATCTTTGATTGCAGCATGAGTGAGGACTTCATCGGAAAAGTATCAAAACAATCGCGGAGGGTGTCTTTTGTCAATGTGGTGGAAAACACCCTACTGGCATACAAAGTGAAAACGAAGTTTGTCATCAAAAGATTCAAGAAGAAACGCTTTCAGTAACTTTGCTACCTGTTGCGTTGGGAAATGATTGAGTTTTGAAAATAATGTTGATTATAGCTATGCCCCTTGAATGAAGCATTCCTTGCGCAACACAGCTTTCTTGCCCGCTGGGATCCTGACAGCTGGATCATTGAACCGGCACCCCATGGCCACCAGATAAAAAGCGATGGGCGAAGTGCGTCAAAGGTGATCAAGAAACATATTGGTCTATCAGCCATCAGCCAGTGACTGGGATGATGGGTCAATTCTATCAACTGAAGTTGATGAAACTTTATCAAAACTATTTTTCAAACATTCAATCTTGATTATTTCTTCGATGAATTCCTGGTGGTGCAATGCTGCAGCAACTTGGAGCTCGCGTGTTGAAGGCTGAGGAGGCTGAGGACCCCTTCAAACCACCAAAACTAAGGGGTTCCCCAAAGTGCTAGGTATGGAAATTTCAATTAGGTATGAAAATCATGTTTGGGTATTGAAATTTTAATACTTATTGGTAAGTATGAAAATAGTGCACAAGGGGAAGCTTCAGGTATATATATATATATATATATTATAATATACACATTCCACATCATTCCACGTATATTCACTCCAAACATGATCGAAATGTAGGCAAAAGCACGTCCAAGACACACATGAACCCAATCAAATCTCATTTCCACGTGCGGAACATCATCAAAGTCCCTAATATGAAATGGGTCTCGATACTTAATATTGTACCTGATATGTCTATCCCTAACATATCCCAATATATCCCCTTATTGAACACCCCTTGAAACACTGCTCAAGCATTGGCAAGCCGCGGGCCCACGTCCGGCGCGGGTGCAGGCACGTTTCCCAGCAGGTCCTGTGGCAGCCACCATTGGTGGCAAATTGTGAATCGCAGCGTCATGGGTGGATGGTTGGCTCTGCCCCGAGTTGGAAAGAACAAGCAATTTGTTGAAGGGGCATCTGCTTGGTGGTTTCTACCCTCTGGTAAACTGTTACATAACTATGGGAAATCACCATGCTATTAATGGGAAAATCCACGAACTAAATGGCCATTTTCAATAGCTACGTTTAATTACCAGAGGGTAATGCCTACCAACTCTACATATTCCACTGGCAACCGGGCTACCTGAGTCCTTTGTAACAGTCATCCCGAAGGTTCAGCTAAATCTGAGGGCGTTTCCTGCAGATTTTCCATGCAAGCAATCCATGGAGAATTGGTTCCCCGTTATATCATGTTATATCCCCATGATATTCCCTTCATACGAATCGAAGAATTTTGGCCGTTAAATCCCAAGACTCTTCACTAGCCTGCTGTGCTGGGTATTTTGGAATTATTCCCCATGACCAGCATTTCTATCCAAATATTCTTATGTGGTATACCCCATGCATTTAGTATTCCGATTCCATACCCATTCAAATCTAATTGAATTCCATTATATCCCACTATATATACCACTATTTTTGTTGGTTAAATCCAATGAAACCATTCATGTTCGTGCACGATGGGGGTGTCATCCACGCCTCAATGCGATCGCTCGACGCCATCGATGGGGCAGCGGCCGTTGAGTCCTGGCAAAGGGTAATGTGGGATACCTTAGGGATATCCAGAGGATAGATTCATCTAGATACCCTCTGGTAATTTGTTACGTAGCTATTGAAGCCATGGCCATAAAAATAGTTGATTTTCCCATGCATAGCATGGTGATTTCCCATAGCAAACTGTTATTTTTAACCAGAGGGTAGCTAAGTTGACTCATAACTCTCTTAACCAACATTTTGGTTTATGAGGGCTATAACCCGAACTAGTTTGTGGCTTTATAAACCAACTTATAATAACTGGTGGGCCTCACCTGGCATAGAAAATCTTGGTGGCAATTCACCTCCCAACTAACTGACAGTTGACCCTGTCCCATGGCCGATAGTCAGAGAGAATCAGTGATGATTTGGGAGTCAAAAATCAGGTACCTTCTGGTATCATCAATCGTGGTTGGCAATGGGAAATCCCTGAACCGAACGGAGATTCAATTCAAATGGGAAATTCATCGTGAAGTCACTGGTGAACTTTGCAGCACGCCATGTACCAAATGGTGTCCGTGCAATTGCAATTAAAGATGAGAATCATGGAACATGAAATGCCACAATCCGCTGGAATTGGGGGGTGTGCCCAAGAATTTTCAGCACAAACCCTAATATGTATTTCAAAACTATACTTTTTGAATGACTAACCTTCAATAAACTAACATAGCTCTTAAACATAGCCCATTTAGTTCGAAGATTTACCAATGAAAAACGGTGATGTTCCATAGTAAACTGTTAGTTTACCATTGACTAGTGGTCCACAAACGCAGAATCTTTAACGCTTCGCAGCAGCCGGCCGCCTCTTGGAACCACCAAACGTCCAGCACTGGGGAGTAGTAGCTGAAGAGGGGTCCATCCAACACGACCTGCCACGGAGATCGGTCACTGGGAACATTTACATTGGGATCACCATGGCTAGTACGTGTGCTATAACATACTCCACTATAGAATACAAGTAGTTCGCAAACCTGAGACAATCTATAGAATTACAGATACCTGGTTGCTATATCTAGTTGTTTCTTCAAAATGAGGACCACCTAAACCATGGAAACTGCAAGTGATTTTGGGGGTGCCCAATTTTAACAAACCATCATTTGGGATGAATGCCTCTACCAACCAATTGCACTGATGCCTGGGAGATAATTGGGGGACACTCATTGTCGGCATATGCAAGCACGATGGTGAAACTTGGGGCTGGCATCCGTGAATCTACTTTTATGCAACAATTGCAATGGCAAGCGCATGACTATCTCACCATTCTCAGGTGATTGTGTGTCATTCAAAATTGGTTTCCCCCCAATGCCAGGATAAATGGCATAAAACAATTCGGAAAATAATGGGATATCAGCCAACTATGCTAAGCATTTACTGATTTCATCATCACTCTAGCTGTTCCCACGTTCCCCACATGTTCCCACCCAGAAAAAATCAAGTCCAACTATTTACCTGCAACCCACGATAATTATTCAACATCTACGGAAACCAAAAAACAGAAATAACCTGAACACAAAAAGTAATGTATAGTAATGTAAGATTATCCCTAGAATTGGCTAGATGGGATTATCCTCAATGTTGCTAAAATTGTCCAAGCAATCGTCAAAATTGTCTAATATTGTCAATTGTGCGTTTCCAAGCTGACGGAACTGAGGCCAAGAAAACAACAACCAAGAAAAAACAAACAAACAACACAAACCCCAAAACCAAAAAGAAAGTGCATAGTTTATCTTTAAATATTTTTAACTGGTACTGGGACTGATCCTAATTATCCTAATTATCTAGGATTGGCATACTGATACATATTTTGTCATACAAATCCCAAAAAAATGTGAGCAAAATGCACCCCCTTTGATTTCCAGGGTCCAACTTGTCAACCTTTGGTCATTTAACGGTTTGCATTGGAAAATCAAATTTGTCAAGAACGGTAAATCATCATTACTATCATCTACAAATGGGCCATGTCCCATTGCAAAGTGTAAAAAAAAACACACAGGGCACAAAAACGGTGGTTCCTGGGTTCAAAAAGCCATCATGTTCCTTTCGTTTGGTTCCCCTTTTTTAATACACGTTCCACTCATCATAGATCCCTCGACAATTCGCCAATGAAACTAGGCGCCAGCCTGCCCGCTGGGATCCTCCAAACGCACCGCGGCCGAGTGAGGCACTGAGGCCTCAACCCGCGGGACTGGACACCGGTGACCGGTGTCAGCCACAAAAAACGGTGATTCAATCAGTGAAAACGGCGGTTTAGCCAGCTAATTATGGGATTTCACTGGAAACATTTAAGTTTCCTGACCATAGACGAAAAAATATATAGATATAGATATAGATATAGATATGAATAATTATATAATTATACAAGCTACCCCCCTCCCAAATAAAACATCTACCGTTTTGGTTTGTTTTCTTTGTTTTCCTTGATGTGCAAATGTATGAGGAGATATGGTAGGTGATCCAATTCATATGTTTCAGCGCTTTATGTGAAAGGATGTTTTTTTTTGGTTGCAAGGATGGAGATGACAGTGCGAGCTAATCCGCACGCCACAAGTTCCAGGAGACTATGCAACCTGAATCAACTCATGCACCATGATGTAATCATTTTTTGGTTACACGGATAGAGATGACAGCGTGTGTCAATCCGCACGTTCCAACGTGAGAAATTGCTGAAAGTCAAGGAAGACCAATGAAGAATCATGATGATGGCGAAGGTTGATTGATGGTGAGTTTGGACATGTGCGAATAACTGCAAACATCGAAGTACACACTGCACAATACACATCAGACTCTGCAAGCACCAAAGGATGCAACAAACTCATCTTCAAAGCCACACAACTTACCCTCTGGTAAACTAACAAAGCTATGGAAAATCACCATTTTTACTGGGAAAATCAACTATAAATGACCATTTTCAATAGCTATGTCATCATGGTAGCCTACGCCATGATCCTACACCCCGGTAGCTCCACGCGCATTTGGTGACCTCTTCTGGAGTCATGCCCTGCAAAAGGAGATTTTGAGCTCTTCATCTTACTGGTGCTTAGTAGGGAATGGGGGAATGACCTATAATAACCATTAATAATCCCATTCCCCTATTCCCTACTAAGCACAAGTAAGTCATTCTCCGGTGCCCCATTTCTTGATGACATCCGATGGCACTCAACTTCAGTCTCCAACATCTGCATTCAACTTCTGAATCTCGCGGTCTCAGGACGGATTTGTGTGTAGAAGCAGACGATGATGTAGAAGAGGATGAAGACGACTTCTTGGCTCTTTTTGCTGGTGGATCTTGGCTTTCCTCACTGCTTGAAGAAGATGACGGTCCTTGATCCTTGTCTTCCACCACTGGAGGAGCTGGCAAAGCCAACAATGGTCTCTTGGCATTATCTAAGGTAGCAAATGATCCTTTCTTTGCTGATGACAAGTTCTCCGCGAGGACTTTGTCGGCCTCATCTGTCCAGCCCCCAGTCATCCTAGTCTGGAGCCTCAATTTCTTTTGAACCGTGACCAGTGCAAAGCATATATGTATCCTTGGGGGGGGGGTACCACATATATATATATATAGTATTGGATGTTCACACACAAAAAAATATTGCCAATTGAAAAGGGGAATTCACGTAGCAAACATGAAGAATTCATCAGGAAAAACAATGAGTGGTGCATATGCGATTTCAATGAACAAGGATTTCACCTTTGTGCATGAATTGCGTGATTCTGTTAACATGAAATACACATAAATACAAATTGTTGTGCTGCTCACAAACCAAGCATTTGTTTAAGACTTGAATATGCTCATTTGTCCAAAAAGTCATCACAAAAGCCAATATTGTTTAGTCATCTTTTCTGCCAATGAAAACATACCATATATGGGAAGTAAATCCAACAATCTTGAGACAAACCCATATCATTTATGTTGCTTGTATCCCCATCATATCTGCATTTTGGGCTAGTCAGAATCACCTTTATCTTATCCAGGAATTGGTTATCAGGAAAAATTGCAGAACTCCCTGTACAATCCTTTGTGTTCAAGGACAAAACCACTGGTTTCCCTTTGTGTTTTTGTTCCTTGCAGTTGAACACACAGGCTTTGAAAATTACAAATTCCATATGGAGGTTTCCTAAAATGGTGGTACCCCTAAATCATCCATTTTAATGGGAAATTTTATTATAAACCATCCATTTTTGGGTACCCCCATTTTAGGAAACCCCCATATCCACTCTGGCTGGTTCCCTTGAGGACAAGGTGCCACAGGCACTCGACACCGCCCAAAGGAAGCTGACAGCGCAATCCTCGCAGGAAGTACTCAGGTCCCGAAAAGATGTCCGGAAAACGGGGGAGAGACACCATTGGAAAACCCCAATCACAAGCCAACAAAAACATGAACAGGGGTAGGTAGAAACCTTTTTTTGGTGAAAATAGTGTGACAAACTCAATGGAAAGCTCCCCAACCTGATCGCAAATAGGCGGCATGAAGCAGGAAAACACCCAAATCAAGGGAATACCAAGCTTTTTTGCCGGTGTCAGAGACCAAACTCTCTTTTAACAAAGGCACAGTTCCAGGATTTTATGATTTCAGGAACCAACTACTTGAGAAGGGGAACACGAAAGGTAGGTAATCAAGAAGGGGAATTAAAAAATGGAGGGCGGCCAAAAGAATAAATGCCCGTGAGGAAACCCCAAACAGCAGCATTGCAGGTACAGAAAGGCGTCTCTGTGTAAAAACGTCTCGGTACAAAAACATCTTTGTGTAAAAAAAATCTGNAAAAAAATCTGCGTGTAAAAGCTGGCCCGTGTAAGTGTAACAGTTTCTCTGTCTAAAAGCATCTGGTTGCAAGAGTAGCCATCTGCAAAAGGCTCGGTGCAAAAGACTGTCTGGTGTAAAAGACTCCAAGCGTTTTCAAGATGCCGTGTGCACAGTGGTTTTCNATAAAAGGTTTCTGTGCAAAAAGTTTCGGTGCGTAAGGGCGTCTGTGTGTAAGGTGTGTAAGAGCCTGTCTGCGCAAAAGCCTCTATGTCTAAAAAAAAAATGTGTAAAAAACCGCCTGTAAGTAAAGGCCTCTTGTGAAAAAACTACTGTGCGTAAAAGCTACGGCGTGTAAAAGCCTCTCTGTGTAAAAATTGGCTGTGTGTAAAAGCGTGCTGTTTGCAAAAACTGGTGTGTAAAATGTTCTGTGCGTACAGGCCTCTTTGCGTAAAAGCTTCTATGTGCAAAAATTGCTCTGGATAAAGCTTCTGCGCGCAAGAGTTTCCGTGTGTGCAAGCTTCTTGGTGTAGTCTGNAAAGCTTCTATGTGCAAAAATTGCTCTGGATAAAGCTTCTGCGCGCAAGAGTTTCCGTGTGTGCAAGCTTCTTGGTGTAGTCTGTGTGTGCAAGTTTCTCTGTGTCACAGCGTTTCTGTGCAAAAACATTTTTGTGCAAAAGCTGGTCTGTGTAAAGGTTTTTCGGTGTAAAAGCTGCTGTGTGTAGAAGCATCTGTGTGTAAAAGCGTCTGTGTGTAAAGGTGCCTGTGCACAAATGCTGCGCTGTGCAAAGACATCTTTGTGTAAAGCATCCATGTGTAGAAGCGTCTCTGTGCAAAAAAATCTTTGTGTGAAAGCCTCTNTGTGCAAAGACATCTTTGTGTAAAGCATCCATGTGTAGAAGCGTCTCTGTGCAAAAAAATCTTTGTGTGAAAGCCTCTGTGTATACTGGCGTCTGTGTGGAAAAGTTTCTCTGTGCGCAAACCTCTCTGTATAAAAGTATATGTGTCATTATGTGTCCAAAAGCTGCTCCGTGTAAAGGCTTCTCTGCGTAACGTCGTCTGTTTGCAAACATGTATCTGTGTAAAATGCGTCGTCACCACACCACCATCTCCAAAAAGGCACGGAAAGAACGAGAGTCAATACTTGCTGTGGCTACTGTTGTTGATGATGGCGGTGATGCGCACAGGGCCCCAAAAACCGTCATGTTGGTGGTGTTTTGCCAATTTTTGGAAGCCTTCGGGACAAAAAACACCATAAATACCGATGTTTTTGGCGTCTCAGAAGCCAGAAACCACGGTATTTACGGTGTTTTTTGACCCTGGTAGCAAAAACCACGGTATTTACAGTGTTTTGNCACGGTATTTACGGTGTTTTTTGACCCTGGTAGCAAAAACCACGGTATTTACAGTGTTTTGTGGACAGCACCTAGCGAAAACAGTGGTATTTACGCAATTTTCACCACGTTGCANACCTCCTGAATAATCAGGCAACGGGGCTGGCCACCCTCCCCTTTACTTCGTAAAGTAAAACTCAAGGTAGCCCCACTGGAGCTACCTTTCGTGACAAGTGAATTCACGAGTTGGAAAATGAAGTTGTTGGTGGTTAGATATCATTGCAGTCGGATAGTCAAAGTCAATCGGCATACTCATCCACAAGATATGGGTCTATTTTGTCTAACTCAATAGCCAAGCAGCAAAGTGGTTGGTCTGCAACTGTGTTCTTGTTGAGCAAAGTTCTCAACCAATGAAAAGTAATATGATGCTGGAACGTCAATAACCAAAGCCTAAATAGTATAACTATGTATATTTTGCTATGGTTTGAATGACCCCCGAATTTTCCCCCAAGCCCTTTACAGCAAGCCATAGTTTCATGTAATTATGAGTTTATGAGTCGCATAATTTCTGATGATAAATTATCCCAAAATTGCAATATTTGCAATTCATCACTAAAATTTTCCCCGGCTTTGACCGCTGCAGTTGCATCATGCCACAGCGCTGCCAGGGAACACCGGGGTGCTCAGGTCTCCGATTTCCGTGCCACGCCAGGAGCAGTGATATGGCACCCGCGCTAGGACCTGTGTAGCGCATGTGGTGTTCCAATGGGATATTTGGATCTGGTACTCCAACCTTTCAATGGAAAATCGTCTGTTTGCGTCTGAACATGGTGCATATGGGCGCAGCAACATGGCCATGACCGTAAAGAATAATGAGTAACCAGTGGATTTCAACTTAAGCCATTTCTAGATGACTTACCTTTTAAAGTTGGTGACTTCATTTCTGAGACGGCTGATTTTCGATTGCCGGGTTGTACTACTGAAGGATTAAACACGTAGGTTGACAGTCGACAGTTCAATCTATGTCATTCTCAGGGGGACCCAAAAATGAGTGAGACACATCATCGCCATGGCCCATGGTTGCTTCCCAAGTACTTCCATAGTGCTGGGGCTTCTCATGTAAGTGGTACCGGAAACTCATGAAAATATCTGTTCTGGACTTTCCATGTCAGTCTAACCTATAAATTCTCTCATATCTAAGCATGGACTCAAAGCGAAAGTATCAACCCGCCCTTCCAGGATTGTTCTTCTCCCCGGTGTATGGCTTTGAGCCAGTCATGTGAGATGCTGGACATGGCCCCTGTGCTATGCTTCAGAAAAATCGTCAATAACTCCAGGGTCCATCTGCAACTGATGTGTCAACAACCAATTGATGTGTCAACAACTTGGAACCTCATTCCATGATTCCACATGGTTTTCCTTGATTAACATGGCTTGAAACAAACCATGTGGCGATACATAATGCGATGCATCTCCACTTTCCACCCATAGTTAGTTTGCCTCGAAGATTGGCGCATGGCTTTTCCATTCCTGAGTGGCTCACTGTGGAGACGTCTGAAAATTCTGAACTGAACCAGTTGTAGCTACAAATAACCCATCAAATCTTACCAAAATCATGGATATGATAATATGGCTCAAGCATGCGGTGAGTGGTGGTCTTTAAGGACCTGAAATCTGCAAGGACACGCCAACATCTGCCACTCCGTCAAACAAATAAATTCAAATTCAGCATGCAATCGCAACAGTTGGATGTTAAATTTCAAACAAAACACAAAAAAATGTCCTCTCAACTATGCCCCCTGAGATGCATGATCAACTTTGTTTTCCCTTGCCTCTCAGTTTTTTTGGAATCACATGTTCCAATATAATTACAGGAAGAGGCCCCAAAGTTATGAGTTAACTTATTTTAAAAAAAACACTTCCATAACTTTAGATGAGCTACATACTTACCTTACCTTATTACCTTAGTACTGTCCCAACACGTCATAACTTCTCAATTGGCAGGCCCTGGCCATTCAAAACACGGCCGGGTCAAGCATCCAAGAAAACATAGTCCCCCACGGCGGCGCTGAATGGAGGCAAGGCTTCAATCACCTCGGGTGCAAAGCGAGGCCAACCCGATGACCGAAAGTTACCTGGTCTAATTGTAAGTGGAGGTTTTAACATCTTTCAACGGACATATCCTAAAAGCCTGTATGAAGCCATATGTTGCTTTTTTTTCAAAGCACGTTTGGTGTTTGATAGTGGCGTACATTCTCTCTTACTAGCGAATTTGTGAGGGGTCGCGCTGTTGGTAGCAACATGTTTCTTGTCTAAGCCGGTAAAAACCTGTGATGTTGGAAGTCGACAATCGCCACAACCACCCAACATCTCCTGAGATTATGGTTGGATTATATCAGATTATCACGTACTGACTATATTTAGTTGTTACCATATTATCCCATTTATCCTGTACTAACTACATTAGAAAATTATTAGTTACCATAGTTACCTAATGTTACCTATATTTTTTTGCGTAAGCCACATGTCTCACCGTCGATGGGCTTTCTGCAAAGGGACAGGATCCACAGGAGGGGCTTCGAAACGAAAATCCTCTTGTGCCATAATCAAGATCCTGGCGATGGAAAGGATAAAGCGGCTTTGGCGTGCTACAAAAATGGTGGTTTTATTGGAATTTAATGGGATTTGATTTAACCAAGAAAAACATAGGGAGTTTATATGGGTAAACAGTGACAGTAATAGAGCTGATTTATGGCATTTGGTTTATAAGTAGGTGAACTAGGTTTGTATTGTAGATCTATCTGCAGGTACTTGGCCGGATTCCAAAATCTATCAACCAACTCATACTTCCCAAAGAATGGGGCTCTAGTAAGACCTCCTTATTAGCATTGGTGGGGGTAAATAAGCTGTTATCAGTTAATAAGTTTGAAACAGAAGGCCTTATGGTCGGGGGTCTGATTTTTGGGCAACAAAAAAGGGTACCCGGTTGGTTTTCCATGAACACTGGATGTGAGCGCATTCAGCAACAACGCTGTTGGTAATGGGCCACTATATGATACTATATGAATATAACAAATCACGGGGCACAATGGGCGTAGAAACAAGAACCATCAAGAACCCAGATCGGGAAATTCATCACTCAAATTTGGAATACCGATGCGAATGCGCGTGGGCATAAGCAGCTAAAAAAGGAATGACCTAACTAGAAACAATGATGCATAGTGATGCCATATCCAACAAAATGCGATAGAAACACCCAGACACTTGAGCACCTTGGATGCCTGTACTATCCACGACCCTATGCCCCTGCTCTTCCCAGGAGTTTGCTGATTGCTTGTGGTCCCAAGTTCGTCCTTTGGACTACCGACCAACCAACCAACCTACGCTTCCACATAATGATCCCCGGCACTTCGGGTATGTCTCAATATATCAAAACTAGAGGGGGTTATAACCCACACATACACAACCTTGCTAACCACGAATCGCTGATTCTGGCAACATCTATCAAGTTCAACATCACTATGGAAAATGGCCCATTTCGTTCAATGATTTTCCCAGCTATAAATGAAACCTCCATTTGTTCACTGATTTCCCAGCAGTTCGCCATATTTGAGGATGCCGGAGGGTAAATCCATTCAATCATATCCCACTATGATTCCATATGCTTCCAAAATTCCCATTAAACATCATTAAACCCACAACTCACACAGTAGTTGCACACCACCCCGGCCGCGCGCAGCCATGACGCATGCGCAATGTCCAATAGGTCAGGTGTTCAGCATCATCAAACCATGCAATACAATATGAATTGATTCTGAACTCCCATGAAATCCAATTGAACCCCATGTTTGATTCAGTGTTTTTTTGCACGTCTTGATGACCCATGCATCATGAAGTGGGTTTTTCAAAATTGGAGATCCCCAAGTCACCATGGCAATCAAATGTTCATCCATGACTCCATGACTTGGGGTACCTCCATTTCTGGAAACCCATACCCTCTGGTAATTTAACATAGCTATTGAACATTGCCATTTAGAGTTCGTTGATTTTCCCATTAAAAATATGGTGATTTTCCAGTGCGCAAACTGTCAGTTTACCAGAGGGCTACCATAACATCAGCTAACTGTAAAGCTAACTATACTAGCCAACTATCTATGACTTGGATTTGGGGTACCTCCATTCAGGTGAATTAAGGCCATTTGGGGATAATATCCCTATACTAACCATATATTCCAGTGAGGTCGTAGTGAGGTCGTTATAATTTACCTCCATGTATGTAAACCTCCCAACACCGCGCCTCTGGCTGATGTTCACCTCCACTTCCTCCAGCACCAGCTGCAGCTGCAACGTCGTCCGCGCCGCCATGTCCAGCGTGGGCGCGCGGCAGTGCACCGAGCGCCCGGTGGCGACCGCCACAGCGGAGCCGTGCCTGGGAAACACGGTGTTGGATTGGTTTAAGGGAAAATCTACAGGAAACCATGGATTTTCCCATGAAATATAGGGGTTTCCTGTAAATTTTCCCATTAACCAATCCATTGAAAGAAGGGTGGGAAATGGTGATTTCACTAAGGAAAAATGATGATTTCATATGATTTCCATAAGTTTATCCTCTAAACTAACATAGCCATGGGAAATCCCCATGGCTACCGATGATTTTCTCACCTAGAAATCTCCATTGAGTTCGGGGATTTTCCCTACATGTTTACCAGGGGGTGACTATGAAACACGGTAAATAATGGCATTTGAATGGGGCAAACTGGCAAACCATCCACCAATTTGGTGAAGGATTTTGTCCATCCACAGTAAGCCTGTATAGCATTCACATAGACTAAATCTTTTCACATCATATACCCTCCGGTAATCAAACGGGGCAATTGGAAATCCCCTATAAATGGAAGTTTTAATGGGGAAATCCCCTATAAATGGTGGATTTTCCATTGCCATGTTTGATTGCCAAAGCGTATGCATGTATGTATTCACCTATTCTAGTACATAATTATAAAAATCATCAATCGATTAATCAAATTACTTTTTATTAGGGTACAATGTGGTACAACCAATGTTCAATGGAACAAATATGGAAATAATATGGAATGATTATTGTATGGTTCTAAATCCTATCCCACCAGTATCAAATACCCCTTGCAAGGGCCCAAGTCATGAATAGATCAAGTTTGATCGAGTACCAAGGCAGGGTCTCTGAAAGAGATCTCTAGCATCGGGGAGACAAGTGGTAAACATGCCAAAAAGTTGAGGGAGAAATTGTGAAGGGAAACTCAAGCCCTGTATAAGATTGAGACGGAACAAATCTAATTGGACATGAGATGTGACTATTCAACATCAACACTGGATAATACAGCATGAAATCAACATAGAGACCTAAAATACAGGCAACCAGACTTGCATCCATCAACCAAACATGGTCATACCAAGCAAGTCATCAAACGGAAGATACCACAGCAGGATATTCTTCGATGAAGCCATGGTGGTTTGGGAACTGCCCCATCTCTGGGCAAAGCCGCATCCTGTTTAAAGGAAAGGTATCCAGTGGCTACTTGGTTGCTCATCCCAAGAATTCTAAGTAGGTTGCATCGTTGTATCCGTGATTTTAAGTGGGATAAGTAGGGTAAATCCCAGGTTATAACCTACTGGGATGAACCACCCAGCAGTTGAATCACATGTTTTCTCGCTGATATCCATTGTTGCAGCTTCGCCGCATAGCTGCCCCTAATCCAAACCCAAATGGGCGTATCTGAAGGTGGACCCCAAGTTATCATTCAAGTTGTTGCTGGTTTCTCGATCTCTGCTAAGAGTTAATTCCAACCCAACAAGGGGTTAAAATCGAAGTGTACCACAAGCGAAAGTATCGAGAAGCTAGCTGTTGGTCATGTTCAATGGCTAGCATAGATGTTTGCTCCCGTTTGCCACAATTTGGCATCAATATTTATCATTATGAATCTATCTTTCCATCTTTCAATCTATCAATCAATCTATCAATCAATCTATCCATTTCTAATATTTCTAGCAAACAAACGGACTGCCAATCCAACTAATTTCCCCAGGTCAGTTCTCTCGGGGAAACCGAACGGTTTTGGCCACTCCCCCGGGCCCAAAGGCGGACCTCCCAAAGTCGCAGCGCAGCACGGCACCGTTCGGTACCGGCACAGCGAGATCCAGGGAGAGTGGTGTGGCGATTCCCAGGAGGGCTTGTTCTGGGCGGCAGGGTAGGTGTTGGGTTTCACCCTGAAGTGTGGCCTGGTTTCACAGATTTATGATGATTCCTGAGGAAATTTGGTGGTGATTTAGAAGGATTTTATTTATCTGGATGGATTTAACCAACAAAAATTGGTGTGAAATGGTGGTCTAGTACTGCAAACTCTAAGATTCTTGCAAGTGGTGAAACCAAGAAAACATTTGATTGGTTTTGATTCATGATAAATGTTGGTTGGTCTTTAATTGCTATCGATCGGACTTATGGTGGATAGTGGATAGATCCATTCTCAGATGGGATAACATAAGCCAACAAGAATGACCCGGGGGCTGTCTTGCGGGGACACGTGTCTCGTTTACCCTTCAGAACGAAGAATTGCTGTCCGATCCTTAAACGAATCTATTTAGCGGGGAACACATTGGATGTTACCCCCCAAGCATGGTTTTAAATGATAGCGGTGAATATGTGTATGTTACCTTGCCCATATATATATATATATATCTCTATGTATATATATATATATGTATATATATAATATATATTATATATATATATATACTGCACACATTTAGCCTCTATGTTTAGATGCATGTCCCACGAAAAACCTCCATCCACATGGGATTTCCATGGATGATTTGCCGGGCGGCTAGGCGAGACTTCCAGCACCCGAGGCCGCAACAGGAGCTGCCTGGGTTTGTGGAGCTGGATGGGTTGAAGCCTGGTGGGTTCACAAAAAAGGCAAGCCTCAAAAAGATCGACTATAGATAGAAACACGGTTCAGTTTTCAGGATTGGATGTCACTTTGTGCAGGTTTTTTTTTGCGGGGAAGTTTGCGTGAAAAAGTGCGATCGTAGTTGATATTGATAAAAAAAGACAGCATTGAGCCCCCAAAACAATTGCTTGGTGGTTGGCAGCATATTAACCATGCGGCCCAACATTGCCGCCGGTGTCAACAGTGTTGGACTTGCCAAGCCCAACATGTTGCGCTGTACTCTGGGGTCCCTCCTCCAATGGTGATGACTACATTGCGTGCCAATATGTGGCACGCAGGTCATATTCCATAATTTCCTCATCATTTTTCGAGGCAGAACTCCCAAATCAACAACCCATGTATCCAAACATCAAGGATCATCCAACAATCTACAGAATGTGGGGCAGTAGGCCAACCACGCTTCATGGTAGACATCTATAGCTTGATGGACTTGTAACTAAGGGACATTAAGGGACACCAGTCGGACACCACATGGGTTTTGTCCAACACTTCTCCTTGACTGGCCAGCCTCGAGGTTGGGTTTTGGGCATTGCAATAGTTTCTTGCGATCCTGGAAAGCTAATTCCTCCATCCGCGCCCTGATTGGGTTGGTTCATTTGGTGCCCTGCAAGGGTTCCAAATCCCAGACCCTGGTGAAAGAGAGGCTTCTGGCCAGCCGCGAATTCTCGTGGTCATTGAGCCTGGCTGTACCTGGCCGTTTTCACGAAGGAAAGGTAGTGGCCACCACCTTCCGATTTTCCCAGGCAGCGGCTGTGATGCCAAAATGGCAGGGCCACCTTCTGATTTTGGCTGAACCGCGCGTTGCGTCTGTTTTCATGTTTGGGGTATCAGGATCTCCCATTTTGGACAAATCTGTTTAAGGTGGTCCCTCTCCAGTTTTGTTTGTCGATTTCAAAGTCTAATTCTCTCTCTCTCTCTCTCTCTCCCAATGAAGCCCAATTCACTATATAGATGTATCTACCACAGAGCCAACATTTAACCTATATATACGTATTTCACCAACTTCGCAAACAAACCGGGGCACCAAACATGAAAATGCCATAAAATCACATGTATTAGTTAAACCCCCCAAGTCCCATGTTTGGTTGGTGAAATCCCATGTTCTGGTTTAATCCCATGAAGATTTCATCAACATCACCATTTCATCACAGCTTATGTTAGTTGAACCCTTTCAAAATCCTATGAGAGTCAATTTGTACCACATCTTCTGTTACGGTACTTAAATCCCTTCAAAATCCTATGAGAATCCAATTTTATCACATATTCTGTTCCTTAAATCACAATAGAATACAATGGAATACAAATTCATCACATCTTATGTTCCTTAAATCCCTTTAAAATCCGTGAGAATCCAATTTCATGTTCTGTTGAATAAATATGAATATATAAATCCCATTGAAATCCCAGGAGAATCCTATTAAATCACAATGTTTTGTTGGTTCCATCCCTGATTCTTCAAATTTTCCGTGCGAGATGCAGATCGAAGGCTGGTCCTATCCTCTCCTCGATGCCTGCATTGCTGAAGATCAGCTGCGCACGCACCTGGTGTGGCTCCGGTGCAGGGTATCCATTCGTCCTTGGGGGAAAACTACAATGGGATGTAAAGATACCGCACATTTGATAATTCTTCATATATCTAACCACATTACACCATTTGTGCTTGTCTTTTAGTCATGTTTGGGCAACTTTCAAAGTGTACCAGGCCATATTTTGGCAACCATGTTGGGGTCGAAAATCTTCACCCCATACCTCCTGAACCCCAAGGCATCACCGGCAACGGCGCCTGCAAACCTTTGTAGCTGCTGAGGTCTACGTGACACAAAAAGGGCCACCGTTCTTCACGCACCTCGTGCGGCACAGGCGCTGACAAGATTGGGATGAGTTGCATCCCCAGGCTTGTCAAAACTAAAAAAAACATAAAATTCCCATTATAATCCAATTATATGTGTGTGCATCTATAAATCTAAAATCATAGCCAAATCCCACTACGTCTAAAATCTATGAGAATCTTCTACAATGGTGTCAATGTTCAAATGACCACTGGAATGGTGGAATTACCACTTGTTTCCACCCTTGGAACGGCATCACCAAGGGACAAAACGCGCAGCGAAGCGGAGCGTTTCCACTTCGCAGAGGAAATTCTGCGGGAACAAGCGCCCGTAGTCCCACAAACCTGAAGGATGGGATTAATCCCCCTGAGCCATTTGTACTTGGATAATCACACCATGACACGTAGCTGGTGAGTACACCGGGTGAAATATCACCGAGTTATGGGAGAAGCGAGACATCGGGGATGTAGAAAAACCAGTGTTCTTGACTATAGCTATACTGAAGAAAGATGCAGTTCCACTTACAAGTGGTCATGTGTACAGTAACAATAGTTTGAGTTATACGTCACAACCTCGGGTCATTTCCATGGTTACACCCAGTATTAATGGTCATCAACCATGATCAACATGTGCTGCCCTTTGTTGAAACTCTTATTATCCTTTCACAACCCCATATAGGAACTCACTGATAGTATGAATGATGCTGGGTTATCCTAGTAACCTACTAGTAATCCACATCCTTTGATATAGTATCGTCTTTTTTTTAACAAGTGGGTTACATTGACCTTCAACCCACTTACTATCTACGGGACTATCATTAACCCGTACATACTTCCTATCAGACTAACCCATATTCACCCGTATTAATTTTCTATCAGGCTTATATACTTTCTATCAATATATAGTAAGCCAATCATAGTAAGTAGCTTACTAGTAGTGGATCTCTAAATGTTATTGTATTATTCTTTGCTATATATATATATATATGGTGACCCACTTCTCATCAATAGGTTAAGTATCACATTAAATCATGTTAATAACAATAAACCGTGTTGTAACTAAATAAAGGTAAACTAAGACATAATAATAACAATGGGTTAATGTGGCTTAATCACTAACAATAATTATAAGTAAACCATATATATGAGCAACTAGATCAACCATAATTATAACAGTATGAATCATAGAATTATATATATATATATATAGTGGTTTAATCCCTGTTTGACCATCATTAACCATCATTACCCTCTGGTAAACTAACATAGCTATGGAAAATCACCCTTTTTAATGGGAAAATCCACGAACTAAATGGCCATGTTCAATAGTTATGTTAGTTTACCATAGGGTATACCATGGTGTTTATATCATTTATATCCCAGTAACTCTTTATATCATTCATATATTTGACCACATTAAGCCACTAAACTCGGTAACCCCACCTGCCCCCGGGTCCCGTTCCCCACGGCCTGTCCCACCGAAGCGCAGCGGCACCGCCTCCGCGAAGGCGCTCCGTGGTGCGAAGCGCACCGAGCCATGGAGGTCCGGCAGCAGCGAGGGGAGGAGCCTTGGGGGAATCTCGGGGGTTGGTGATTTTAATGGAATTTACCATTTGTAGTATGGTAGTTTTTAATGGAAAAAGGTTTTAATGGAAAATGAACCATTTGTAGTTGATTTACCTATAAAATTTTACACAAAAAATGGTGATCCCAGGATTTTACACAAAAAATGGTGATGTTGATGGGATCTTCATGGGATTAAAACGAACAGAATATGGGATTTAACCAACCAAACATGGGACTTGGGAAAGTTTTACCCTCTAAGAAACGTTTACATAACTATGGGAAATCACCATTTTAAGGCTGAAACATACCCTCTGGTAAACTAACAGTTTGCTATGGGAAATCACCATTTTTCATGGGAAAATCCACGATTTCTATGGCCATTTTTCAATAGCTACGTTGAATTACCAGAGGGTACCCACAAAAAATTGTGATTTTTGGGGAATTTGAGTGGGATTAACAACAATGGTGCTTTCATGACACTTTCATGGGATTTAGCAGGATTTAGCCAACAAAATGGGGATGTCATGGGATTTCAATGGGATTGAACACCTAGGAAAAATGAGGATTTCATGGGATTTGAACGAGATTTTACCAGCAAAAATTGGGTTTTTGTTGTTCCCCCTTGATTTATGACAACTAAGTTACATATATATATATATATATATGTGAATATATGAGGTCGAATTCAGATAAATGATATAGCCCGTAAAAATAATCCAGTGACATGCAGTGACCAACTGGGAATAATCTCATCCAGTGCATAATTCATATTCATATGGTAAGCCGGTAAGCCAGATTGGTATAAATTAGGTGCGAGATGGTGTGAGTGAATTATTGAAATTTGCATTTTTTTTTCATGGTGGGGTCGAATACACCGACAAAATTTCACGGGGATATAAAATCCAGAAAGTTCGTGGTAAGATGATTTTACCCAAGCTGAAATTGGGATGTTGCCCTTTTAATCAGAAGATATTAAACCGATTCTCAGTTGTCTTACAAAAAATGGAACCCAGCAGGTTTCTGTTGGTTGCTTGGCTAAGTTAGATTATGTTAGATTTATGGTGGATATATCAAGAGCCGATTTTTGTGAGGACGATGGCTACTATGGCAACTGGGGAAGTTATCCTTTTTCTATTTGTTTCCCATGTTCAAACCTAAACCTGCTAGGATCTAAATTGTCGATATTCTTTCCATTTCTATTCAGTATGAGTATTCCTTTAAGATTCAAGTTTTTCCGAAGTCTGGATCCTGATCCAAACCGCATTTCACGCATGAAGGGGTGAACTAACCTTCTGGAATGATCCAATTCTCTTGGAACTATGGCCATTGCATTAGATGATCAGAGATTCTGGGAGATCTTTTTTTCAGTGTGTGAGTTCAAACATCCCTCCTAGTCATGCCTATAAACTTTCTTAAAACTGCCAGTTTTACCCTGAATCAATGGCTCCATTCTGGGCACCCTGTGGCTCCGGGGTCCGCACTGGGAATAGCCGCCAGGCCATCCATCAAGCCCTGTCATCCTGACTCGAGGCACGGCAAACATATGGTTTTTTACTTAAGAAAATGGTATATGCACCATGTGTTTTTTCTGGCAATTTTCATTGTGACATTTGGATTTTCGAAACCACTGGCTCTTGGGAAATGTCCCGTCATTCTCAGACAAGGAAGTATACTTATTCGATAGTATTGAAGGACAATGGCTTATTTGGACACTATGAAATACGCTTCTTCTTATATAAAATATCTTAAAATCACCAAATAACAGCTGCAGTAGCCCCGAAACCTGTGGGTGCTCAATCTGAGTTTCTGATAGCTTTGGGTTATCCTTGCCTTTTCTCGTGGTTGCCGAGTTGCCGGCGATGTTCGCCATGAAATGTGTTCGCTTGCATGGAAAGGCATCTCAAATAGCTGGAGATTAATAAGAATGATCTTCATGTTTAACTTCATTTTTTTTTTACTAATATAGCCGTGCCAACCTCCTCTATTTCGCCACTCAATCCGCACTCGAACAAGGTATATCCTCAGCTTAGATGACTTTCCAATAACTCTTTTTGTTGACATCCACCCCAAAATAGTTTCACAATCTCGGTATTTAGTAACTAAATTTAACTAACTACACCCCTGTCAAACATTCCTTTGAAGACAAAACCTCGAATTCCGAATTTGCTGGAGCAGCCAACTTATATCAACAATAACTAAAAACACACACACATTACATATATTGTATACACATATATATATACTGTATATCATATCATATGTACAATGTATACATACTAGCATGCACCATCGATGACCCTACTTACATATATTCACCTGCCACCCAGTGCTGTACCCAGCGCGGTCCTGTAGAAATCCGCCTCCGGCAAATAGCGCCGAGAAATCCGACAGGTACCTCCCGCACAGGCACTGTCCTGCTGGATGTCCTGCTGAACTGATGGCTAAATCGCATGGGGTGGGTGATGTGCCACAAACTGAGGAATTTACCAGGGAAAATTGGGATTTTACCAGGGAAAATGGGGATTTTACCAGGGAAAGATGGGATGTTTCATGGCTTTACCCTTCGGTAATCAAACATGGCTGGCTTGAAAATCCAGGATTCAAAGAACATGTTCCTGTAGACCTCCATTTGTATGGGATTTCCCATTGACATGTTTGATTACCGGAGGGTAAATGGGGTAGTTTCAGGTGCAAGTTGAGGCTCGCACACAAGACTTGATGAACCTTTGGGTTTATGGGGGATTTCACTATGGTAGTACGGGTCTATAAACCAACTTATATACCTGGGCGGCCTCACCTTGTATGTCACTCACTGTTTATTGCATACTATATATTGAACTATAGAGTGCATGTTCTTTGGATTCTTGCGGTCACAATAGCGGAATTCAGGAATGTTGCAAATGTGGAGATCTGTGTTCTGTTTCGCCAGCTTGAGGTCCAACACAGGGTTCAACTACCGTCCTGATATCTCAAAGGCAGGCCTTCTTGTAAACTGAGCTGAGGTGCCAAGTGCCCAAGTCTCTGTTTTGTCTGATTGATCTTCTCATGGGTTGGTGGGTTGGTTGACTAGTTCAAGGGAACATATGTAGGGAACCATTGATTTTACCCCAAATATGGAGGTTTCCGGTAGAGTTTCCCTTCAATCAATTCGTTCAAATAGCAGACACGGTAAATATTTATATACTGCACTATCACGCACTATGTAACAAAAACACATGAACACATGCCCGTTAATCGTGACTGGTGACCATGTACAACGTCAGAAACTTCAAATCGACCCTGCAACATGTGGCATGGAAGCTCGAAATCTGTCCATTCCAAGCACCGCACTTTTTCAGACTTGGGACCTCAATGGATCCTGTCAACATCCCATGCCTGTCCTGATGTTCAGGTCGCTCAGTGAGGATCAAAGTCATTTTGGAGGTCGTTTGCCTCAGGTCTCGGCAACAGGACCATGAGCCCATCGCGACAGAAACCACCAGCGGTGAACAGCTTCACCAAAACCATTGGCCACTGTCACTGTATGTCACTGTACTTTCATACAAAAGCATTTCTGAGTGGAACACATCAAAGTGTGTATGCAATCAATTCTAAGTCATCAAAGTGTGTATGCAATTAATTCGAAGTCTTTGAGGTAGTAGATGCGTTCATAGGCTCGCAGGGTTTTGAGGAGATTGATCCGTTTTCTCGTCAGTTGAGTTCAATAATGAGTTGAGGAGCGTTTGATGCAAACTGGCTGGTGGCTAAAAGCCATCCGCACAATAATTGCCAAATAGGATCATCATTTCTTTCAAAAATCAAGTGAAAATCAAAACTTGTTTGAATCTTGGCTATATCCAAGTTCTATTTCATGTTCGGTTGTGAACTCCCCATTAGTCATTTCTGAATCTTCTTCCTCTGCTCCAAAAAAACGCTAAGTTTGAAGGGGTGCCTGGTATAACTTGATTTCAGCCTGTGAAGTCCACATTTCTGCTGCTAAATTCCAAGAAAAACATTGGTTAAATCGTGCTAAAACACCAGATGATTCAATCATTCAATTCCCACTTTATTGATGATGAAATCCCTATTCAACCCGCATTTTTGCAGGTTCAATCTTCATTTCTGCCACAGTTCATTTCCCCTTTCAATAACTTGGATTTGCTTAAGGAACCCCGCAAAAACAAAACAATATTTCCTATAGTTTCCCCAAGTAGTGCATTTCGCATTGGGAAAAAAACATCACCTTAAACAACCCATGACAACCCAACCGCTTTCAAGAATTCCCATCCCCACCCAGTGCCAAGTTTTAAACACCGTCCAGTGGCACCAGAAGCTCCTGCCCGGCCGCCGCCAAACGAAAGCTTTGGACGCCCAGGGAGGCTTCCTGCGGGCGGCGAACACGGTTGGCTAATCTAAAACCTAATCTTAGCTTTGTACATGTACCTATTTATTTTTGTGTATGTATGTGTATGTATGTGTATGTATGTGTATGTATGTGTATGTATGTGTATGTATGTGTATGTATGTGTATGTATGTGTATGCATGTGTATGCATGTGTATGCATGTGTATGTGTGTATGTATGCATGTGTATGCATGTGTATGCATGTGTATGTGTGTATGTATGCATGTGTATGCATGTGTATGCATGTGTATGTGTGTATGTATGTATGTATGTATGTATGTTTGTATGTATGTATGTATGTATGTATGTATGTATGTATGTATGTATGTATGTATGTATGTATGTATTTGAGTATGTATGTACATATCAACACATGTACATATGTATCTGTGAAAATTGGAATATACAAATGTAAATGAATAATAACATGTGCAAATGCCTTTCAAAAACTCTAGCCATATACATATATATGTATATATATATACATATATTGTCAACTTCTCATAATCCTAAATCCACTATATTTCGCTGTAAAAACATATATATATATATATGCTAGGCCCCCCCCAAACCTACCTGTTGCTATCTTGTAGCCGGTAGCTTGCACTCGAAACATGATGCCTTGTGAAAACCTGTCTTTTCAGCAAATATGGTACAAACAACTCGACATGTAGATCCACTTAGCAGCATGATTCTTGGCAAGTTTCAGCATCCCATGAAATTCATTGAAATTCTATAAAGAATTTGCAAAGGAATACCATAGAAATCACACAGGAATTCCATGGAAATCCCTTATAAATATAGAAATACCATGGACATCCCTTAGAAATACCACAGACATCCCATAGAAATTCTTTAGACACCCTATAGACATATTCAAAACAACACTTAGAAATAAAATAGAAATCCTAATGTCGGTATCTCAAAGGTGTTCATCCTCAATAGGTCCTAGGACCTCCTAAGACCTCTTGATGCCAGAACCATCATGTCTCACAGGTTTCACAAACATTGCAGAGAGGTGTAGATGCTAGATGGTACTTTAAGCTACTTGGAGGTACCGGTACTTAACGCATATGACTGTCACTTCTTTGGCAAACGGTTGCAAACGACCATAACCAAGAAGTAAGAAGTAAGGCTCTCAGAAGACTTCTTGGTTCCCAGGCCCAGTAAATTTTTATAGATATATGCACGTACTTGATTCAAGCTGTCAAAGTCAATATGTATATATATATATATACATTATGCATATCTATATAAATATATATATATATATAAATGGTACTCCCCCTCGAAACTATGTCCAAATTTATTCTAAAAGAAACTCCAGAAAATATCCCCTCAAAATATGCAAAAAACACTGTGAATACCAGTATAAATAGTAGAAAGGTAGTTTTCTTTTTTTTGGGGGGGGAGGGTACCATATAGATATATATATATATATAAAAAAAAACACATATATATATATATATATTTACATATATATATATATACATATTTATATATATATATATGTATGTTAAGCGGGATAATTTATATACACACTGATGGCAAACAATTAAACTACACGGTCGGTACAACCGGTCAACTAGGGTCTACCCAGTGCTTGTTGCAATCGTTATTGTTAAACTCATGCAAGCATTAGAATGAGTTTCATCACCAGCTTGTGGCCACACATAGACACCTAAAAAAAAAAAACATATACACTGTAAATACTAGTACTGTATATATATATATATATTGATATAATATAATGTAATATATATATATACATGTATGCAAATGGAATTATGATCAATTGTACTATGCATATAATCGGAGAAATCTTACTTGGCAATGGAATAAGGGGATGATCATCTACAAATGGAGGATCTTTACCAGAGAGTAGCTGGTGGTGGCTGAGTAAACATTGTTCTTTTCAGACTCATCCGCCTAAAATCTTGGCAAGCCAAGATCATCTTCCAGTGATAGAGAAAGAACACGTCTTTTTAAGCAGTGACTTATTTGGTGTGGGAATTTAAACTCCAATCACCCTTTATCTATCTTTATATATCTACTAATTTCTACTATTGTGGTGACAGCTGAATATTGATGTTCCAACCAGCCCCCCTTCCCAGTGAGGCAGTGGATCTCCTGCGGCACGGTGCAGGAGATGGTGCTGTCATTGTGAAAGGTGGCCGCGCTGAAGGCGGCCTTGATGCCTTCGGAGGGGATGTCTTCACCTGGGAAACAGCCAGCTGGAGCCATCCCAAAGTCGAAAAACCTGCTGGTCATGGGCTGTGACACCTCTGAAAACTCATATCATGTTGGTAAAACAATAATGAAGCATCCCCAATTTCACCATCAACAGGTGGTATAAACCATTTCGAATGGGTGGATTATTATTGTGTTTCCCACATCACAGATACATTAATCTCGTCAACACGTCTTTGGGAAAATGAGTGTCGCTGCAGGGACATCGCAATTCTCTGAAACCACTCTTGATTTTGGAAGGTACATTCCGGGTACATCATCCTCCAGGAGGAAATGGACAGTTCAGACATCCAAAGAGAACCACCAAGTTGCCTCACCCACCGGGAAGAATGGGAATCTAGGATGTCTCCTATGATGGAATTGCACTAGCCTGATGAACCAAAACAATAAGGTTTGTTTACGACCAAGGGCAACAATCGTGGACAAAAAACATCAACTCCCAGCAATTTATGCCTATATATTTACATATATATATAATTATATTATATATATATATATATTTATATATAATGAATTTATCTAGCTATATACAGAACATATGAATATCTGCTTAAAACGGCCAGCTCGTGGGGAAAACCAACCAGAATTTAAAATTTATGGTTGACACATGGCAAAATCTATGAGCCGTCCTTGGGCTTTGTTGGCCAAAGATTATATAAAACTAGGTCAGCTAGGGTTTGTGGTGATTGTAACTGTAGCTCGATGGGTAGTAGACAAATAGACACAACAGAAGGCCCCTTCCTACAATACAATATCATCACATCTGGCTGAATGAGAACATATATGAACATATTAATTATTAAAAATTCACAGAACTGAAAACAGCTGTTATCATACAGGCCCATCATTCCAGTGACGTTACAGTGAGGACATTCTAATTCATCAAGATCATATATGGGTTTGTCTAAAAATATGGTAACCCCTAAATCCTCTGATGAATCATCATGTTCATTCATGTTCCCTATTAAATAGCCATTTTATATCATTTTATGGCTATACCCCATTTTCAGACAGACCCATATAATCGCTCATGTCGCCCATGTCATGAACTCGCCAAGGTACCAAAGATGCATCCAGCATCCACTGGCAGCCGCCTGCCCGTAACTACCAGAGGCTGCCCACGAGGCAACGGCACCATGGAATCTCCCGACCTCAGCCAGTGCCAGGTGGTGCCCCTCTTCTTACCAACAAAACCACAATTTAATCCACAATGATATGGATGTAGAGTTGATATAATATATATATATACATACATATTATCATATTATATAATTATATAGATATAATATTATAATTACTGTAATTAGTATAATTAGTTGGTTCATGAAAACCAACAGAGATAACTGGGGATAGAACCACCTCTTGTAGGAACAATGTTCAAAATACCTCATACAACTAAGATGTAGAATAAGGATGATGGGATTGTCAAAAAAAAATGGCTCTTGGAACCTCCAAATCCGTCTAGATTCCAGTGTGCCAAAGGCACCGAACAACACGTGGCAACTTAGATGAGGTGCGTTTTGGATGATGTTGGTTCTTCAGCTAAACTTCTTACACCCTCTCTCCACAAACATCTCAAACAAACAGCATGAAACATACAGAGACATGAATTATGTGCTTCAATGACGCTGTATGGGTCATTTTGGCCTTAGATGATGCTGCATGGATTGCATCGGTTCAAGGCAGCTTCAGTGGGGAAAACTGTGGCTCTGTGGCGTGCCACAAACTGCCCAGTCATCATTCACCAACTATTTGATCAAACTGCTGGAGTCCCACCATCATTTCACGCAGTTTGGGGTGGTTGGCCCCCTCCTCAGCATCATTTATGATGAGGTTGGTCAGAGGGATTGCTTTTATTTCCAGGTCGTAACCAAACTGGGTGACATGGCTACCCTTAGCCTGCTTCCTTGACAAAAAGAAACTTGGTACATCTTGGCCATCTTGGTACTATTACAATAATATATGTCCTCATTTCTTGTAAAAAAATCAACCATCAAATTACCAAACTCAGCAGTTGATTTACTACCCGGTTGTTGCAGTTGTATCGCCACGTTGGCCGGTTGTTCAAGCATTAGTTTCGTTACTTACTTCCACGGTTTGGTTTGCTGAACCACCATTTTTATTGACGAAATTCCCATCTTTGGTCGTTAAATCCACACTTTTGGTTGGCTCGATCAGAAAAAATCCCTTATTTTAGGCGCAACATCTTTTTAAGTATATAACTCCTAGTGTAAATGTACTATTTGCAGATCATTAAAACACATTCCTCTCTATTTTGGTTGGTCAAAATTCTTTGGTTCCAGGGCCCTGGCAAGGTCTCGACCTGGACCATCTCCTGAGCTACGCAGATGGCCACTAGACCAGCAGGGAAAACCCAAAATTTTGGGATGGACCTTGGGAAACAAGGTGAGTTTGCTTCCTTTACCCTCTGATATTTCCTCACGTAACTATTGGAAATCACCATTTTTAATGGGAAGATCCACGAACTGAATGGCCATTTTCAATAGCTACGTTTAATTACCAGAGGGTAGACCTTTCAGGTGTGGTATTCTCGGACCAGGTTTTGCAAAGTTCTTCCAGGCATGGTTTTTCCGAACTTCTTGTTGGTTCGTGTCCCGTAGGTGATTGTACAGTAACCACCGAATACATGCCAGCAAGACCCATCATTTGTCAAAATGTCCAACATCCTAACCTTACAATAATATAAGATAAACGTGTCATTATTAAGATATCCATCAAAAGCTACGTTACATGATTAGCCATAGGATGAGTTTTTGGGGAGCCCTACAAACTACCCCTCACAACTCAAGTCACCTGCTGGATGATCCAACTCAAATGATTCAGCTGCGACATGCCACATGAAAACAACCCCAATCTAACTGGGATGAACCAGTCGACACACACATAAAAACAATTATATACCTAATACCTATCATATAGGATGCATTTACTGTACACATATGCAAGATGTCAATCATCACCTTTTTCAATTACTATCAAATCACATCAAAGTCCAATTCAATTGTCATTCTTGTTGTGAAATGCTCCCCCAAAGTCCATCCCATCCCAAAACTCTTCACTGGAATTTCTCAAGGAACCCTCGAAAATAAAACAGATTCCCTAGTCAGACTCCCTAAGATTCGTGGATTTCCCATAGGGAAACTAAGCCAAATCATCCCACTTAGTGGTTAAATAACACATGGTCATCGTGAGTCCCCGATTCTTGGATGTAGAGTTACCATTATTGTTATTAGCTTAATCAGTCGCTATATGGTATATATTAAGCATGGTCATAAATACACATGGTGAACTATATGCATTGAATGGTATTTATATACACCTAGTCCCTCCAAGTATCCACTAAAATTATGATTTACTCCCATAATCTTGGTACACTTACCAATTTGTTGGGGTACAAACGGATGGTCTAGGTCTAGGTCCTCAAGGTAGCATCATTTAATACCTCCACTATATCCCCTGAAAGTGGTTGGTTAATGGGATGGTTTACTATTGGCTTTACCACATTGTATACAATGTTGGAAAAGCAATGGTAAACAAACCCCCAAATTTACCATCAGTACTGGTGTAAACCATCAATTTATATGGGTGGTTTATGACATTGCTTTACGCACATTTTTGAATGTACATCCCGAATCCCATCCCTAAGCCATCCCATTAACGATATTTCAAAATGGTGATTATTCAATTTCAAATAAACATCCCTAACACTCCCTACATTGGGATGATTATGAAACATTCACACATTGGGTGAATCATCGCCAAAGCCATCCCATGATATACCATACCCCTTCACAATGCTCCACATCGACAAAGCCCCATAACTATTGAAAATGGTCCGCTTATAGTTGATTTCAGATTACAAGTGGTGACTTTCAATGACTATGTTAGTTCCTCTGGTATATGATAATCCACAAAGCCATCCTTAAACCATCTCATTAACCCTAAAACATCCTCACGTATTCTTAATTCCCAGAAATCACGTTCCCTAACATCCTGACCACATTGGTTGAGTTTTGAAGAGAACATAAACCTTCAATCCTGGAGCCACCTTCTCCCTGCATTTCTGCAGGTGGCTTCGGTGGGCCTCCAGAGCCTCCTTTGGCACTCCTGCCAATCCTCCACCATACTCCCTGAGGTTGTGCATGAACTCTGCAAAGGTCATCTCGGGGCACCAGTCCATCATTAGTTTCCTCCAGGTTCTCCTCAAGGGTGCCGTTTCCCATTGGGAACCCATCCTCCACTTCCCTTCCTCCCTTGTAGGCTCCAGGCCACAGAGCCCCAGGGGCACCATCACCCATGGCTGAACTACTGGCGAGTTTCACTGGCCCTCTAGTTTTGGGGCTAAAAAACAACAATGCCATTCTTCTTCTTGAAACTGTGAAGGGCTCTCCAGCCCACCAACATTGGGAATAATCATCCACACCCCCAGGCCCAAACAGAGGACCTATGGGATGCTTATTAAACATTTACACCTTCCCTATGGATCCAAACACTGTCTGAGAAGGTACTTAACCCCCAAAGTCATACCCCAAGTACTTCCTAAGAAGGGCTAGCTTCGGCTAGATCCATAGGGATTATTGGGGATTAGGCAATTGGGTCAATGATCCACATTCAGCCATGCCCATGATATCCCACTCTTCACTCCACATCGAGTCACTGGCATCACCTCCAAAAAGACTCGTGGCTCGCTCCGACTCTCGTGCAGTCCATCGATCAGCACCTCCACGGCGACGCGCCCGGGGCCGATCTGCGTGACCTCGGGATTCGCAACAGTTTGAGCGGGGGAAGATGGTGGCTGAACCAAAGATCATTAGCCAAGTTCTAGGGATTTGTATGGAGAAAGTGAAAAGAAAGTGAAAAAAAAACCTCTATTGGGATTTCATGAAGAAAATTGAACCACATGGAATTTGAAGGGGGAAAAAGAGGTCTAAAATGTCTAAACCATAGATAACAATAGATAACTAAACAATTTCGGATGATTTCATGGACAAAAAGTCTGTTCTTCAAGCAAGAAATGAAGTTTGATGCCTTTGGATACAAGCCAAGGTACATCCTCTGCAGTGAGGCTACAGGACGCCACACGGCTGGTGGACACCTGGAAGAATTGATGGAATGTGGCAGAGTAAACCATCACCAAAACCATGACGAATGGGTTGCAATTGTGAACCATCACCAAATTTTGCTGGGCTTTACAGGCCAGGGGTTTACCGCATTATATATGTCTCAGCCATTGGCAAATGCGGAGATGCAGAGATTGTATCAACCATCCTAGCCATAGAAATCCATGAATACTAACATATCAATGAAACATCTCAGCCACATGAATCAAGGAATAACGGGATTCACCACCGGTTAATCCCACCCTCACCTTAGAGAAATCCGGGTAACTTGGCGAATTCAAAAGCAGAAAGTTGACCCAAGGTGATGGAGTTTCCTTTAAGCTTGCGGACCACTTTCCAAATGAGCACAACAACATCAAACATTCGGCCATCTAGATGGCTAGAATCTTAGCCCCAGTACCCAGTTTGGGTTATCATCTCCATAACCATGAGACCCGGAAATAGGACACTTGTAAACATTTGAACTTGCCGAGGATTTCACCCTCCATTTCGCAGGAAAATTGAAAATACACTACCACTCGCAAGCTCCCTAGTTCACCCCAAAGCCAAGGCTACACAACCAATATACAAATCCCAAAAATGCATCCATCATTGGAGGATGATGGACACTGACTGAAAATATATTAAATCCTCACCTGAAACCACTAGCTACCCTCTGGTAATCAAACATGGCAATTGAAAATCCACCATTTATAGAGATTTTCCCATTAAAACCTCCATTTATGAGGATTTCCAATTGCCACGTTTGATTACCGGAGGGTAATATGATTGTCCCATATGACCCCAATAAAATTGCTACGAATTGGACCACTCCAAACCCTGAAGCTCCAACTTTGCCTCGCCAGGGACCAAGAGCTCACCAACCTGGTGCCAACAGGAGGGGCATGGTCTACTCCTTACTTGGAGGATTTTATGTTAAACATCTTAAAGAGAGAGCATTCAGGGAACATGCTTGCTGATGAAATCGCACTTCTTGTTAGTTAATCTATAAAAGTCATCTGTTGTTTGTAGGGAAACAGCTCACAAACTTTAACAATCCCCTGGCAGAAGTTCCTTTTGTTCTCTCCTGGGCCTCGGTGGACATGGCCTTGAAATCTGCGTAGGTTCATCGGAAGTCTCCCATTCTTTGGTTCGTTCAAGCCAAGGTGTTGCCCTCCGGTACCCAAACATTGGAACTCCCCTGAAAAATTGGATGGGGAATGATGGGGAAAATCATCTACCCATGAGATATTTCCATTGCCATGTTCTTATCACCGGAGGGTATTGCTTGATGTTCCATACGCAGGGTACGCGGTTTGTTCTATAATATGCACATGCAAGCCAGCTTCTTGTTGCTTTGCATCACCTGTTTTCACTGTTTATTGCTGCAAAAAAGTGATGTTACCCTCTGGTAAACTAACATAACTATGGAAAATCACCATTTTTCATGGGAAAATCAACTATTTCTATGGCCATTTTCAATAGCAAACTGTTAGTTTACCACAGGGTAATTCAAAGAGGAATTCCCCCAAAACAGTGATAATGCTTAGCGTAGATGATCAATTCTGAGGTTTCTGGATGTCTTGTTTAATTGAAGAAACTCCTCATTTTTGATGGTAAAAAACCCGCCCAAACACAATTTAATCAACGAAACCTCATAGTGGTTGGGAAATGGGTGTCCGGATGAAATGGGTTAGCTATGGTGAGCTCATCATCCCCAAGAAAACGGGTAGGTTAATAACCTCCTAAACTAACCTATCAACAAATGGTGTTCTTATATATATATATATAATGAGTTTTAATATGTTTGAATATGTCATATGTTTCAATGGCTAATTTACTGTATCTTTGATAGTCAACACCCCAGAAACAACCTATACTTGTTGGTCAAATCCCATTCAAATCTCATCAAACCCCCATGAAAATAGATCAGAATCCCATCAAACACCATTAAAATCTCATGAAACTCCCGTCATTTCTAGTGAGATCAGCATCTCAAGCCCCGGTCTCAGCATCTCTGATCTCCCCCTGCGCTGCGCCTTGCATCGGAAGCTGGCCACTGCCATGCGCTGCTCGGGGAACTTGGTTGCCAGGAGATACAACGTCCAACCTCCACAGGAATGACTGAGGTGTTCAAGAAAAACATGGGAAGTCCATGTCCATTCCAAATCATGCCAGGGGAAAAAACAAAAAAACATGTAATATGCCATAAATCCAAATACGGCTGTGATTTTGTTGTTTTTTTGTTCTGATCAGGGGCTGTTGTCCTTTCTAAACCGGTTTTTGTTCAATATCAGCCATACTTCATGGGGCTTCGTCAGCAATGAAGTCACCATGACTTTCCCTGAGCCATTCACCATCAACCTTTTTTTTTTGGTGGCTTACAAAACATATTCTTATATTGAAATATGAACATTCCCCAACACACCTGTATCACTGTATATATATATATATATGTATGTATGTATGTATGTATGAATGTATGTATGTATGTATGTATGTATGTATGTATATGTATGTATGTATGTATGTATCTATGTATGTATGTATGTATGTATGTATGTATGTATGTATGTATGTATGTATGTATGTATGTATGTATGTATGTATATCATTAATTATCATCATCATCATCATCATCATCATCATCATCATCATCATCATCATCATCATCATCATCATTCATCATCCTATCAAGTACATATTTAGTTGCTGTCTTATGTGCGCCGCTAGGGCCTTTGAGGAAACGTAATTTCCAGTGGCAGGCCTTGGCCAGGATAGACCTGTGCAGGTGACAGGTGCAAGATCGACGGCTGCTCAAAGACCTGGCCATTCAGGCAGGCCGCGCGGCAGGCGGCAGCCAGCCAAATGGAAATTGGGAGAACTTCGCAGAAGCAAATGATGGGTTTAACGTCTTTTAACATGGTTTTAACAAAGGAAAGCAATATCAGCAAAACCCCAGAAGCAAGCAGTGTTTGCTGTTTCTAAGCTTTCTACCTTGTAATAGTGGATTTTGTTGTTTTGCTATAGGGCAAACCGATGTTTGTACAATCCAAGATGCGATGACAAAAAGCAAATTCACTAACGATGATGTTGTTCTGCCTTCTCGTCCATGAGGGGTCGTTGCAACGAGGGAAACATCACCACAGTGAAACCACCAAGCAGTCTACATGCGCTCTCAAAGGAGGTTTCCTGAAATACGGGTACCCTAAGAAATGGATGGTTTATAACCGAAAATCATATTAACATGGATGGTCTGGGAGTACCACCCTGTTTCGGGAAACCTGACGCGCTGCAGCCGCGCAAGAACGCCTCGATCATCAAAGGCAAAGTGAGGAAGTTGAAATCTGGCGCCTGGCGACCCGGCGAAGGGCTTGGATATCCGACCCGCAATGGGTGGATGTAAGCAATCTATGGCTAGCTTCATTCATTGGGATGATTTATATAAGTGAAACTCTCCACGAAACCATTTGAGAAAGGTGCTTTCCTGTAAAGGTTCCCTAAAACCAATGCAATGTTTCATGAGAAAATGACTGAGATCATGATGAAACAATGATGACATATTGTGTTTTTGTCTTCCAGGTTCACCACTTTGTACTGACGGAAGGTCTTACCATTTCGGCACCAAAGTTTGGTGCCTCCGCGATTTGCAGGGCATAGGAGCCAGGGGCACCAATAGCCACAGGACAGGAAATACCTTGGGAACTGGGGGGCTGCGGGATGAATTGGGCATGTCTAGACCTTCCAAGTCCCAGGCAAAATGGTGTTGTCTGTGTATGTCTCAATGGTTTTTGCCACCAAAACGAGCCAATAGAAAAAACACACAGCATATGACAGGTTTTTACACATTGGGCACATCGGCGTGTTGAGCCGTGCCCGTGAACGTTTGCAACTGCTTGGTTCATTGGGCCGCCCCAAGCAACTCAGGACCAGTCCAGCACCTCCGCCCTGTCAAGGTGCTGTAGTTGGTTAACTTGGATGCAAAGACCTTGGGAGAAGCTGAGGAACATCTGAACATTGAGGTCAAAGGAGAATCATGTTGGCAAACATTGATAAACATGGAACATCACAGATAGTTTCCAATGTGCGGACTAGGTTTTGCAGAGGTGTGCTGAACTGAAGCTGTCTCTTTTTTGAACTGCATGTATGCTCTGGTAAAAGGTACATTCCGGTTGCAAGGAATCAAATGATGCATTCAACCACCCCATGTCAGAGTCTGCAGATCATTTGCATAAATTGTCGCTAAACACAAGGCAGGGCACATCCGTGCCTGACCAGCATACACTGTGCTGGTCATTCCACGAATGCCGCAAACTCTTACAGCTAAATCAACTCACTGACTTTTCAATTACTGGATGGGGACTCGAAACCACTCATCTACAAATATGGGACAACACATGCAGGCAAGCAAACATCCACCCACTCAACTCTCCTTATTGAATGAAAAAAAAATGCCTATACATTTGGCTGTTTCCATGTGTCTCCTCAAACAGGAATGCTCCCAAATCATCCCAAATTAGACCATCACAAAAAAAAACCATATTTGTCAAAACATTGGTTTAAAAACCATCAATTGTCAACAACTCGAACCATTAAAAACCGTTAGACTTCCAAATTTCAAACAAATTACTGTTTCACCCATGGCTTTAGGGCACCCTATGGCACCATTTCATGGGAACCACATCCTCCCACATCCCCCCAGGACTGGCACCTGCTCGCCATCCGGAAACAACCGACAGGCCAGGCCGTTCTGCGGCGGCACGGAAAAGGTGATGATGTAAGCCTTGGTGGAGCAAAGGCACAGGGGATGCTCAAAAAGAAGTGAAGATCACGGAGAATACACCCAACAGATAGAAAGTTATAGAAATATAGTAATTAATCATATTGGAAGTTATTGAAATTCATGAAAGTTAGGTATTAAAGGTGATTAAAGGTTATTAATGGACCCCATTGGACACTCATGGCATTGAGGCCCAACAACTGCCAGTGATGAACCAAGGCCATGTCTGAATGAAGTGGGCTCTCAATTGGAGTCGTAGGGATCATGGGCCCGTCATCAGCCTTTACGAAACCCTCGAAATTGTAGATGTTCCAACCTGTAAACTAACACCAATTGCCAAGGGCAAGTAACTAACACCTTCATTTCCGTAGGGTAGATGGGGCCTCGACCCAGAGCCACTACTTGGACAATTTTTTCCGGAATGCAGTTGCGCAACATTGCTGGAACGTGCCGCATGAGTAGTACCTATAGGTTCAGATTCAGCACAATCGTGGAATCATAGATGCAGCATGATGCAAAACTTACGGGGGTGAAGCCTGAGCGAGTCCTGGCCACGCTGTTGGTTCGCGCAGCTTTTGCTCCAGCTATGGCAAACCCAACAATCATCAAACATGGCTGGCTGAGAGTCATCCCCGAACTAAATGGAGGTGTATGGTGAGAAAAACAAAACATTGAACTACAGAATAAATGGGTCATTTTCCAAAGCTATGCTAAATTACCGGAGGGTATATCATGGTGCAGTGGATCTTGGAATCCCAAAATGAATCAAACTAACTGCACTGGCACTAGGTTGGTCATCGATTGGGTCTGTTCATGTTGGGTCCAACATGGGCAGTGTGAGTACTGCTCGGTGGTCACGCTGCATTCTGAGAAACAGAGGAAAAATACGTGGTCAATGTCCAGTAATACTTTAAGATGGAACATATCTCCAGGACTTCATGAAACTAGCAAATATGGTTGTCAAAAATGGTTTGATCCCTGAATTGTGCCATATATATATATATACACACCGTATGTACACCAGACTATCCCGTGAATGGGAAACTAATTAGTATGTAGCTCCTAGCTTCCCATGTACGAATATAGTTCCCTTTACAAAAACCCATAAAAGATGGTGCTCCCACCAAACGATTTGGTTACCCAATCAGCTACAGCTAATCTACAGCTATATCCCCCACAAACCCGACTTGACAAAGTTTTTTTTTGCACCAACTTAGCTATCTAGGAGGGCCCAGATTGTAGCTTCCTAGCCCCATCCCAACCACCAGATAGATGTGGCCCATCTTTGCCACAGCACTGAATCGTTCAAGGGAAGGGCATCGGGGACGACGGACACCACCTGCGCTTGGTGATGGCACACCTGGTTCTGTGTATAGACTGAGACCTAGGCATGTGTTCACCAGGAACCTCGTTTTGCGCCCTTTTTTTGGGAGGCATTTGGCTGATTATTTGGCTGCACAAATCCAGTACCTTTGAGTAATTCATCATCTGTTTGCCCTTTTTTGACGGCTACTGCTATCTACTGTTAGGGTCAAGGCACATAAATACACGTTACAAATCTTACACTGAACATATATGGACAGCCCCGAGGAAAAAAAAGACCAGCAAGATGGCCATGAAGCATCCAACAGTACTGTTAGATTGGTTACAGGGAAAATGTACAGGAACCCCCTATAGTTGATGGGCCCAACAAAGCCAATCCAATGAGACAACCATCCGCCAGGCCTCCCATATGGAGTAGAGATTGTCCACATCGTCCTGGAAAGACGCTCCAGTCATCTCTATCATACTCTTGGGAGTTTTGGGTCTTGATATTGTCTAGTTCCTGTAATACATGTTTATTTAGAAGTAAAGCTCTAAGATATCAATATGGATGAAAACCGTGAAATCCCTGGAATCTCCTTCTGTTCACATCCAAATAACCGGGGTCCATGGATGTGAATAAAACACTCTAGACATGCTATTTACAATTGTTTATCTTGTGATCAATAGCTATATCGGATCATCATCACCTTCGGAAACCTCCATGTTTCTCCAAAATACCATGGAAAGTACTTAGACCACCTGAGTGCCCATGTTCCTTGGGTTCACTTTGCGAATGTGGCTGGGTGATGGAACTCATGAAACAAGAGAAATACGACTTGTCCCACTCCTTTGCAACATACGCAAACACACACTCTGCCTACCAGGCAGATGGTCCAACATTTAGTCCCAACATGTAACATGTCGCTATGAGTCAAAACCATGCAGTTTAGCAAGCATTTCAATGTATAAAACATTGATATAGTGTGCAAATACATGTGTATACATACATATATATATTCTATACATATCTATCTATCTTATAGCAGCATAGGTTTTGAGGCCCAATCGCATGCCCATTTGTTGCTTTGTGGTGTACCGTCGGCGTTTTTGACCAATTGCCATGTGCCAAGATTTGCCAAGGATCTGTAGTGCTAGTAGTCGAAACAGGTTGCCTCGGAGTATGGGTTGAGACCGACCGCACAATGATTGGGTCTGCTTTGAGTTGTTTTACCCTCTGGTAAACTAACATAAGCTATTGAAAATTGCCATTTATAGTGAATTTTCCCATTGAAAAAGGTGATTTTCCATAGTTATGTTAGTTTACCAGAGGGTACCTTTCGTGCAAATTGTCCAAAATCTGACTTGTACAACTCCGGAGGGTTCAGGAGTGGGACCTATGAGGGAACCGCACATATCACCCATTAACCATGGTGCACAGAACTTGGATGAACTTGGTCATTCTTTTAGCACTTACCATCCAATGATCAGATCACCACGCCCACATTGATGGATTGACTGTAATTGATATCCTTTTGGGACATGCTAACGTCACCGAACATGCTCCCAAATGTCCCGAAGCTTAGTGCCCGCCCGAAAAACCCAAGGACATTCACTGTTTGGAAACTCTATGCTCTACTTAGTGGTTTTCCCCGTTTCGCAGGTGGGTTAGCCCCAGCGAAAAATCTGGACTAACCCTACCTACCCTATTGAATTAACTGAGATGAACTGACCCACTTACTAGAAGGTGGTGTACCGTAGTTGGCTAACTTACTTCATGCCTAGCTTCACTGTTCGTTTATAGCTGTATGGAAAAGAAACCAACAAAAACAATATTATATACTCATTATATCCCAAAAATCCACATGTTCCCAACTTAACTCACCATTCTCACCCATTTTCCTAGTAAAGTCTCCATGTTTCCCCGGTGAAGCCCCCGTTTTCCACGTTGAAAGTCTGACCTGTCCCCGGTGAAGCCCTGCCGGTCGAGGCGCGGATCGAAGCTGCGCTGCGGCGGCACGGTGTCCAAGGCGGGCTCCGGGGGAGGAGGCTGGCAGAAAACCTGCCGCAGTGCCGCAGTGGGAAGTGGGTCATGGAAAAGAACCAAAAATATGGAAACTAACATATATAACTATTGAAAATCCACATGTTTAATGGATAAATCAACTGTAAATGGCAACCGGATTGGTTGAAGGGAAAATTGAAACCGGAAACCTCTTTCTATTTGATGGGGAAAACAATGCAGTTTCCGGTGAAGATTTTCCCTTTATCCAGTGAGGAAAAGAAACATAAAATTAATATGGTGATTATGTACTATACCTATATGCTGATTATTAGTAATATCTCACCATCCATGGTGATTGTGCATATGAATAGTTCTGGTGATTGTGAAATATGTCCATGATGATGATAATCATGAAGTTTCTCCCAGGTAAACAATAAGACTAATAGTGATAATGATAATAGTGTGTAATGTAATATGAAACAAAAATATGATTATGGTGACATATGTCCATTATTTTTTATGATGTTGGCAACAAGAGTAGATATTCTTAACTTATATTCATCATACAAAATAAATCACGATATATGAATTTATATATATATATATATTATATATGTACATATGAGGGGTTGTTGTGGGTCATGGAAAAGAATTGAAAACACATACTCAGATATACAGATATACCGTACCGATTCCCATCTATCTTTTCTGGTGGTACTACGTTTGGTTGTTTGGCATCTTCATCAAACGAGACAAATCCTTTTTGTTGACTCAAGATTGATTTTATGAACACGCTTATATAGCCATTATGAAGGGCCCCCATGTTTGCTGATTCGTCACTCTTGCGGAGTTCCTCTGGGACTCCTGAACCAGTTTCATTCATCCAGTGTTGACGAATGAGGGAGTGAGTGAGTGAGTGAGAGTGAGAGTGAGAGTGAGAGTGAGTGAGTGAAGTTGGTGAAGCGGAACGTCTTGATAAAATCTAGAAACTCTTAACAATGCCGAAGAAAGGAAATCAAAGTTTGTCTAGTGGGGGGTTTTGTATCCCCCCGCGGTTCTCACAACATAACCATCGTCATCCATCGTCCACGTCCCATTCATCTGTTCGATTCTGAGTGGGAGCAAGCTGACTCTTTGTCAGCTACGCAGGCCAGAAGCGGAACCACTGCAGGGATTGGGTTGTTTGCCCATGGAGCAAGGGCAACCCGCTGAATCCAACTGACATCTGCAAGAACTCACCCACTGTTGCACATCTTGAAAGGGCTTGAAAAAGCATTGGAGCTCTTGGGATCCCAAATCACAGTAAGGTGTTCCACCCTGCACAAATCACCACCGACAGCTTCCCTTCGCCCATCTCCGTCTCCAACATGGCATCTTCTGCAATGCGCTGCATGATATTTCTAGCCCTTTCCTTCCCACCTTGGAAATGTAAGCGCTTTCTCCCTTTCCTCCCATATAATTCCCAGCCGTCAATGTCACCGCCGTAGCTGTTGATGGTCTTTCGCCCTTCTGGGATCTGAAAATGATCCCTGAGCTCTCCAAGTTGATCGTGACCTTCTTGAGCTACGGAATCTCGACCGGGGATGACACACATCTGAACTGGAGAGGAAAAAACTAAATTAACATAGACCCTGGCAGATAGGGATTGGAAGATTAGTTTCCTCTAAAAATAGCTATTCTCAGGGTCTATGTTAATATACCAGAGGGTAAATGTGTTGTTTTTTAATCTCCACGTCAACAAGGACCCCTCAACCCACGGACGTGTCACGTCCACCGCTGCCAACCTGCGTGTCCTTGCACTCCTGACAGACTGGCAGAAATCTTCAAGCACCAGGGCCATGAAAAGTTTACCCATTGGTGCTACCTGGATACAACCTCAAAGCATCAGGATGGATTTGCATGAGATTCTGGATTCTTCTGAGTTTCATGGTCTTAAGTCCAATTTTAAATCAATGACACAATCATCAAGGGAAGTATTGATCATGCCGGTGTCCCTTCTCGTAAAACCTTTTTGTTGTTTACGTCCCACTTACTACTCATCCGCTACCTCTGTGCTCGACTCAAACTGAACACCGGAAACATGACAAACGTGACGCTTGACAGCAGGACAGTCCACAAGCACCATCAAACGGTTAGATGATAGGGCAAATTCACTGCCATATTCAGACAAAAACAGTCATGATTACAAAAACATATAGAATATGCTATAGTAACCCCCCAAAAAAGGAAAAGAGCTGTTACTGCACGTCTTTGTAAGACAGTGGCAAGTTTCTGTTAAATCTGTGTGGCTGCTAATGAAGAATATCATGCTACAAGGTGGCGCCCATAGCTACCTAAGTTCGCGTTTCAGTAGGTTTATTGTCAGAGGTTCATGGCAAATGTAGGGTATTGTAGACCAACACACATTTCACCGCGGGGGCACCACCACCTTTTCCTTGGTTCATAACCCCATGTGCCAACCAGTTGCTAGTCTATGGGATTAACCACCGGCATAGAATGTACTACGAAGTGAGGCCCTCAAATTATGTTGGTTTATAAACCCTATGAATACATATGAATACTACTATAGTTACAATGACCCTATATAATCATATAGAATCCTATATATAAACCCTAGCAGCCCTAGGTAGTGGGGTTATACTCCAACGTAGCTCTCCTAACCGGGGGCCCGTGGCAGCTCCTCGGAAGTATCTTCCGCTAAAACCGTGGTCACCTGCCGGATTCAAACAACAACGAACGAGACCAGGGAATGTGTCAAGCAATTTGTGGTGCCCAAAACATGGTTTCAAAAAAGGACTAAGCAGCAAAACTGGAAGCATTCAGTTTAACCAACATTTGGACATATAAGCAAAATTAATCAAAACAAATCAAATGGGATATGTCCGTCAGTCATCTGTGTGGCTCAATTCAATCAAAAGTCCGCAAATGGCAGAACATTCGCAAATAAATTCAATCGAGTTTTGTACAGGTAGGATCTTGCGACCACAACCCTTACTCCAAAAGGGCCCCATCAACTAAGCATGTAGCTACACCCCATGGAAGTAGTAGCTATGCCTATCATTTTCCTGCAATTTCACAGCCTAAACTGATATTGTCCCATCGAAATTGCATGAACCAGTACCAAGCTTGCCCAACCGGACCGTTCAAAATCCCGTCCCACCTAGGCCAAAAAAACAAGTTAAGTCTTGGATCTGCTCTTGTTCCCATCAGATTCGATGTAGAGCCCCCCTAGGTAGCTCCTGGTAAGTTGGTAATCATAACTTGCTTGGTGAACATTCCAAATATTTGGATGTGTTTGGTATATATATATATATATATGGGATATCCCATGGGGGTATGTGGGTATGCTGTATCCCCCAGCCTCGAGTGTCGGAGCAGCGACCTCAGCGGAGGCCCAAGAAGCAAAGTTCGGAATTTGATTCTGGGATGATTTCTGACAAAGTAGGATCTATGAGGGGATGTTTATCCCATGTGATTTGGTATGTTAACAGTTATATAATATGGGGTTATACCTATTATATATACATATATCATGCCCCCAGCTAGCATAGACCCCGAGAATCGGTAAGCTTTTGAATGCAGTCTTCCAACTCATGGCACTGCAGGATCGAGCTGTTTGGGGGATGGCACACATAGTGATATCAAAGCCACTTGTCTTCCGAGGCGATTTCAGTCCCAGCCAGGTCCAAGTCACTCTTCCAAAGGTTATCTTCTTCTTGGCATATGCCTGTCCAGTGGCGAGAGCCACCGGCGGTGGGAAGCAATCTTCGGAATGGGTGGAAAGACTGGGAGAATGTTCAGCGAAACGACACCAAATATACACGATTCTCTGAGCATAGGACACTCCATATTGGCTCCCAAGGTTCCAGCCCAAAGAAAAATCATCGATACAGGACTGTTTCTTCAAACAAAAATGTCTGAACATGAGGTATATATGGTATATCCCTCAAATTAACATTTGAATACATTTGAATAGATACAATGACCATTGACCAGTGGATCTTGGTGTTTTCCCCAACATTTTCAGAAAAAGGAACATCACATCTAAACCATCACCAATTCCCTCCAACCCCCACCTGCAGAACGTTGGCGAAGATCAGACCCAATTTGGAGCTGGTGGCTACTGGAGAGCTGATGTTGCAAAGGGCGCGCTTGTCGGACAACAGCACGGCAGGGCTACCTGACATCAAACCAAGGTGCTGCCCCAGCTTCCAACAAGTAACGAGTGGATTTAACCAGCAAAAATATGGCGATTGCTAGTTGTTATAGTTGATTTTTGCGAGGTAATTTGGTTCATAAGTACGTACCAACTCTTGGGTGGGTTTGTGGCAAACAAATCTATAGTTCGATGGGGTTATAAACCCACTTGGCTATCTATGGCGTCACCACGTCGCATGTTCTCACCCGGACGTCCCCAGAATCAGCCTGTGGCAATATGGTCATAGTATGGGGATATGGTTGGGACATATGGGGATATGGCTAAGACAAAATGGGGATACAACCAGCTGCATGGATTTCTCCAAACATGGGCATGCTGCACATGATTGACAACCATGTTCCTATCAAAAATGGCATGTTGGGCAAACCCCAGCTTTAGACAAGCCTGTGTCAGATTTGCCCATATGCAGCAAAACCAAAAAACGACTACTGAACTGGAGTGGTAGATCCATCAGCACTGATTTGACAGGGGATACCCTTATCCTCAAGAAAACGAGTATGGGCATGTACATAACCCACATCCAGCCATCTGGGACCCGAAGTTTCCAGTTGCACTCCCAGTTGGTCAAGACATTTCAAGCATCATATATCATCGTGCTAGCCTCTGATAATCTAGCATAGCTATGGACCGTGAAATTTCTATCAAAGCATACAAGGTGGTGCCCCGCAGTTACCATATCTACCACGAAGCATAGCTATAAATCAACTTACCTATATCTTTCAGGGCCCAACCTTGGCAAAATCCCATTAAACCCTCATGTTGTTGGCTGGATGCCGTGAACAAAAACATGATAATCCAATCAGAGTCCAATTTTCGGGTTAAGTCCCAGTATGTATCCTCTGGTAAACTAACATAACTTTGGACACTCACCATTACTAGGTCAATCAACTATTTTCTATGGCCATGTTCAATAGCTTTGTTCACTGGATTGATTAATGGGAAATTTTACAGGAAACCCCTATATTTGATTGGAAAATCCCAGGTTTCCGGTTAAAATTTTCCCTTAAACCAATCCAATGATTTGTTGGTTTTCCGGGAGGGGAACATCCTTTACTTCTCACTAGTTCACCCACGTCCGGCAGGATCTTTTCAGCCCAGGCACGATATCCATCACCACCCAGGGTGCATTCGACCACTGAGTTGTTCTCCTGGGGGCCATTTTTGGTGGCCGAATGGGTATTGTGGGTGAACTCATGGTGAAGTTGAGTTGTTCATGGAGAACATGATAGTTAAGTGATATCAACTACATTGTAATTATAGAGCAAGTGGCGATTTACAGTTGATGTAGGAAATGCATTATATCAACTAGACTAGTTTTAAAATGTTTTAAACTATATATATATCAAACTATACGTAATGCAACCCCAAAAAGGTAGAATGGGTTCTATCATGTTCCATCTATCACTGCTGTGGAGCAGAACTTTTACTTTGGGATTGCATGATAGAAATCTATCATGCCCACACCAGACATGGCTTCTATATAGACTTTAGACCATGAAACTCCACCATGTCCAATTATATCGAGGTTTAATTGCTAGGTTCACCACATTATGTCTTTGGTGTCTGCGACCTGGAACCTTGACCATAAAACACATGTGATGTTCGAAGGTCAGTAACGTTACCCCTCAGGTAGTTCAAAATCGATACCGAAAACATACCATTGGATATCATTGTAGATCTTGTTTTGTTGAGACCTTGTGTCTTCCATCACATTGTCTTTTTAACAAAAAACTGGAGAGTACCCTCTGGTAATTAAACGTAGCTATTGAAAATGGCCATAGAAATCGTGGATTTTCCCATTAAAAAATGGTGATTTCCCATAGCAAACTGCTAATTTACCAGAGGGTAGTTGAGTCGTCCTTCACAGCCCTCCCTTGCAACACCCAGGCCACGCCTGTGGGAGGATGTGGGGAAATCGACGGCCCAAAATCTCCACCAAGAAGGTCTCACCTTGCATCGAAATCTATGGTCCGCATTGGTCAGAACGACATTTATGGATGATTTTAAGAGGTGATTTGGGGTCTCACCCATCAAACACATTCATCCTGGATTTGATTTCTAGCTTGATGGATGTCATGGATTGTGTATTTCATGTGCTCCAGATTTTTTTTGGCATATGTTTCCCACGTGAATGGGTGAGTTGTGGGGTACATGTCAGCAAATATTTCATGGAGCATCCGAGTAAACTCCTGATGAAAGGGGTTTCCAAGCGATGAGGAATGCACGCGTGGAAAAGAAATCAAAACAAACTGCTCTGATGATCTTGGAAATTAGCTAAATGGTCAGGATGAAAATAGTTTGTATCCCAATATGTTGAAGATTTAAAATAGGGACTCATTGTCTATGAGTGTGAAAACTATTGGGGCCATCTAATCTATCTAATCTATAACTAGCCTTACTACTAATAAGTAGCGCCAATACCTGAAATTGCTAAATGACTAGTAAGGATATACTATCATGTGGTAGGGAATTAATTGATGCCCGTAGCTCTAACTCGCTCCCTCCAAGACTGGATCCAGCCAGAAACCTCCCAGCGGCAAGGGGGGATTTCCCAGCGGCCCGCTATGTTTGTTGACACTGAAGGGTACACTCATGAAAACCACCATTTTCACTAGTAACAACAAAATGTTCCTTAGCAATCATTGATTATCAAAGGGTACAGTTATAGCCCTTAACAGTTGTAAAGGGGATTAAAATGATATGGAACCTTAGTTGCAGGAGCTATGATTTCATGATATGTCATTTGTAACTCTTAAGGGGGCCATAACATAACCATCTGTTGATATGAATTGTGTATCACCCATCCATTCCAGTGATCATCCAAGTGGACAGTGTTCAAATCTCTGGGCGAGCGCACCGGCGATGCCCACTTTCGGATAGAAATCCAAGATTTGTGGCGCCAGAGAGGCCTTGGATTCACAGGTGGTGCCCCCCAAGTGATGGGCACTATATACCCCTAAATCAACTCAAGAGCCATCAAGGTAGGGGCAATACAAAGCAGGTAGAGGTAGTATAAACCATTTAGCCCACTAAATGTGCCATGGTCAAAACATGTCAAAACACGGTAAATGGTTTGGGAATAGAATCATCATGGGTACGAACACCTATCACTATCACTGTGGCTATATCCCATCCTACCACCGTTAACATCCCATTTACCGTACTCACCATTTTTATGTATACAATCCAACTTCTGATCATGGCACATATCACCCAGAACCATATAAGTTTTGTTGGTTAGTCTCATGATAAAACACTGCAAAGTGTCACTAAAATACCTCTAGCATCCTCTGGCCATATGGCACATGGATCATATTATATAGTTGGTTAGTTGCATCCCATAAATTAAAGCACCATTTTCCCTCAACAACGAGTCACCGTTTTCCATTAAGTGCCCTCCGGTAATCAAATGGAGATTCCCGATTCTAGATGATTTCCCAGCTGGGATTTCCCAGCTAGCCATATTTGATTACCAAATGGCAAGCTCATGTATATCACCATTAAATCATCATTGCCATTCATTTTCCCAAGTTACCTCATCATTTCCCCTAGGAAGATGTCAATCTTCCCCGGCAAAATCATCATTTTTTCCTGGTCAAATCCCAATCTTCCCTACTAAAATCATCATTTTCCGTGGTAAAACATGGTAGAAATCACGGATTTCTCACTGCTCACGGCTCATCTCAGCAAGCTGCCGTCGAGTTGGCATCTTCGGGCAGCAAACATCGGGGCACGATCTCCTCCCCCGTGGGCCACTGCTGTGACACTTCCCTGCACTGCGCCAGGGGTTCATGGTCAACTTCATGGGTGTCATGGGGTGGACCTAGACCCTCCAAGTAACTACCCAAAAAAAATGTGAAGGTACCGAGATTAGATTAGATATGGGGTAACACGCCATTTTCTATGGGTAGTTGGAGGGTCTAGGTAAAATTATCTGTCATTTTCTATGGGGAGTTAGAGGGTCTGGGAAAAAACTATCTGTCACTTTAGTTAGGCTCATATGATCACTGCTAAGAAAAAATGCTACAATCAGTCAGGGAGGTGGTCAAACAATGAGCAGGGAACAAACCCATGAGTCAACAAGTTCTAGCTCAATTAAAACCAGTGACCTTCGTCTTTCGGGGCATAAATTGCGTAGAAATTCAAAACTAAATATCAACTGCAGGTCCGGGATCACAGGAGCTAAAGAAGGCACAGTTGCATTCTCCCCGACGCTTCACTGCTACAGCTGGAGTGCATTGTCCACGGCTGAGCGGTATGAAGAATCATATGTTCAGTGTTGAGTTCCAAGATATAGAGGTTTCCTAAAATAGGGGTACCCCCAAATCATCCAATTTAAATCATTTCATAGATTTATAATCCATTTTGGAGTACCTCCATTTTAGGAAACCCCCATATAATGACTTTGCAGGCAGGGGGGTCCCCAGTCTTTGGGACCCACACACGCCGATGCTGCCGAGGCAAGGTGATAGCATCACCCCTCCCAGGACTTTTTGCTAAAAAGAAATCAAGGTCTCAAAGGTGATATCCTATCAACCAGTCAAGTAATGTGGAGGAACACCTATATAAGTATGTAGCGGCTACATCCTCAATTCCTAAAACAATGTTTGATTAGGATTCCCGTGTGGGTAGTGGTGATATCTCCTAATTTCCACGGTTCCCCTGTGTAAACGTATATTCCTTCAATAGGTTGCATGCGCATGCTGCTGGGATACCATTGCATTTGAATTTACCCCATTCATGGCGCTAGCAAAATACGACGAACCACCCATTCACCAATATTTCACCAGATTCGCAACATTCAAAATCCCCTTCCAATCATCTCCAACCAGTTCCGCAAAAAAACTGGGGCAGCCCACACGGTGGCATCTGAATCTTCGCCGCTGCCAGCCAAAGGGCAACTAAAGCCACTGCTACCTTGAGAAGTTCGCGAGTGAGATGGGGCAAGAATTCGGAGTGAAGTTCCGGTGAATAAGTGTACTGTACATATACCTTAATGTGGATATAGCAATAGTCAGTGGAAATATCCACATCTTTTGGTCAATAAGTAGGTACATAGCAATAGTCAAAACGGGTAATATCCCAATCTTACATGGTAGTTATGCCCAGGAATAGACAAACAAACTAAGATCACCCCAACTGCACCCCCAAGGAAAAATACAGGGATGTTTCAGATAGCTCAATTGGAGGTCAAGTCGTTCATACATCATCTGAAGCCTAGGTTTAAGGTATGAGTTGGCTATACCGCTATGACTCGAATGATTTGAAATGGCCTTCAACTGGTTGGTTAATGGGATGGTTTATGGTATTGGTTTATTAAATCTCAGGACATGGCAGAACATATTATGGCACATGACCCACTATTTTCACCCACTTGTCCCCCCATTTTTCAATGGAGAGCTTGGGTCAACCCCCCTAGCCACCTTCTACTCCCAAGGTGCTGTAGTATTGCGCCAGTTCAAGACCTTCGACCACCACGGCTGTGAAGCCTCGTTGCCACGAGGATAAAGAGAAGAGGGAGGGAGGGATTCATGTGCTTAAGGATGGAAGTTGGAAGAATCTGAATATAACATCAGTATGGGTCAAGTTTGGTATATTGTCCCCTTATTTGGGTAGAACATATCAAACCAAATTCCCAATTTGCAGAATGTTTGGTGGAACAGAAACAGTAGCATAGCCAAGGCGCACAGAAGGTATCGCCATGCCATGCGTCACAGTATGCCGCAAATCACGTGCTAATCACGACCATGGCGACACAAAGGGGTCGAGGGCAGGCTTTTCAGCAGCAGCCCAATGATAAGATAAATGTTCAAACCCAGCTTCCCGGTTTCATGAGTGACACTGGTGCCACAAGTTGTATGGAAAATCCATTCTAAATCCCAACAGTGGCTGGTTCTGCTCCAGTATTGGCATATATTATTCATATTAGCATCTTCCAAAAAGCATATCATGATGTATTCCTGACATGATGTCAGGTTCTCGGAGAAAAGAGACAGACATAGATAAGATTATATAAATATGTTCACCCTATGAAGGGAACAATATGTCCTAACTCCCGCAGCATGGCCATGTGGCTTGGCGAACTTGTGCCTTGAGAAACAGCCGAAGAATCCATCGGAAGTATCATGGAAGTTTAAGGACGCCCCTCGAGGGGTAACCGCCCAACAGCAGGGGCCGAAGAATAAATCCCATAAGCATATGGCATATAGGTTCTTTTTCGGGTTTATTTGCCATAGGAAACAGGAAAATCATGGGGTTTATCAGCCTAAAATTTTGAAAAAAGGATGTTTCCTTGGATTTTCTGAAAATTGCAAAGACAAATCATGACAAATCCATAGATTCTCCAAATGGATCCAAATGGTGGATATCCCATTGGGAAGGAAAAGGAAAAAAAACAGCACCCCCATTTTTCTTGGACGCTCACATGAAACCAATACTGGAAAGACCCTTTCTGAAGAGAGCATTAATTCTTCTACAGCACATGGCTTATCCCCATCAACAACAGCCCATCCACAAACTCTGCAAATGCCATTCTTCCATCACCCCATCCATCCCAAGTAGTGGATATCCCCCACTAAGGGAACTCCCAAGTGAGTAGGATCCAAATGTATACACTACATTTCGCCGGGGATGTCGTATGATTGGGGGGAGGTTGCCAATCTTCCCGTTTCAAAACATCTTCAGTGCAGGGTTGGTTACCAAAACACTGCTTTCTTTCGGCCATTAGATCCCCATGGCTCCCAATTGTCACATTCAAGCGCTAGCAACTGATGATGGGAATTGTGGTATGGGTCTGCAAAATTGGTAAGCTCGACGCAAACACTGCAATAACTAAACCCCTATGTTTTTCCAAAGGTTCATACAGCCCCCACAATATGGTACGATCAGGAATAGTGAATAATTCCATGATTGTATCTGCCAAAAACTTAGTTGGGTCAACTGCCCCTAAACTGTGTTACATTGAGCATTGTTACTGATCAGATCTAATCAGTTAGTAACCGGATTGGCCAGCTCTGCATATCCAACACCCAGTTTTCGCCGCGTGTCATATGATCTTCATCCACTGGCTCTGGCTGCTGGTGAGCCATTAGTGCCTTCACCATCCCCATTGGATTTTCAAAGGCTACAATTTATCGTTCACAGCGTCCAAGCATGATTTTACCAAGAGGGGCAAATAGCTGCAACATGCTGCAACTATCCAGTACATAATCAACATGAGTTGCAGCAGTTTGGAGCACATAGGGAAGCAGGTGCCGTTGTGTAGTCGTATCCACTTAGTTCGACCCACTACGAAAGGCACATGGTGAGGTCAGCTGCTTCAAACCGCGCTGGGCTTTCGCAACGGCAGCCTCAGAGTGAGCCTGGTGCCAGGCTGGCCGGCTGAGCCATGCCGTTGCTTGTGTCATGGTCAACACATACATGGTGTTGAATAAGTTGGATTTATATGAGATACATCTATCTCTTGTGGCGTTGATAAACCAACTTGTAACCACTGTGTGGCACGGGAATATATGATGGGATAAAATCAACCATCGTGGGAATATAGTTACGGTAATGGGAGAATCTACCAAACTTGGGGATATGATATGGGGGATGGTCATCACACCATCATTGCAAAGACCTTACAGTAGTTTATAGTGAGGACACTTAACCCCTATGAATAGGAAAATGATCATCACGTGTGGGAAATACCCCATATTTTCACCTTGGCAGATGTGCTGTCTATGGATATTAACATATACCCTCTGGTTCCATGGAAAATGGCTAATTTTGGATGAGTTTCCCATTAAAACCTCCATTTATAGGGGATCTTCCATGCTTATGTTAAATAACCAGAGGGTAACGTTTAATCTTGGATCAACTAGAGGTTCACAGGTGGTTTGGGTGCTGGTTTGGGCTGGATCAACTGGCTTTTTGAAAAGCATTTCCTGTGGAGTTCTAGGATTCCGGGGGGCCATTCTCGGAAAGCAGCCCATTGACCGTCATTTATTGGAAACATGCCTGAAACTATCAACCAAATGCTTCGAATGGGTTTGGCATCGCAACCCGCGTCTAGTTAAACAGGAATTCCTAATTTTTCTGAAGTCCTAATTTTCAGCTATCCAACTTCTTTGTCTTCTTTGGGGGCTGCTAATTTCATATTCCCCCAATACTTGGCACCCATCCCCCCAAAAATGAACAGATTCGGAGCTGTGGATGATCTGTGGGAAGGGATTGATGAACCGGTCACTTCACCGTTCGCTGTGGAAAAACGGCCCATTTATGTTCGATGATTTACCTGAGGACCTGGTGAAACATATATGGTGATTTACCATAGTCAGTGGCCATTTTGGGTACCTAAATTGGAGGTACCTACCATATATGAGGTCTATGCAAGGGCTATGTGAGGGAGTATGCCCTTCGAATATCGCTTTATATGGTACACTAGCTCCAGTTTAGGTACCCGAAATGGCCATTGACATAGCTATGTTAGTTCATTGGAGGATAACTTTACCACCCATTCGCCAAGAGAATCCTCCCACGTCCCAGTGCACCTCGGAACGTGCTCGCCTTTGCAAAATGTCCGGTAGCAACGAGGGGGTTGGCTATCTTTTTGGTGACTGAAAATGCGGGATAGACCCCCAAATTGCTATTTAATTGGGATTCATCGTGATGACTACTGGCTGTTTCTCCATCAAAGGCTTCTTGCTTTCCAAAGCTCTCCCAGCAAGGAAACCACGTTTCATTGCAAGTGAATGAAACACGCAAGTTCGCCGCTCTAGGGTTGAAACAAAATGCTGTGGAGAATGCAAAGAATAAGTCGCGTCTGAGACTTTGATGTCTGTATGTACATGATTCTCATCACAAAATAATTTCAAACCTCAGCTCTGCTTCCTGCTTCTGTGGATGTGAAGTTTCTTTTTTTGCAAATCACTTCCCAGGCACTCTTAATTACCAAACTCGAGTAGAGCCTCTATTATGGATGATTCCCGCCCCATATGTAAAGTTGTAAACCATCCTTCATGGCAATAGTATGGTCGGCCAGTGATGATGCTATAACCTACCCAAATGTGGCGATTTCCATTGCGAAAGCACCGGAAAACCACCAAACGGGTCACCTCTTGCGCTTCCCAGCAGGCTCCTTCAGCCACCTGGCGGAAAAGCCACCATTCTTAGACCATTTTCCGTGGGAAGCCAGGGGTTCTCTATGGTTCTCCACATCTATGTTAGTTTGCCCCAGGGTAGTTGACCAGAAAAAACTATGCACTGAGGAAGTGCACTGCATCGCAGTGACTTCTACATCCTAAGTGGTCAGCACATGTCAGCACCCAGTAGTCTTCGGAAGCAAAATTGGAAAGAAAAAAACGGGTTACCATCAGATCAAGTCCCACCATGAAAGTGGAAACTACCATGATGTTCACCTTGAAAACACCAAATCTACAGAAAGGGGGCAGCCGGGCCTTGATCATTCGGCCTCACCCTCCGGAACAATCAAGCCAAAGGACAATTTCTGAGGAACCCCCAAAAAATCTTTGCATCAAACCAGAGTTTCCAACCTATCCCCATCAATTTTCAAGAATAGCTCGATTGACTCTAGATCCACTCGACTCTCCTGGAGATGCATATTTTTCCATTTGGAGCCCCCACGGAACTGTGCCCGTCTTCTGCCGCTTGCAGCACTCCTGCGGTGAGACGACTCCGCAAGTCTTGCGGCCAGCAATCTGCTGTGTCAACCTCTGGTAGTCTAGCTACAGTAATTCCAAAATAGAAAAAACGCGTACAACATCGTACAACTACTTTCATTGCTAAGATTTTTCTTGTTCTATCTTACAGTAAGTGGGCTTGTGCTGGGATAAAATTGGAAACATGGAACAGATTAAAACAAATATCAAAGGGGATGATAGAACTACTATGCGATCACCATCCATCGCAAAACCAGAAACCAAACTCCAGACTCACCAAATTCTCCGGCGTCTCAGGGGGAGAGGCCACGAAATCTTTGGCTACCTGGATCTCTTCCCAAGTCAGTGGCTGATTATACAAAGCCCCAGCAAGTGTGGAAGCTCACAGTGTTTATGAACGAGTTTTGATCCCTGAAAATACCTTGAGCCTTTTTCTGTCTGTATGATCATACAATGCCTGGAGTAATTCTGAGAGGTTCCTGCAAATATTACCCTCATCGAATTGAATTTGTCCAAAATGGCGTACCCTCTGGTAATCAAACGATTTAATGGGAACTTTATCTATAAATGGTAGATGTTCCATTGCTACGTTTGATTACCAGAGGGTATACCCCAAAATGGCAGTTTGAGTGGTAGAAATGATGCCAATCCACTGAGGGCTGAGGCCTGAACCCCCCCCCATGAATGTGTTCTTGGGATCATCAGCCCATGGGGTTGACAATTTGTCAGTCTATCTTTACTCAAGTGGTACCCTCTGGTTATTTAACAGTTCGCCATGGTAAATGGCAAATTTTGGATGATTTTCCCATGAAAACCTCCATTTATAGTGGATCTTCCATGGCTATGTTAAATAACCAGATGGTAAATCTAATGTCACAAACCATCCCCAAGTCATCATTCATCATCAATTTTATGGGTGCTAGAAAGCATCCCCAAGCCGATCGCCCTCCCACAGTCGCTCCAGGGCTTCGCGAGTCACCCCTCAGCTGTACCCAGCTATGGTCACCCTGGTTCTCACCAGTTCTCTCTGGTGAATTCCATGGGTTTTGCCATGGAAAATCGTTGGAGCAGAACTGATTTACTTCTGGCCTAACCCCCCACCATCCCCAAAAAAAAACAGGATTCATGTTCAAGCCTAAGCCACACATTTTTGTGGGGATGATATATAATGCGGATAACATAATCGGTACACAGGGTAGAATCAGTAGATCAATATAGACAGATATGGGAATCTGATTGTGGTTTCCTGGCGGTGGGTTTTCCATATAGATGTGAATTTACTGAGGGTCATAATTTTTTGAGAGATGCTTTCCTGCAGGTGACCTTAGCTACTCAGCGAGAAAGATCAAACAAACATGTTTGTCAAATATGCATTAGTGGCATTGTTTGTTTTCTCCCTCTGCGCACTTTATAAAATCAACCAATTACATCCAATTACAGTAGTGCATCGATTCTCGAAATCCTGTGACTTCTTTAATCGTTCAAACATGTTTGTCGAGTTCAGGGTGCACTGATGTTGCCATGGAATGCCTTTCGAACAACCTTTGTTTAGCATATACGGTGCATATAGAGTCACCTTCAATATCCTTCAAAATTTTACGAATTGCCATCCTTCTTTCAGGCAACTTGAAAAAGTTGGGTTCTATCACTGCCCTGAGAAAATAAAAACGTAGCTCAGTGGAAGTAGCTGCCGCGAGACTTTCGGCTTACCACTATGTTAATGATAGCCCCCACCATATCACCACACTTCATAGGGCACCACACCATATCACAGGGCCCCCCAACGATCTGCACGGCCGGTGATCACAGCCGCCTGTGGCGGATCTGTGGAGGTTTCTTAAAAGGAGGGTCCCCAAGTCACCATGGTTGTTTCAATATACTGTAAATGATTAAAACATGGTTTAATTTAAGGATGATTTGGGGGTACCCCCCATTTTAGGAAACCTCCATAATTGGCGTTCTCTTTTCGCACTCTGGAAATTCACCATTTGTCACGGAACATGACCCAGTTTTAAATGATTTGCATATTTAATACGGACATGTTTCCCATCAAATCAAACTCATCTAACATCTTGTGTGCAATCTGCGGCAAAAACATCCCAAACCTTGGCTGCAAACGGGGCATCGGATAGCCCAGCGTAAGGTGCATGCTGCTCTTTTGCTCGGTTGTAGGAGGGCACAAATTGTACAGGGTTTTCGCCCCGCTGGTGGCACAAAAGCTTCCACCAACTCCACTGCGACTAGAGACCTTGAACAACAGCTATAGCTTTGGTGCCCTAAAGTATGACAATGTCCAACCAAAGTTTCCACCTGCGCCAGCTTCCTCAATTGGAGCGCAAAGATTTGTAGGTGGTTTTCCTCAAAAAACCGGCTCGACATTTGATCTAAGAAAGATATTTGGCCAAATTCCATTTGAATTTGGAGTTCCTTGTTTATCTGCTCTCTGCTTTACTAATAGTTTACCCACTGTTTCAATAAGCCCTGATTTGCCATCCACAATCCCACATAATTTCACTTTCACCTAAGGAATTCCAATAATGTGGATGGGAACCTCAATTCGCAACGCCTCGCCATGGCTTGGTTGGGGGAATATGAATAGTGCGTAAAATCATGGCTTGTAGAGGCCCTATCCCAACTTTTGGGAGGTTACAGAATCCACCATATTTTACCTAACCATGATCAACCTAGATTCTTTCCCAAAAATTCACCATGAACTCATCTTACCCCCTGGTAAACGTTTACACAACTATGGGAAATCACCATTTTTAATGGGAAAATCCACGATTTCTATCGCCATGGCTTCAATAGCACACTGTTAGTTTTTCCATAGTTATGTTAGTTTACCACAGGGTAACTCATCTTAACCCATTATTTTGCTTCACCCGCACGCTTCATCCACCCACCTCTGCCCGTAGGAGCTGCGCGCTTTGCCACTCCCGCAGCGCCAGGTGCAAGCTGCGCCGGGCGGGGGTGGCCACTTCGCGTCGATGCCTGGGATGGGGGTTGAAGCACCACAACTGGTGGAGACAAGGTGAAAAATAACAGAAATATCAGGATATATAAGGATTCTATATGATTCTAGCATAGTCATGCATATTCTATCAAATTCATTAAGATGAAAATAAGATGAAAATCATACAGAAAAGTACGTGAAATAGATCTTAAGGATTCTATCAAAGATAAGGATAGAGAAACGTACCTTTGACTTCTGCAAGGATCTGCAAAAGTATGCCTAGGTTAGAGCCACGGGGATGGATCGGGTTGGACCGAGGAAAACGGCCAAGGGCCAAGGTATTGGCAAACCCTCCACATATAACAAGCCTTCAGCAAGGCTAGTTGTCAGCTACACCGGAACGTTAAAGTTGACCGATCTCACGGAAACATGTCAAATCCCATTGAGACGCCGTTGAATCAGGAAGTTGAACAAGTTGACCAAAACCAAATCAAATCCCAATGGGAAGCCGGTAAGCAATAAGCTCTGTCTCTTCAACATATTGCTGTCTTAAAAATTGGGACAGACATTGTGGACGCACTTCTCAAAACATCATCAAACGGTACCGAATTGTTACCAAATCATAGTGGGACGCCGATGACACACATGTAGGCGGTTTCGATACTGGCGGCGGTTTGAAACGGCGGTTTCGAACGACGTCCGAACGACGTATCGAACGACGTCGCAAGGTGTCAAAACCCACGGCCCAGTCCTCTGGTGCCTTTGGATTACAAGTTTAAGCGAGCCTANAGGTGTCAAAACCCACGGCCCAGTCCTCTGGTGCCTTTGGATTACAAGTTTAAGCGAGCCTACTTTCGAGCAGCCCAAGGCACAAATCAAGGATAAAACAAATTTATTTGCGCACTTGCGCAACTTCTCTCTGACTGTTGCTGCATTTAATTTGTCAACAAGTTAAGAAATTGACATGAGTAAGTCACAAAACACAAGCAGGACGCAACTTAGGCCAACTTTAGCAGATGCACCAGCCCATGTAATACGCTCATACAGTTGAATTCGTTCAACTTTAACACCTTAGTGTATTTGCCTTGCAATGTGGTGACTCCACCAAATAAAATCAAAGTCGCTTCATGCACCCATCACAATATCGTAGACATATATCATGGATATTTATATATATAATATATATATATATATATCCTGTAAATGGATAACCCCAGTTAACTTTATCACACATCAATTTAGCTGACTATGAGGTAGCACTGGGTCCGCGACGAGTTGAGGGTCGACGTCAACTTCACACGCGTCTTGAAGTAGAAGATGTGAGCACCAGCAGCACCTGAAAGCAACCAACTTGTTGTCCAATGGATTCCGTGAATGGACAAAAAATGAGACAAACGCATGGTTGTAATTCTGGAAGTTACGAATCTAGAACCATTTTGTGTTCCTATTTGCAGGCCGCATGGTGGGAATTCTATTGGCGTTCAACATGTACAGTACTTGGATTGTATCCTGGGAGTATCAATATTTTCCGCATGTTTCTTCTTTCACTTGGATGATTGAGTAATTCGTACTTTGCACCATGAGTTTCCATAGTTTTTCCCATCTTCCGACATATGATTCCTATGTTTACCACGGACTTATGCGGAGATGTTTGGCTGAAATACTCCCAGATTCCCACCGTTCCAAAACCGAGTTCGGCACGTTGCACGTGCGCAATGGCGTGCTGCATCTTCTCCACAGTCATGGCTTCCTGATGGTTTTACCAAAGCTTTGGGATCTAGATTAAAAAAGCGGGTATCATACATCATATATGATATATGGTGCACCTAGACCCTCCATTCGAAACGTGAAAATGGTATGTTACCGTTATGTTACCTCATCATCTTGGTACTTTTACAATCTTTTGGGATACTTGGAGGGTCTAGGCATAGGTATGCACATGTGCGGTAAACCAACATTTGTTTAAACAAAACACATGGGCATAAATTCGTACAAACTCAACACCATAAAACACTGAGAAAATTCTACAACACACACACACACATGTGTATATATATATATATATACCCAGATGCTCCATGTATGGAATATTTACCAACATTCACCCTAAAAATCATCCAAATGTATCCAAATGTAGGTAAATATACCATGGAGCCTCCTCGGCAGCCGCACGCATCGCCAGCAAGATGCCAAACCTGGGTTCGGCGGACGAAGATGTGGGAGCCGGTCATGGGGGGGACGAGTGAACAATACACCATTGGAACTTCAGGAACAGCATTTTTAATGAGTTTCATGACCAACAAAAAGAGGAACTTGAGTAACATTGATGAACAGAAATACGGAGAAGACCAACAAAAGATGTGACTTCTACCCACAAAGTCCAGCAAACTTGTTGACATTACAAACAAATATGTGGATTTAACGGATCTATAACTAGGAAGAACAACCTCCTGAGCTGGCCCCACGCGCGCACCGCGGTGGCCAAGTTGAAGGTAAAGGATGCCTAGCCGAGCTCAAACAACATGAAATTTGGCTGGACATTTGGCAAACAATGGTGATTAAATCCATGTTTTATGCACTTATTATATTACGAAGTCTTCATTTTCCCTCTCAAACAATTCAGTTTAGGGCATGTCAATCAAACCTGAATGGCTCCCTCCGAAAGAACATATTGAGATACCAACTACACAAAACCAACAGCGTACTGTTAACCTTGCTGATCGCGAAGCGATATCTCCACCAGGAAATGTCGCCTGCGCATAGAGACTGTCGTGCAAATGGAGGATGGGACGATATCCGACCTCAGTGAACCCCCATGGAGCCAAGGAGAAGTGCAATGGTCGCTGCAGTGCACAATGATGATGTCTTAAGCCCATCCCCCCAACGTGTTACAAATTGTTAAAATATATCAAAGATACACAGCGGAGTAATCAATAGGTGCTCAGGATGCAGTGGATCAACAAATCCGAAAACAAATCTATTGAGCTATTGCTGGGATGATTCTCCAGGTTGTGGCCAGGCTGCTGCAAATTTCCAGATTACATGGCTTGGATGATAGAGGCCGAATGTTCAAATCATTTATATAAACATTCTAAAACCATTTCAAGCACAATAATCGACCGATCCCAATGGCTCTATGACTCTATGTATGGAATATCTGAATATGCATCAACATTTACCCCAAAAGTCACCCAAATGTGCAAAAACACCAAGGCAACAACGTCTTGGGTTTGATCACATTGCGCCCAAAATGGGGTACACCCTGCAGTTGAGAAAGTGAACAAATGAAAAACCAACAACAAAACATCAAATTTGGGGAAGTATATGTATACCATATTTCCAAACAACCCCGTTGATCAAATAGGTATACATACCAAAAACACTAATAAAACAATTTGCCTATAATAAATCAATTATATCAGCATGCATGCATGCATGCATGCATACACATATACTGATAAATCCATATATAAATTCAGTACGACCCTTTCCATTCTTTCCCTTGTCTCGAAAGGGGGAGGGCCAAGCCGTTCTTGATTGGTCAGGATCCTCTGGATTCTTCCAGGCGGCCCAGGCCTCGAGGATAAAGCTTCAACCCCCCTTTTTACAGCCGGAAACATCAGGAGAACCTTGGCGATTTTGATCAAGAGGTTCATGTCATTGGGGACCCTCCTACATCAGGCAGCTCTCCCCAGCTCAGCTTTTCTCTCGCTCCGCGTTCTTTCCACGGCTCCTCTCTTGGTGAACTCCCAGTACCCTCTGGTAAACTAACATAGCTATTGAAAATAGCCAAAGACATCGTGGATTTTCCCATGAAAAATGGTGATTTTCCAGTTCAAACTGTTAGTTTACCAGAGGGAAAATCCCATTAAATCACCATTTTTATAGCTAAATCAGCTACAAATGGGTTCATTTTCCATTAAAACCTCCATTTTTAGTGGATTTTTTCCCATTAGAAATGGTGATTTCCCATAGCAAACTGTTCGTTTACCAGAGGGTAAATCCCATTAAATCACCCTTAAACCACCATTTTTATAGGTAAATCAACTACAAATGGGTTCATTTTCCATTAAAACCTCCATTTATAGTGGATTTTCCCATTAAAAATGCTTCATTTTCCCATTAAAACCTCCATTAATAGTGGATTTTTCCCATTAAAAATGGTGATTTCCCATAGTTATGAAACAGTTTACCAAAGGGTAATTAGTTGTACCTCCCCCAGGCTCCTGTCGCGCCCCTCGGCCCCCGAACCCGACATCGCGCCCGGCCCTTCCAACGGCACAAGCTCCGCAGGGAGACGCAGCTGGGCAACGCCAAGGCGAGGCTGCCTGGGAATCTCCCTGGAGCCAGCCTTTCTATCTATCTATCTATCTATCCATCCATCCATCTATTAAAATATATAGATAGATATATAGATAGATATATATATATATAATGTATATATAGATATCTAGATATATAGAATTATGCAGATATATGCATATATGGGGTATTTATTGGGAACATGATGATTTAACGGATGAAAATGAGGATATAGTCGAGATACAACCAACAATCTCCAATTGGGTCTGTCTGAAAATTTGGTATACCCATAAAATGGGAAAATGATGCTGAATCAGTAGATTGTAGGGATGACCTATATTCAGACAAACCCATATTGGGTATTTAATGATATTTAATGTGTCTTTACAGGTGATTTAATTGGTAAACACTGTATGAAACACATCAGTTCTGTTTGTTGGCTTAGGTTCACCTATCTATTTCTAGTTGTAACATGGTATAGCATGTTATAACTACCATAGATCACGGTTCTCCTACCGCTAGACCAACTTCGCTATCTGGGGGGGAGCACCTTGTGAGGATATGATGGAGAAGAAACATAGATCATCATCAATATATGTGGAGAATCAGCTTTTTACAAGTCTGGCTCCAAACGATCTTCCATTGGCATTCCCAAATGCTCCATTTACGGAATATGTACTTAAATTAAGAACCATCATTTGCCACCAAAAGTCACCCAAAGGTATGTAGGCAATTACATCATCCCCAACTGACATAGACCCTGCCAAATAGGGGATTGGAATGCTGCCTGCCTCAAGAAATTGGTGATTCTCAGGGTCATAGTCAAGGGATGGTGATACATCATCAATGGGGCAGAATGGGTCTGCGGTTTTTCCAGCCAGCCATGTATGTTTAGATTTGTTTAATGAACCCCAAAAATATAAAGACTATCTCGAAAAGATTCCAAGTAGCAAATGCCCCATTAAACAAACAATCGTCTTCAGTCTTCAGCAACTTCAAGTATTAAAGAAAAGCCCCGGGTTTAACCCATGACGTATCTAATCTTCCCACCTTGTCTCGCTCGTTCAGCAAGAAGTTCATGCTCCAGCTGCTGCCTTTCCGCCTGGAAAAAAACACTAAACATGGCGAACTTGGATGGGACATTGGGCATACCCCCCCCCATGACTGGGATGATGTAAAAAGACCAGCAGTCACGGCTACTTAATGGGATGGTTTGTGGTAGTAGACTCAGTCTCCACATTAATGAGACGCCCATGAGCCCCCAAAATTCAACACCATTTTTCTTGGGCCGGGTCAGTTTCAAGCCCCTACAAGGTGAGCCCCCTCGGTGCAAGTTGGTTGATGAATCCCAGTGAACTATAGTTACATATCCCCAATAAAGCATAGTTGACCTAGTTATAAGTCAACTCGGCTATCATTTGGGGGCCTCACCTTATCTAGGGACCCTCTCCCAGTCCCTCTCAATCATCCGATTCCCCGCCTCTGAGAGGCGTTCTTCGATGAACTTGCGTCGATCTTGAGACCTGGGCGTGGCGGGCAGCTGGTGCCCAGCCCTCAATTCTGTTCATCGACTCATCCATTCACATTTAAGGTCGGACTAACCCTGTTGAATTCTTTCAAGCCATAATGTCAGCGCAAGTTGAAAACGAGTAATTATTATATAAACTGGACCCACCAGGAATCAAGAACATCTAGTTGCCCAAAGTGAATCACTGAGGCCAATGATTCGCGGCCAGCAAACAATCCAATCTTTAAGCGGAACCGTGCATTCCTGAGTTTATAGCTGCCAACCGCACCTACCATTCACCAAATCCGCATTTCCACCTACCCTTCACCAAGCTTTACCCTCTGGTAGTTAACATAGCTATGGAACATGTCCATTTATATAGCTTGTTGATTAACCTACTACCAAGGGTGATTTTCCATATCAAAATCTTAATTTACCACAGGGTATGTCACATGCAGCGGTTTTTAAGTCCATAGATCCCATTCAGGTCCCCGTGCGGCAAGTGCCGCAGCAAACGCCAGAGCCGCGTTTGGTGAAGCGAAGGTGGCCTGAAATGGAATGTCTGGTAGAGACCCTCCAAGAATCCTTAAACATGTTTTTTGCCAGTTGTTCAGGGGATTTGGACGGTCTAGGCATGGTAAATATATGCATAAATATGCTGGAGGAAAACCAAAGTGCATCGCTATGGCTGAAATCCATTGCCTCAAAATTTGCAACTCCAAAAAGCAATTTCAACCCACTAGTCACTAGAGTTGCGTTTCTTCGATGTGCGCCATTTTGAGACATCCCCATAGTCATGGATAACGAATGGTCAGAAACCTGGAAACATCTGGAAAGGATGGAATGAACATTAAAATCATCTGCAACTATATATCCTAGAACTCAGTAGCAATATGGAATACTTCTATCATGAAGCAACCTTACATAATCACCAATACTCTGCACAAAATATTATCCACAACCACCATGGGAGACAACAAAAAAAAAGTCAACTCAAGGTCTCAAGGTCTAGCCAGCTATGAAGTTATCCTGCTGCAAACTGGTTCCAATTGTTTTAAGATTGGCCAATAATCCGCAAATCTCCAGTACGACGGGTTGCGAGGTGTTTCGAGCATCCATATGGATACAATATCCTTTCCTATAAGTCCGGTGGGCCAGTGGGGCAGGCTACGAAAAGCTTACATGATACCATCTGGTTATTTAACATAGCCATGGAAAATCCCCTATAAATAAATGGAGGTTTTAATGGGAAGATCATCCAAAATTAGCAATTTTCCATGCGTTGAATAACCAGAGGGTATGTATTGATATGTTCTTTACAAAATGGACAGTCACAATCATATAGGTCATAGGGAAAAGTGAGAATGAGAACAACATGGACCCAACAGCTGACCACAAAGGACGTCGACATGAGTCAAACATACCAAGCCCTGCACTTCCGCACTTCCAGTTGCAACCTCGGAGCAGAACAAAGAATCAATGATGGGACTCCCAGTCCACATTATTTCGCAGCTATCTTTTGAGAGCGACATGTGACCTGGGACATGTACTTAATCTATGCTGTTGGACAATCATTCCACAACAAATTGGATGCCCGAAAAAGTCCGCTGTTGAACACTTACACTTACCCTATCGAGACGCAACCTGAACATGATTTCCCCTTTTAAACTACAGACATTGGCTTCATCAAAGATCAGTTCCATTTCATCTTTTTGATTCCAAATGATTACTTCCATCATCTTACATAATCACATGCATTGCCATGTCATCTGGCCCCATCCAAAATAGACATCCTCAGCCCACGGCCTTTGCGTTGAAGTCTGAGTCACCTAGGCATTGTGCGGTGACATGATTATCATGCTAGATGCATATCGTCCTCCCAGAGATTTACCTTCCAATAAGTTGTCAATAGATATGGAAAATCCATGGAAACCAACGGCTTCCCTCGGAAATGATCGATAGAAGTTATTTGTTTCATATCCCATATCATCCCTCATCCCATATATGGAGGTTCATATATTATGTTCATTCTCTGATGAAATCTGATGACTATAATCCCTTGAAACGGTTGGTTCGTGAATGGAGATCCCCAGCGAAGAAATCGCATCCGGTCCACCTTCCGCTTGAGCCTTGCGAGGAATTCCAGAGCCTGGGCGCCCTGTCCGCTGTGAAATTACCAGGTTGCCTCCATGGATCAGTGGCTCGATTCAAGGGAAAATCTATGAAATTCTACACCAGAAACATCCACAACCCATGTGTTTGTGCTTTTGAACATAAAACATACGGGGGATCTGGCTTCAATTTGTCCAATCTTCCAATTCTCGGAATGGGATCTCGAAGAAATCATGGATCTTACCATCAAATCTGAAGGTTTCCCTTCATCCTGTCCCCTTCAATTTCTGGGATATACCCATTCAGATCTCAGTAAAAATCGGTTCTTTTGCCAACCTAAAGAGTTTGGCGATTTACCCCGCAATCGAACCATCATTCCAGAAACCTCGACCTGAGGTCCGGTTGGACTTGTGGCTTATTGATCCTCTCCAAGTTCAACTTTAGTGGCATAATTATAATGCTATTCACATTGATGGATATAGATATAAATGTGGTATCAAACCATGAAGAAAGAAGCACAATAAAAAATCCACAAATCCGAAGAAACTTACGACTTTAGTGGGAAGTCATGATAGCTGGCCTCCCATCAAAACCCTTAGATGACCCAAAGAACTGCTTCGGTCCAGCCAACCGTAACACAGACTCCTTGGATTTCCTTGGCTTTTCCTTTCATTGGATTGGTTCATGGGAAAATTGAAACCGGAAACCTCTATATTTGATGGGAAAACACCATGGTTTCCGGTTAAAATTTTCCCATTAACCAATCCTTTGATCCTCGGGCTCCGTGCCGCTTGGCGGAATCGCATCTCACATGACTCTTCTGCAGCAGAAAGTGCTGCAGCGGTGAAGGACGCCAGGGCTAGGCCTTCCGCAAGGACGGTGAAGTTAAGAATCACCTATAGCAATCCCCCCAAAAAATAGAAGTTGGTTAAATCATGTTAAATCCTACTCCTACTGAAAGAGTTCTTTAAGAAAAGGTGTAAACAATAACTTGTTCTATTTTTTGGGGGGTTGCTATGATATTGAGTTGAAGAAAATGATCTAACGCGGCCATGTTCAAAAGGAAACTCGTTTTCTGCATCCGTGTGAGGGACATGCATTGGGATGCAACTCACTGTGCTTGACAGCAACATGTGAACACTGCCGGCACATGTTCACACCGCACCAGAGAGCAACTTAAACATCAGCCACAGGGTGGTGTACCCCAGGTATAAGTTTGTTTATGAACCTCATTGACTACCCCTATAATCCCCAGAAAACCTAGCTGACATAGTTATAAACTAAACCAACCACCAGGTACGCTTTTTAGCAAATTCAATTTGGAACACTTCATGGCCTTGAAAGGATAAGACAGAAAATCCAAGCTTTTAGAGAAGGAACTTGTACATATGATTGAAGTTGCCAAACACCTAGCTTGCCCCAGCAAATAGGAAGAATCTGAAAGCTTAATTACTTTTCAAATGGCTGTAGAAAGCTCAGAAACCATGTTGATGCGATAATGTTCGAAAATCAAATTACCCTAGTAGTGGCAGTTCAACATAGCCTGGCAGTTTAACATAGCCATGAACTATAATCAATAATTTTCAATAGGTAAACCATCGAACTAAATAGGCAATGTCCCATAGCTATTCAATCACCAGGGGGTAAACCATTGTTATTATACATTACCAACCACTCAATACCAACCACTATTGGCATTTATTGACCATATAAAACCATGTTAACCACCCATTTTCAGGACAGTTTCCCTTGGATACAGCAACTCTTATTTTTGGGGATCCATCGTCATCTCCAATCCAAGGTCCCATGGTTGCGATTGGATCCCTACAAAGATAGCCATGGAGAATCCCCGAACCAAATGGAGCTTTCTAGGTGAGAAAATCATCCAAAATTCACCATGGCTTCCATGGCTATGTTATCCTCTGGTGAACTAACATAGCTACTGAAAATGGCCATAGAAATAGTGGATTTTCCCATGAAAAATGGTGATTTTCCATAGTTATGTTAGTTCACCAGAGGGTAAATGCTAAGTTGCTTCACTCTCCAACCTGAAAAGATCTGGAAAGCACATGTCTCTCCAGCTTTTCCGCAGTTTGGCCAACTTGAATGCGCTACTTTGAGGTATCCGAGGCTGCTACCCTGAAACCCAACCAATGGAGGGCCCGGCCTAACGTCTCATCCATGGCGTTCTCGTCCTGGCTGTTGATACATAGGAAATGGCAAGTAACTATGTGATGTGGGGGGGTTCCATAAACGGGGATACCCCAGACTGGAGGGTTTACAATGGAAAATCCAAAAATAAAGTGGATGATTTCCGGGTACCTGGTCGGATTGGAAACCGCCATGTAACGAGCACCCAGTCATAAGTGGACCAACCCGCTACTTCTCACTTTCTACTCGGGTCTGCTCTCCACCAGGACTCTTGGGGGGGCTGAAGATGTTGAAACAAAGCCACGGGTAGGAATATTTTTCTTAAGTGAACAGTCATGGTCTACAAGACCCAGGACCTTGTATGTCACACTTTCCTACCATTTCAATCACTTCAAAAAATCGTAAAAACACCATTTCTGGTAGACAAATCACCTACTAGTAACAAATGAATGGACCTGTCAGTTATTACCTTTGTTCCATTCCAGAACCTTGCAGGGGAAAGAAACATAGTCCATGATGTTCCACAGCATACACTTCCATGGCAGTTCACCGTGGGCCACCCCAGCTGAACATGGCCGATCCACCTTTCGTTCAAATGCCATTACTGTTGCCTGAGCGTTCCCACAGAATCCCCCAGAAGTTGGATGGTTCCAATCTTGCCCTGCCAAGAAAAAAAGAGGCCGGAAAGCTGATGAATAGAAGATTGCGAGCAAATACCGTAAGGATCAGAAAGGATTAAACTGATTCAACTTCCCATCCTAGATTGACTCAGACTATCTCAGATTACTGAACGTGAAGGCTTCAGGGGTTGACTCATGATACTGCAAACCCCACACAAAAGACTACATGCTGCTAAATCAATTAGATCATGGGATCTTGTCCCCATGGTATCCCCGTTATATGATGTTATATGCGAGTTACATCCCGGCTTTTTGTTGGTAGCTCAACATCATTATATGCTTGGATTCATGAATATTTGTCGATCATATCGCAATCCATCCATTCTCAATAGCCAAAGGCTAATCTTGGGTTGCCCGTGGCTGACCCGCATACCTTTTCATACCTGCGATTGTTGCCACCAAGTTGCTGTTGTTGCTGTTGCTGTTGCTGTTGTTGTTGCTGTTGCTGCTGGCGTTGCTGGTGTTGTCGCACGTCAAATTCCACAAGCATGGCGGCCACAGCGTATCTGTCAAGATATGACATGGTGGAAAGAATTTGGAGGCTGGCACCTGGGTCTAATCACAAAAATGGGGACAAAGGGCAACAATGATGGCAATATCAACTATAGAAACATGGTGATAGACACCAACACATAGTCTGATATCACCCATCATCGAAACAAATAGCTGGCTCCGCAAACCCTGTCTGAAAAAGGAGGCAGATGCCCTCGAAGGTCACCCTTTTGCCACACCAGGAGCTTAAGAATAGGTGGTTAAATATGAAGCGTGAATTGTTGTGAGGCGACGAGGGGGCGGGGACGCTTCAACTTCCTTGAAAACATTGGCTAACGATGCCTAGTCTGCTATGGCTATTTCATACTAACCTTATTTCTGAGTAAGGCCTGAATGCAGGGATGCTATGCAAAAACTCCCTGGAAATTGAAGCCCTTGGAAACCCAACATGGCAGTTTCAATCAAACATCCAGGCAAAATCACTGATTGACACCGCTGTTTTAGAGGTTCCATGTTCAGTGTCCAGGTTGTGAAGCATCAATTTCCGTTGCCGCGTAACATCACAACATATGTGGTTGAATGATGCTAAATGGCTATGGCTCAAAATTATGGTACCAAAAATGGTAATTTTTAATGGTAAATTAACATAAACCAACCAATTATAGGGTTAATAATTTTGAGCCATAACCAAATCTATAATTTTGCATGGTTATCTCAACGTGCTTCGGCAGAACCAGAAGCCGCCGGCGCACGTCAAAGCGGAAGAGATGTCAACCTTGCTGGGGCTGGAGGCATGTCATCTGGCGGCTTGATCAGAGATAGAAATGTCATGGGTTTCAACGGAATACGAGTATCATAATTATATATTATACAATGTACTTATACTGGGATTATCTGGAATTTATTCATGGAACTTATTCACGGGATATTTGGGATGTTCATCGGATACAAATCACCATCATGGATTGACATGTGTTGTAAAGGACGGTGTGTATAATGGCGGTATGGCGGACATATCTCTCTCCATCGCCTTCTCAAGGAGTCAATATGGGGGTATAATTATGTAATGTGGGTAAAACAAAGCCATAAACCACCTATATTTTGATGGTTTATACCACCTATTTATGGTGAAATTGGGGATGGTTTATTATTGTTTTACCAACATTACTTATATAATCTATTCCCAAAGCGGTGTCACCCAACTTTCTTTGCATGATATGGATCAGGCTTTCGTGCCATACCCATCGCTGTGGCCGCAAGAAATGCCGAAATGCCAAGAAGCAGATGTCATCATGGCTGGCAGTTTTGGTTCGAATCTGCACCAAAGTGGTGCGAGTTCACAACGATCAGAGGTTGATCACGATACGCGGCTGCGAGGGTTTGGTCAAATGTAAGACCCAGGAGTCCCAGAGACCAGAACTTATTGGGCTTATTGAATCTTATTGAACATCCAATTTGAAGGGTGCCCAATAAATGGATCCCTGGCCATTTTTGTGAAGTGTCCGAGCCAAGACTACCCTAACTCTTCACATCTCTTCACTATCAATTTTTAGAGGCAAAGTCAATCAATGGGGACCTTTACAACATAGGGTCCAGATGACGACTCGAACAAATTCCTTACCTTTTCCACCACAGGATAGCTACCATCTACATAGAAGTTTGCTAACTGGTGTGGGGTAGTTTTCCGATCATCTCAACTCCAGACTTTGATCATGGCCCTACGAAAGCTGGGTCCCTGCATGTATTTCGCTTGCAAAGAGGTTTGGGTTCCCAACTTCCAGGGGTTGCTTTCCGTTTCAGCTTCGCTCTTTGTCCCGGCTGAATCTTCAGTTTCCTCAGCCAGAGGTATCCGGAAAGAATCTAGGACTCTAAAGCTGTTCTTCGTGAAAAACCTCAGAGGCATTTTGTTTGTCAAACATGGATCCAACTGACCCTAACTGACCCCTATTGGACCCCATGGTCCTTTCCAACCATCGCTTGGCGGCTTTTTGGCGCCATGACTGGTAATCGATCCCGAAGACCGGACCGGGTGGTGTCAAGCTGCAACGCTGAGGTTTGGATGGAGATTTTTCCATATGACTGACGATGACATTGGAAAATCCCAGCCCCCCCAAAACAATAAACGCACCTATATGGTCCCAAAGATTTGCAAATCCGCCTGCTAAACCAGGGTTTCTCCGGGGATCTCTGGGGTGTTTAACGCTTGTTTACACAAAAAAAATGGGGGAGGGATTGTGTGGCCTTTGGGTGTATTCATGTTTATGTTCATGTTTATTCAAACATGGAGCGTGCCCATCAAACAATCAGAAACACGATCAAGAACCATGGGGCCATAGGGGTTTCAGGGGGACCCCATTCTGGGATCAAAGCACATGCGGCCGCTAAGCGCATAGAGCTTGGTCACTTGGTCCAGGTTTAATGTAATCATCTAAGTGGTGGGCCCCCATTTTGGGCAACAACTATGCAAAAGCAATATTAATGTGTATACATCCATATTATATACTATATTATATATATATATGTATCTCTCTCGATAAATATATAATGTATAGCGGTATTTATTTGTTTAGTCCGGGGGTATCTCAAGTGTTCCGGCTCCGGATGTCTCTCAGATGGGTTTTGGCCGAGAAAGAAACGGTATCGAAACGTGCTTCCAGGATGTGAATGAAGCACATGATGTTTCCCCTTCTATCACTGGATTGGTTGATGGGAAAATCTACAGGAAACCATGGATTTTCCCATCAAATATAGAGGTTTCCTGTAAATTTTCCCATGAACCAATCCAATGATTTTATTTCCAGGTTTCCAACTTTACTATCGATGACTGGGGATTGCTACAGACACCATATGACACCAACATCCACTGAAGTAGTTCTTCGCACAACTCTTCTTAGAAGAGTTTCTTGTTTTCCTAAAGCTGCGCCATGGGTGTGGGAGAAGGTTCAGCCGTCCCAAGACCCAGATCCACTCCCTGCCCATGGGCGCAATAAGGGGCTGCCGGCCACAGAGCATCCTTGGGATAGGCCATGGTCGGCCCCATAAGAGGCCCAAATAGAAATCCAAGCCCATTCAAGTGAGTCGCACACGACATCAAGCGACGAAAGGAAATCCTTCAGAATTTTCCTCTGGGGAAAAATCACGATGATCTACAACCCTGAAATAAGGCCACACCACTTCTGTTGCAGACCCCAGCCATGCCCACACTGAAATAAGGTCATTTGGGGATAGTACCTATCAACCAGAATTCAACATCATCCGGGTGACGTCGCAGGGGCCGGTCGTCATTTGGGGCCGGCGGGGCCTTCTATTTGTTACCGAAAAAAGACATCATACCTAGTTGGGTGGTTGAAGTCCAGCTCGGGAGCATCGTTTGAAGTAGGAACTGAATGCAAAATAACGATTGATTGAGATCACGGACCAACAAGGTTCTGCTCACTTTGAGCATATGAAGATGCTTAAGCTACTCCCGAAAAGCCACGCACAAGCTCAAAGAAATAGTGGTTTGTTGATCCCCTTCTAAAGCTTTGATTCTTATATAATTGGAATATATATATATATACATTGAAATCCATCTAATAACGACAAGGCTGAACATGCAAGACTATCAAAAAATACCGAAACGAATCAAGTCTTTGTCTCTCAACTTCAGTTTTGGGGAGTGGTTTTGGGGACGTGGATTTGCTTGTGTGAGCTCATTCCAGAAATATCATAAATATCGGAGCCAACAGCTACATCTGAGTTGTATACGTCGCTGAACGGTGGTGGCGACCCATATGTTTCTAAGCACCAGCCCACTTGCTCGAAACCAGTGCAAAGTTCGACAAACAACTGCTGGTTGGGCCTTCAAAAATCAGTTGCTGTTTCAACTCAAATCGGGACGGACAAACACTCCCAGCCCATATTTGGGACAATTTACGGGGTGTTTAATTAGGGAGATGGGATGAGTGCAGTCAATCTTTGAAAGCACCAAGCTGTGATGTGCTACCAACCTGTTCCAAATAAATGCGTTTTCTTAAGGAATTGGTCCTGGCACTTGTCTGGACAGGAAACCAGTGCAAATATATGTATAATATGTATAATTATGAATTTGCAAATAGCACAAATAAAACGTGACGCTCACAAGCAAGTGGACTGTCTGGCAGTAAGCAAGAGAATCCGCTCTTTCATGACTGAAAACCCTATAACTTGAAGCAATTCATCCGCCGAAAAAACATCTGCAGCTTCCATCCAGATCTCAAGCAGGTTGGTCACCTGGAGCTGTCACAAGCCCTGGTGAGGTCCACCAAGCATGAATCATCCACACAGTTTTTCATCTCATCCCGAAAACATCCCAGAACAGTGAAACACACCATGTTCTTCTACTGGAGATCTACTTTAGCTGAAGTTCCTTATAGTCACAGTTTGCAACATTAAGGGGATGGAATTGCCAATGAAAGGGAGGTCTCCGCCAAGGTTCATCATGATCCCATGATTTAGACTGGAGGGGTCAATACGATCGCCAGCTGGTGGGGTGTTCGGAACTGGGGCTGGCGTACATCTATTCCTTAGTTCATGTTCAACCCCAAAGTTGGGATCTGAATATATAAATATTTAGTTCCTATGCATGGTAATTCATTTTCAAGATGTTCCCACTTCCATGGATCCAATAGAAGGTTATCCAAATACACTTTTTTGGTGGCTATGAACTATCCTCAACCCCAGGTTCAGGCCCCCAGCCTGGTCACAGGGTCCACTTCTCTCAGGATGATGTCCATCTCCCAGCCCTCCTATTCGGCTCAGATGTCGAACAATGGCATTTCACCACATAACACTATAGTCGTTAGATAATTATGCAATATTATGTGTATGTCTGTATAAATTTGGCATGTGACACATGATTGGTAACCATCTCAACTAATGTATTAGACGGCAAAATTCTGTACAAGTTTACTGCTCTTTGATCAACTGATGATGCCCAAAGTTCAAACGAACTCGCCATGCAGGGTGGGAAATGTTGGGATGATCCCCTACAAAATCCAAGATCTGTCCCGGATGGTTCAGAGAAACTACACAATGCCAGAAGCCAGAAGAACCAAATAGGCAAACAAGATTGGAATGTTGGAAGATTGCACCAGTGTGGTCGAATTTAGTGCAAAAGGACGTGAAACCACACACTGGTGGTTAGTTCCTGAAAAATAATCCAACCCGCAGGCCAGACGTTTTTTCAACATTGAAGGCACGGCAAACCAATGGTTTTGGTACCCTCTGGTAAACTAACATAGCTATTGAAAATGGTAGTTGATTTTCCCATGAAAAATAGTGATTTTCCATGGTTATGTTAGGAAATACCAGAGGGTACCTTTCAGTCTGAACCACTCTGGCGGTAGACAAGTTTGGGCCAATCCCATGGTGACCCGTAGCTGACCATGTTCTCCTCGTAAACTCCCAGGTCGGTCAACGCCTGGCCAGAAACTCCCGCAGAAACTGAAACTGGGATGGTTTTTTCATGGTGAACTAGATATCTTGATGAAATTGATGAACATTATCTTTTTTTTTTTAATGGTGAACTAGATGAAATTGATGAAAATGATCCTCACATTTTTCTTGGATGTAGTATCCCAACCTTGAGCCATACCCGGGCATGACCACCTGGCAGTCCCAGACTTGGATGAGCCGCAACATCCGACATACCATGAGGTTCGACCCCATTTCCTTGCACTTTGAAATTGTCTCTGGTAACTGGCAACATCCAACCACGGCTAAGTTGATCTCTCTGACTCAGACACCAGGGATGTTATCTCGATAGTATCTGACCTCTGCTGGGGCTATATGAGAGAATGAGTGAGTTGCGAACGTTTTGCCACATAACTCTAACAAGAAGACTCGCCCGGAAAAGGGACATGTAACAAGGATTTTTCAAGTTGCTCCCTCAAGTTAAAACTCTGTATAAGTGCAAGTACCCTCTGGTAATCAAACGTGGCAATGGACAACCCTGAAAATTACAAATGATTTTCCAGTTAAAACTGTTTAAACCCCCATTTGTAGTGGTTTTTGCATCCAGCCAAGTTTGATCACCGGAGGGTAGTATGTTACCCTATGGCGGAATCATCCCGACCTTCTCATCTCCCTTGTCGTTGTCGTTTGTGAAGCCTCCGCCTGTAATCCTGGAGAGCCGGGGGGAACGAGCGCATCGTTCCAGTCATCAATGCATGATACATGGGATCATTTACCGCCCCCCAAGTTACAAGATGTTGCAAAGTAGGTTTACAAAGTAACCCCGCTCTCCTAGTAACCTATCTTTCACCTTCTACGCACAAGTGGTTGGAAGATGTTGGAAGGTTAGCCAAAAGAAGGGAAGGAAATTAGATTGGTGACAAGCTGTGATACTCTTTGCGGTTAGTTTTTTTTAAGTGTTGCTTACTTGGTGGCTCACCCAAGAATTGGGTGGGTTAGTTGACCCCAGTGACAGTAATGCAATAGGGGATCGGAGTAATTAGGTTTTGTCCAATATACTTGGGGTTGTGTGGCAGTTGTACTACAGCTAGAAGGGCTTACAAACCGATTTGACTGGGGAAGCACAGTTGTACTGCGGCTAAGTTTGACCATGCACTGGTCAAAAGTAAGGGGTATAGGGGTGTGAACCACACAGGGTACTGCTGAACATGGAGGCAACATGAGGCAACATCCAGCCAGGACTTAGCCCAATACTCATTCCCAATGACAACCTCCTCTACACCCTGCTGGTAACGCTGCAAATTGTTGCTTTTAGATGTTTCAAGGATGAGGAGGAGAGAACAAAAAAAAACAAACCAGACCTGCGACGCACTTTTCGCATGTCGTTTGACCCGCCCTGCCATGCCCAACGGGAACCTGTTGTCAAACTCATCGGCAATCTCCTGGCAGTACCGTGTAGCCCCAGCTCTGGAGAAACGTCTGGGGGTGTTTAGCTAATTATACCAAAATTGTTCATCAAGCCAACCATTTCGGAACCAATACGCTCAGTAGTGACTGTAGGGTCTTCATCCAAGACAATTATGTCAGAATTAGATGATGGGAACAGTTACAGGAAACCCGCATATCATATCTAAAAAAAACACGGTTTCCTGTTGATGTTCCTTTGGATCAATCCATTGACATGATTTTTTCCAAATCGTCCACATTGTTAGTGGCCGTTTCAGGAACCTAAATTGGAGGTACCGGACCATGTATAATTACTAGATTATAAAAGGTCTATGTAAGGGCCATGGAAGGCCTGTGTTAGGTACAATACCTCCAGTGTAGGTACCTGAAAATGGCCATTGACCATGTTTCTTTTTATGATATGTGTGTTCCTCCCGCAATTAGCCTCCAGTAATCAAACATGGCCAAACAAAAGTCAACGGTACAGTAATTGTAATGCTCATGGAAACATATTATATAAAAAATATGTCGCATTGCCATGTTCAATTCCATTACACAAGTGCATACCATACAAATCATGATTTTGAGGCTGCAATCTGCCAAGGAAACCCTGGAATCTATATAACATACATTTTTTGTCCGGGAGGTTTTCTGCAAATGTTCCCTTAACTACCAACCCTTGGAGAAAACAAAAACTGCTTTCAGGTTTTGAGGCTGTCGCGGCTCCCGGAGATGCATCGACCCAGTTGTCCTTGTGAGATGTGCAGCACTGGGTGGCACCGAGCTTCACAATCTCCTTGGATCCCAACTTCACTGGGCTGCTTGAGCTGCTTCTGGAGATGGGTGATCGAAAGCCCACGAGCGTGGAATGGATGGTTGCCTTCTAGGTCATCGGTAGGCATCATGTCGACTTTCTGCGGCTCAAAGCTCATGTTCGGTGGGCAAACCACAGTTTGGAGGCCGCTGCAGCTTGCCGTTTGATCTTGATCTCATGAAACAACGCCGGCATGATGATCATGGTGGGGCCTTATCCTACCCATTTTAAGGATGAATAACACTATCATTGATATACACAGTAGTTTACCAACCTCAAATAAGGTCATTTTGCGATACTTAGCTCTCAACAGTGGTACTAAGGGGTCCAAACTCCATTGGTTCCAGGGTTCCAGGGTTCGATTCCAGTTTTGGATGGCCTGCATCAATGATTTACCAGTCCCAGAGCCAAGGATTGAAACCCAAGAAATACTGCGGCTGGGAATATCAACATTGCCAAAAATATGAACGTGCTAAATTGCCAAACTCACCAATCTATTTGCTCTGTCATATAAGTTGTATCCTACTTTTTTAAAAATCAGCATCTTTGCTGGTTACCCCCTTCAGTTTTGCTGGGTTCAATCACTTAAATCCACCATGTTTATTGGTTCATCATGCTTAATCACAATTTTTAATTGGTAACTATCGAAAAATCATGTATACATGGGCAATTTTCCATAGCTATGTTCAATAATCATACCTATAGTATGGTAAATTCACCATTTTTTATTGGCTCCACGGGTAAAACCCAGTACAACTTCCATGCGGCGTTAGCCGCGCCTGAGCATCGCACTCCGTTTCTCCGTCAGCCTGGCGTGGTTGAAGAGTAGTAGAAGGTTTTCTACAAGGAATTATAACTAGCCTCTGGTAATGGTACCCTTTGGCTAATGTTATGGTTAGTTATAATACCTTGTAGAAAAATTAGCAGTGTTATCCAAAGGGTAAATTACCATCTGGTAAGCTAACATAACTATGGAAAATCCACTATAGATTTCTATATATAAATCCACCATTTTCAATGGCTATGTTAGTTTACCGGAAGGTATAACTAACCATAACATTAGCTAACATAGTTACCTATAACATAGCTATGTTATAGTTAGCTAACGTTATATTAACCATAACATTTTTGACAAAGGGTAGCTACCATTAGAACTACCCTTTGGTAATTCAACATAGCTATTGACAATGGCCCATTTATAGTTGATTTTCCAATGAAAAATTGTGATTTTCCATAGCTATGGTAACCCTCTGGTAAACTGACATAACTATTGAACATCACCTTTTTTAATGGGAAAATCCACTATGAATCACCATGTTCAATAGCACTTGTTAGTTTACCAGAGGGTACCACTAACCATATATAACATTAGCTAACTGTAAAACTAACTATACTAGCCAACTATCCATTTGGTGAAATACAACTGTACACCTAAATTATGGTCATATATAGCTGTATAACTCACATAGCTATGGACAATTGACCATTTGCACATGATTCATTAAAACTCGTGATTTTCCATAGTTATGTTTAAATTACCAGAGGGTATATAACTGTAAAACTAACTATAATAGTTCATTATCTAAGTCAGTTATATCCTCAGTTTACCTCGTTAAGTCTTGAACCAACGAGAACCCTTGACTGGATACAAGGTGAGGCCCCCCGGTTGCCGTTAGTTACCCTGTGATTGTGACTAACAGTTTGCCATGGAAGCCATGGCCAAATTGGTTCCATGATAAACATAGTGATTTACCGAACTTCAAGATGGTGGTTTTCCATGGCGAACCGTTAAATAACCGGAGGGTATATCCGCCACTAACAAGAAATCTTGCTATGTTGACGCACATAATTTGGTCAACTGTTGTTTTTTTTGGGGGATATAGCGAACTAGTTAATGGGGATTATAAACCAACAAACATCACTGGGGTGCACCCCACCTTGTATTAATATAGGTGTTCCATTGTAGATTTCTGGTAATCAAAAGTGGCTGGAACATCCCGAACAGAAGAGATGGTCTACCCTCCGGGAGTCAAACGTGGCAATGGAAAATAGCGTAGTTCTGGATGTTGTTCCAACAAAAACCACCCATTTATTGAGGGATTTCCCAGCCAGCCACGTTTCATTGCCAAAGGGTGGTCATCTCCCTTCTCCATGATTCAACCACGGCCCCTGCAGGTGATGTGTCTGATAACAACTGGTTGGAGATTTGCCCTGATGTCCGTGGTTGTTGGTGGTTGTTAATGGTTCAAACGGTTAAAAAAAATGTGTATCTATGAACTCAAACTTTGCTGGGGGTCACCAAGATGGGGGTATGCCACTATAATTATCCACAGTAGGGTTGATTTTTTTTAGACCTATGTCTGCTGCTTAAATGACAACTGATAACGTTGTTGAATTACATTTGATTGACTAGCCTCTGTAAGTTCAACAGGGTACCCCCAAATCATCCAAGTCATGAACGACCATGACTTAGTATTGAAACAACCATGGTGACTTGAAGATCTCCCATTTTAAGAAACCACCATATGGCAACCCTGTGGTTTCATGGTGGTTTCACGGTTCTTTAATTATATTTAATGGGATTTAGTGGTGGTTTCATGGGATCTAATGGGATTTAAACAGATATTTAGACCATAAACATCCATAAACCATCATAAACCCAGTAGATCCCATTGAAGCACCATGGACAACGCCACCCCTTCAGCGCTGCACCTGTCGGACTCCGCCTCAGACGCCGTTGCGACATCGACGTCGGGCTCCTGGGTGTGGGACTCCACGGACTCCTCCAGTGGATCCTGCCGAAATGGCGGCTCCCATGGAGAGTTACCCCTCTGGTAAACTGAGAGATTGCTATGGAGAATCACTGTTTTTTGAGTTTTTGATTGCGGTTTATCAAGTATCAATGACGATTTTTTCATAGCGCTGATATAATGGGAGATATAATTCTGGAATAGTCTGGATATAGTGGGATAACGCCACCATCTTGGTGACACCGATCAAACGTGTTTGGGTTTATTGATTGTTTGTTCCACAGCCACGATTCAAGGAGGCGTTAATCTTTGTGGGTTGAATCCCTTTAAACAAAAATATGGTTTGGAATGGTTTGGATATCATGGGACTCACTGCTGTGACATGGGTTTAGAACCAGCGGCAATTGAAACTCGAGTCTTGCAGCCCATGGACGGGCGCATCAGCGCCCAAGCATTTCTTTTGGCCAAATCCCCATTTGAGGTTGTGCCACCTATATTGTTCGGCGGGTTAAACCCCTTCTTTTCCATTGATAAAACCAATATATACATACATGTATTAACTAAAAATCAGCAGGAACGGCCCACCCTACTTAGCCGGAAGAAGGAGGAGAAGGAGAAGGAAGGAAGGAAGGAAGGAGAAGTGTCCTCTTAAAATCCAGAGACCCTCACCTGGCAGGTAAGGAAAAAACCACAAAAAAAAAAACGGGTTTTCTTCACTCGTGCTCCACCACAATGCCATCCTCGGATTCTTCCAGGGCGGGCAGTGGCAACCTCGGATCCAAGTGAAAATCAAGAGGCGGATTGGAGGCAACTCTTGAATTTCTATTGTTTTCTTCTGTGTTTTTGGTGTTTTGCATTCGTTGTTTTTCTCTGAAGAACTTAAGATTAGCAACCCACCAACCAACAGACCCACCCACCAACCAACCAACCAGGCAAACTGTGCATGTGTTGCACCATAAAAACAACAAAAATGAGGCGTAACTATAAAACACATGATCAATCATAATCCTATTTCTCCAATGAAACATGCCCCACATGAGGAACTCCAAGTCATGAATAGGTTCACTACCAAATCGGGGTTTCCAAACAAAGAAGTTGCCATATTTGCTAAAGAAAAAAAATCACCTCAAACCGAGCCTGCGACAACCAGTTCAATAGTTGGGCCAATGAAATGTGGGGATTCCTCCTGAACTAGATCCCATCTCCCATATACCTCTGTGTGACAGGTTCAAAATCATGTCTCCCTCATATCAGCGAGATACAAGAAAGGATCGAGTTCCTCTCAAAACGTAGCTTGCTGTCACATGCCTGTAGCACAAAATGATTCATTTAAACAGCACAAAGCGCTAAGCACTTTGTGTATCCAGGTTTGACGCAGTTTTGCCTCAAGGATCCATCCCAAAAAAAAACAATTCAAGATTTTGCGCACCCAGAAAGAAATCAAATCTTAGCTGCCTGAGCTGATTGTGATTCAATAGGTTAGTTATATAGATGTTTATACCAAAACCCATGTACACGCCCATATATGGCATACCCAGCCCCCATCCGACTGCCCAAAATGTGGCAAAAAGAAAGTGCATCCTGGCAGCCCTTGCGGTCTGCGTGACGGCATGCTGGGTGCTGGCCTGCGTTCACATCGTGCTGGGGTTGAAGCTTTAACCAAGGTTTATTGTGGAATTGTTTAGTGGGATATGAATTAATCAACAGAAATTGTGATTTGATAGCTAGATGGGGTGTTGAAGCAACTCATAAATTCTTATAAAAAGGTTGACCAAGGGTTGTGGTGGGCGTAGCCAGTACAATTGTGTAAAATGTGTTCAAAGTTAAAATGTGGGTTTAAGCAACACTCGTGGTGGGTGAGCAAGCAACCAACATGATGAATTCATATAAGACTGTGTGCTGGATTGCGCAGCTGGTTTAGTGTTGTATGACAGAATGGATGAACCTTGCGCGTATATATAACTTGCAATGGAACCCTTGCTTTGGTATTGGATCTGCATGGATCTGCTATTCTGGAACCACTTATTTCATCTTATTTCGAGGTAATTGATATTCAGCACTGGAACACCGGGATCTGAAAGTCCTCTGGATTTCCGGGGTCTTCCCCAAGATCCTGTCGAATCACTCGCAAGGTCCCATCATTGAAGTTCCCCACATGATACCTGGAAAGGGGCCATCTCCTAGTCATACCACGGCATTCCTGAGCTACAAAGCACCAAGAACAGGTGAGATTCGATGAAACTACAGCCTATGGAAAGACGAATAGAGAAACAATTCATCCATTTGCCTAGCGGGCCTAGAAACCAAACCCAGGTATACCCGCATACGAATCGCGGCAGCCAATATCAACATGAACCGAGAGTCCAGCAGTCATGACCCTGGGGAAATCACCCACGATGGTCACTCTCCAGTCTTTCTGCTGTTGAAACTTCTTTGTTGTGTTTTGTATGCTGTCATGGTCACTTCTTGAGGTAGTTCCTCTTCAGGTCGCTACCATCAGTCGATGGTAAGCACCTTGCTCACTTCATGACATTCGACTGAAGTTCTTGTCCTTCTCGAATTTCCAAGGCCTGAGCTTCACCGAATTTGTTGGCCTTCACTAAGCCACACAAAGCCACAGCTTTGTTCATCCACCTCCCATGCTGCCTTGGGGCACTGTTGTTGGAGGTGGCAGTGGAGGAGGATGGAGGAGGCGTTTTTTTTGCGCTTAACCTTTCCATGTGTTGTTTCTTGGTTCCCACCTGATTGCTGCTTGACCCCCTTTTGTTTGTTGCCTGCCACCATGGCCAATCCTAGACACCCTACAAATCAGTAGGTTAGTGTCTTTGTTCATGTATGTGGCAAGAAATTCAGCCACTAAAGTACTCTTCACAACGGTTTGCCCCCAATATTTGCTGGTTAAGTACACAATTTCATGGTAAAAGCATGTTAAACTCCCATAAACTACCCAATTTCCATACTATATAGTAGGTATACCAACCCACCAACATGTCCATCTTTCATGGTCAGCCCGCGATTTTTAACTTCCTCAGCTCAGCATCCCGTTCTCAAAACGCCTGTGCGTATCGTGCTCTGGCATGATCACATCCACGTCCAGCATCTGCGAAGCGTTTGGATCGTCTGAGGGTAGCCCTGCTGGGTAGCCCTTACTAAGCGCTTTTTCAGGACTTACCAAGGGCTAAATAAGAACATGACAAAATAAGGTTGGGGGAAGAGGTGTGTAGTTTACATATCTGTTGTTTCATCCTTATATTTGCCTTATTGTGGAGGAAAATGTGTGTAGTTGATATGTGTTGTTTCATCCTTATTTTTGCCTTATTTGGGAGGAACATGTGTGTAGTATGTTGTTTCATCCTTATTTTGGGGGAAAAATATGGAAACATACGCGTTGTTCAAAGAAATTTGCTGTATCATCAGGTACATATTTAGTAAATTTGAAAGCACCAATTCACACCAAACAATGAGCGTTTTTTTTGGTAGAACTTCAAAACGTAAAACAATATCAAAATCAGCGGAAGTCCGAGCAAAAATTTGCAGGTTTCCAAAACCCGAATCAAATCAAGTGATCAAATTGCTTGCCAAACTGCAGTATTTTTTAATCAAATTAGTCTAATTAAAGTATTTGTGGTTGACCGTGTGGATGAAATTGAAGGGTCGCACCAACTCCAGTTCCAAGGATCGGCCGCTTGCTGCAACACTGTAGCCAGATTGTAGCCACGACGTTGGCACAACCGAAACAAGGTCTGCTTCACTGTTGAATACTTTTTGAGGGAGGACACCAGGCTGACTTGTGAGAAACTTGCCCAAGGAACGTTTGACAATTGCCTCTGATGGTGCTTCGATTGCTCTGGAATGTAGTGACGTAGTGCCCTCCTCCATGTTCCTCAAACGAGATTGTCTTGTGCCAGTCCAAGACGACCAAAGGTCACTCAGCACGTTTTGGGAGTTGCTTTAAATGGAGATATACAGAATTTCCAATATGTGGCATGTGGATATTTGTCCGATTCCAAATTTGTGATTAGGGATTAGGGAATCTGAATTGAAGATAAATCTACCTTATCATTCCTTTTCATGGCACAATATCTTCATTGGGGTACCTGAATGGGTCTCTTTTCTTTTACAGTACTATCTGTGCATGTCTCTTGGACCAAAACACCAAAATCATGCAATCTGGAACTCCGTGGTGGGCAAAACAATACCAAATACCAGAAGTTGAGCAGCTGGCCCTCTACAATCAGATATGTTCTGCAACATGTGTGCTGCGATCCCATTGTTGCACAACATGCAACGCGAACACAACACGTGGATGTTAAATATGTTTCGCGGAATGGGTATGTAGCCATTTTCAATTTTCCCAATGTGATATTTGAGGAGTAAAAACGGTAGTGGGTAGGCATAATACTTTAAATAAGTGTAGATATATGATATACCTAGAAACTCTTCCGGCAAAAATTTTTGCCGGAGGCCAAATTTTGTTGAATTTACGCCGGAAACGTGTAAAATTGCCAGAATCTTGCAAAAACNATATACCTAGAAACTCTTCCGGCAAAAATTTTTGCCGGAGGCCAAATTTTGTTGAATTTACGCCGGAAACGTGTAAAATTGCCAGAATCTTGCAAAAACGCCGGAGAAATCCAAAAATGCCGGATCTACAGGTGCATGGCGATTCAACAAAATACAGAAAAAATACTCATTGAAAATTGCGCCGGAATTACGGGCAATTACGCCGAAATTACGGGCAATTACGCCGGAATTATGGGCAATTACGCCGGCTGGAAAAGGAATCACTATTTCAAAAAACCNCGCCGGAATTACGGGCAATTACGCCGAAATTACGGGCAATTACGCCGGAATTATGGGCAATTACGCCGGCTGGAAAAGGAATCACTATTTCAAAAAACCTTGCAAACCAGAATTGCCAGCACGGCTTAAAAAACGCCGGGAAGCGTCAGAAGGCGCCTTTTGCCAGGCAAAGTCGCCTTTTTCATAAAAGGCAAAAATAAAAGGCCATTTGGAGTCTNCGGGAAGCGTCAGAAGGCGCCTTTTGCCAGGCAAAGTCGCCTTTTTCATAAAAGGCAAAAATAAAAGGCCATTTGGAGTCTCTAGGTATATATATATATGTATATGTTACACACATAAGTATATATATATATAGATAATACTCCAGACAATTGATTAGCAATGGCATTATTTTTTGTTTTACATTCCTCTATGCTTCCCAATCTAGCAATAGATGCATCCAAAATATTATTTATTATATTTATATATTTACATACATGTATATAATTATATATATAGGTGGTCTTATTGGTGAAGTGCTTCATGCTTGGGGAAGAACACCCAAAGACCATGGCATCTCACCTAGCTCCCGCAGTCCAGTGGCACTGACGAAGTTTCGGATTCTCCACGTACGCGCGCGGCGCCTTGGGACGTGCACATCGGCATTGTGGCTGGGAAAATTGGCTGGTTCATTTGTTTGTTCCTCAGCAAACCTGGAAAATCATGGTCACTTCACTTCATTACTATTGAGTAATGCGTCTTGCCGGATACAAAAAGAGCATAATGTGACTATATAATCCCCAGTTAAAAGTTTAGTACTTAAGAATTGGAATCGGCCTATTCTGGGGGCCCAATTTAATTTTGGCAGAATTGGTTAGTGACAACAAGACGGAACGCATATCTATAAGATTCTATAAGTGGAGCCGCTAGTTGGGGACGGTACTTGCGGCTTGAGAAAGACATGGTGCGCTCTCTCTCTCTCTCTCTTTCATCTCTTCCTACTTGACGTCAATGATATCCAAAAAACTTCCCACACATTTAGAATCGTTTAGCAAGATTTACAGTACCTGCACGATGCATCATGATTCCATGTCAATTTTTGGTGCTTTTCAAAGCGCAATGATTTGACAATGATATTAAAGCAACAGTCACTCAGCAACAAAAGTGGACTGGTCCAATTATAGGGTAATCCCAGTCCATCCGCTCATTGATCATCACTTTCCCTTTGGGAAAATATATCAAGCTGCTAGATATGTCCCGAAAGAAGAAACCTGGATACGCACAAACTTTAGTAAGAACTTGCCCACCATCACCATTTCTGAAGGTCAACCAGGTTGACCCGATGTTTGTTCGGACAAACATGTCTAATTAGATAATTATATATATCATATATCAATTCATTCAATAAATATATACAAACCAACGGGTAAACAGTCAATATTTGATGGTCAATATCCTCACTTCGGTTAACAAGAACACCATCTGCCCCTCGGACATCCCAAGCTGCTGGAGCCCAAGGTTTGCGCAGCCACTTTCGCGGCCCAGCCAGCCAGACTTTTCCGGGTGACCCTGAGCCACGCCGAAGCAAATCAATTCAACCACCCAAACTCAAAGTATACTCAACGTTTAAACATGTTGAAACAACATTCAATGCTTTAAACAAATTTAAACTAAACATATATCAAAACTCAAAACATGTGAGATTTGCGTTGTCAATCTCGCAAGAAAACTAGGGCGTTGAACGATTTGACTGTGGGATTTCACATGAAAAATCTGGAGATATCTTTCAAACGCATTCAAACATTGGCTGGTGTGAGACTACGCATGACCCAAATTCGTGGTTGCTGTCATGCTCGGAAATTTTGGCCCAGACTCATGTCGGGTTGAAAGTCCACCACCGCTGAATCAAACCGGGAAGGATAATTTGGAAATGAAACATTGCCGATTCGATCGCAGGGATTTACAAAGCATAAGCAATGCAAATAATCCCATCCTCCTAGTACTAAACATCCCTTGGAAAACCAACGTTTAGCAGGGATTTTACACATATTTGGGACCATTTAAGGGGTGTTTAATATGAGGGGATGGGATTAATATGGTGCATTATCCTCAGCGACCTTTCATGTAGCACACCTCAAAGTGGGGTATTGGTATCACGCGTGATGTTAAAAACCTCGTCTGAAATTTGAAAACATGTTGTAAGAACAAATAACCCAAGCATTTGCCCATTCACATAATCCAACAACCACCAATTCACCAAGGTTGAAGCTACATCATCTTTCTGTCTTTCTGTGTGCAGCAAAATCGTTGTTGGTCTAAAGTCTAAACGCAATTTTGACTCCGCCTCACTCTCTGGGCCCTCTGCCCGGCCTGCAGTACTCGGGGCTTGTCGGACTTGTCAGAAGCGTCCTGAGAGACACTATCGGTAGTTACCCTTGGCTGAAGGGGATCCCCAAACATTCGTGTATAGATCATACATGATGGAACAGTTCTTTGGCGCTATTTTCACAATGATTTACTTGGTGATCTTTTTCTGCAGCCTGATTATATATCTGATCTACAGTGACTTGTCCATAGTCTCACATGATCATTTGCTATTTGCTCAGCTTGACTTCGTCTGCGCTCACCCAATCTTCTCAACCAAGGTACTTACAATATAATCAACTCAAATTAAATTTGCCATTGTCCCATCACAAAAGCCATCAAAAACCCAAACATCTTCTATTCTATCCCCACCATCCCAATTTTCAAGACTATCTTGGGATCATTTGGGATCTACGTATTTGTTTGCCCAGCTTCATCATGGCTCATTGCATGAGGTGTCCACAAAAATATCACCGAGAGACGGGGTCCCAGGCAGGTTGTGGTGCCAATGATGGGTGCCCGGACCGCGCTTGGGCGGCGGAACCGAGGGCATACTGGGACCTGGCTGTCGTCAGAAGCTGCCACCAGCGTAATGGTAGCAATGGTATAAACCATCAAAACAGAATTTAAGAAAGAGCTAACCCGGCCGAGCCCAAACACCTTGTCTGCAAACAAAACTAGAACTATTGTTCTTGAAAAACACAACCAACAATGTCCCTGGACGCCCAGCACATGTTCAATCCGTTTACGATTGATCAGTTCACTATTTGCAAAGGGTTTGCCATGAAACAAACAAGTGGCACCCCAATCGTCCACCCGGTTGTCCAAAATAGAGCGCCCCTAAATTTCTAAATTTGAATAAATTTGATGGTTTATAATATCCCCATTAATATTGATATATCCCAACTATATATAGCCATTAAAATTCCATTCAACCACAATATTCATTGCTTGAACCAACTTAAATCCCTAATTTGATTGTTACCATCCGGTAACCAAACATGGTACAGTGATGGAACATCCATCCAGAGGGATGTACCATTTTATTCTCGATTGTAATAATTTATACATGGTTAAGCCCATATTAAGGCCATATTAATCCCAAAAAAAAGCAATGACATTCACCCCAACGCTGCCGAGTCGCTGTACGCTTTCAGGCTCCGGTTGGGCGGTGGCCCGAGGGGCGTCCCCAGCATCTGTGGGGTCCCCGGGGTTCGCAGCAGCGGACCCTCTCTGGAGGGCGAAGCAGTGATGGGATCCACCGGGCTCAGGGGCGACACGTTGAACTTGGAGACCTGGCATCCCGGGACTGGATGGATACCCCCTGGTAAACTAACAGTTTGCTATTGAACATGGCCATTTATAGTCGAGTTTCCTGTGAAAAATTGTGATTTCCCATAGTTATGTGGCTGTTTACCATAGGGAAACTGATTTTTCTGGGTAACTGATCATATGTCACTAAGGATAGTAAGGATAGTAAGGGCCATGGTTTCATTTGGGGATGATCCCCTAATCATATTTCATCATATTTCACTAGCCTGATTTTTTTGGGTAGTAAGTTACTTTGAGGCCATGTGGGGATGATTCCCCTTAACCATGATCCCACTGAGGTCACTATAATTTGCCCAAATTTGAGGGGTTTGTAAAAAGACATTACAAGACCTGGAAGTGGAAGACTTGAAGACCTGGAGTGTTCTTCAGAAATAGGAATTGACCATTGAATTTGGATGATGTTTGTTGAGTTTAGATGACTGATTTTGTAAGGACATTTAACGGTGTGCTGATACTATGTTTTTGAAGCGTGGAAGTCATTTGGATTGACAATGACTAAGGTTTCTTGATTGACCTTTCTTGGTTGCTCATTTCTTGCGGCGAGTGGTGAAAATATGCAAAACTAAATTTCCGAACAGTTTTTACTTCGTCAAATCCCGCAGTTTGAAAAACCCTTGGTTAGTGACACCACTTAGGCATCCTCAGATTGTTGCCAAAAACTTGCAGCATCTTAACACCCAATAGCCAATAGTGTAAATCTATAAATGTCGCAAAATGAGTAGGGACTTGATGGTTCAACACCCCAAAATCCCCAAGTTTCGCTGGTTCACGCCCTGTTGATGCCATGCTGCTCGCGTCGTCTCCTCCTCCGGAGTCCCCGGCGCTAAGGCCTGTGCGGCCGCGGTCTCCGGCGCGGTCTCCGCGCGGCGTGGCGTGGCCGGGGCCGAGGCCGGTTTCGTGGTGGCCAGGTAGGGTGGATCGAAGCCGCTGTCCGTCACTTGGACACCCAAACCTGGGAAAACCCAAGGGAAGCGCATTTCAGGCAAGATCCGCAAGAAACATATGGTTTTTTACCACCAATTATAGGGATTTCCGGTAGATTTTCCTTGAAACCACTCAAATGAGCATTGGAAGGTATGGATTTACCTGGATTTTACTATGATTTTCTTGAATGATACTATACAGGATGAACTGGATTCACCATCATGTGGTTTCGAAACTCGTAGCTCCGTAGCTTCATAGCTCCCCCATGCCGAAAGGAGGGTATGATATCCATAGCTCCGAACCGATCCCTCCTAACCACTCAATTTATAAAGGTTCTATGATGTTCTAATGTTGGAATTGTGCCTTATCTTGTATTTCTCTGATTTATCAATAATATCATATAGGATGAACTGTATTATTTGCAATCTATGGGCTTACCTTTTAACAATAAATAACATGAATTGTCGATACCACTGGAGATTCACCAGTCAAACATATTGGCCGATTTTGGTGTCGCTGCGCTTACTCATCAACATAAACACGGTCGGCCGGTGAGGTTGCTATAGTTATCCAGAATAGGTTCTGTATTCATGTGGGGAAAACAATAGTAGACCACCCATTTGGGAATGGTTTCTACCACCTATTTGTGGTGAAATTAGGGATGGCTTATTATATTTTCTTGTTGGTTTACCAACCTTACAAATAGTCAGCTATTATCATCTATCTGAATAATTATGCTAGTTCCATCACCCAGAAGTTGATCAAGTGATGCCACCTTTGAGGTATATCCCATGGAACCTCCCAGTTGCCTTTGCAGGGATCAGCGGACCGTGGACCCAAGACACCCATAGGTCCATCCTTCGATCCATCCTTGGGCAGCTGGCATCCCATTGCCATGTGCGACTCTTGTGATTAGTTGCAATGAGTTACGTTCCAAGCACTTAGCATCCTCAGGAAACACCCGAGAGTTCCACAGCTCAGCCAGCACGATCACTGGACAAGGTGACTTTGTTCTCCCAAGCTTTGAGGCAACCCTGTGGAAATAGCCTACTTGTTGAACTGCCGGGCGTGGTGATATTGCTGGAGATTTCTAGATTCTAGATGTCTTGCAGTCCTGCTCCGCAGACCCTTTGAATGCTACTGTCAGCTCCCTGCCGAGTTTATTCCCAATATGACTTCCCTGATGGCAATCGCGCATCCGAAGCAGGAAATTCACCAGAAACATTTGAATGCCTAGATGTGTTCCAAACATTTCCAAATATGTTCTCATACAAATCACCCACCATCAATTCCACGGCCCTCATTGGGGTTTCACATTCTCTCACATGTTTTACTGTAATTACTTCGCTATGGTGTTTAATACTTTTCCTGTTTTCTTCACCAAATACAAAATCCATGAAGTGTCGGATTATACGTTCTTGACCCCAAGCCTTACATGTCTGAGCGTCGATCTCCTGCTGTGCCTTGGCGCACTCCGCGACGAAGTTGCCCAGCACCGCGAAGAGGTCCTTCCGCCGATCCTCTTCGCTCGCCCCTCCGGGGGGAGGATACACATAGGACAGGTCTTGGAAGAAGATCCCCATATCGCCTCAAGGTTCGGGAAGATGAGATGATTGGATTAGATTTTTTTTGGCGGACCCACAGCTACAGCAGACCCGGCTGACTTTTGTTTTTTGTATTTTTTTTTTGGAATGGGGAGGTAAGTGTGGGCTCACCATGGCTCACCCTTGATAGTTGATTTCTGGGGTTGGGAGTGGTCAGTAAGAACTGGGTGACTTGATGTGACTCCCACCCCTGGCACATGGCACATCACTTGGGGCCTGCAGGTGGGATCATCCCAACACCATCTCAACCCACCGCCGAAAAACTGCTAGGTTTCATGCCCGCGCCTACTCGGAACTGGTGAACTTAGGGACCCAATACTAGTCAAACCAGCTTATCTGTGGGTTCCAAGGCCTTACATTTCCTCCTATCTGGGAGATTCCGTATTTCAACGAAAGCAATTGATGAACAATACCAGCAAAAACACCTGTTTCTCAGTGGGCTGAGGGATCTTGTGGGCTGGGTGATCTTAAATTTACACCGTCCACACATTGCTACACCTGTACCTCCCACTTGATCAGCAATGATGTAACAGCCTCAGCTAAACATGGCCAAGCCCAGATTAACAAATACTGCCACCTTTTTTGTACAACTACGATCATTAGTAAAAGATCGTTCCCAGAAGCACATGCAAAAATATCTACCACTCAGACCACAAAAAAAACAATCAAACAACACCCAGCAAAAAAGGATGACTCCAAAAACATCACACACGACATCATAAAAACAACTCCGGAAGTGTCCCATATGTGCCCATGAAACCAAAGTTCATCTGCCCAAGGATCGATAGCTTTGGAAGACCTGCATGCTGGAAGCCCACAGCTCGGCACATGCACCCTGTGACTCCCGGACAAAGTCCTCAAAGCCAATGCGTGGTTTGCTGGAAAATCCTCAAGCAATACTGTAGTTCGATGATTTCCTAGCTATAAACTATAAACCTGCCATTTATAGGGGATTTCCCATTGCTACGTTTGATAAAAGGGTAGGGGATATAATGGAGATATAGTGTGATGTAATTAGTGGGGATGCAAAGAAAATACAATGGGGATGTAGTGTGATGTAATTATATAGTGGGGATGTAACGGGGATATAATTATATATATAATAATACAAATGGGGCTATAGTGGTGCTATTCCATACCCCCAACTAACATAGACTTGGCCAAATATATGCCAAACAGGGGTTTGGAAGACTACTTTCTTCTAAATATTGGTGATTCCCAGGGTCTGTGTTAGTTGAGCGGATGCTAGATGCATTCACAAACATAAAAAAGATTTAAAAAACACTATCTGCAACAATTTGTTCAAACTCTATTTTACTATTTACGGTAGTTTCCATCGGTCTTGTATCATGCTCCATCAAACATGGGACCCTCAAGAACGGCCATTGCGACTGGTCCCTTCGGTCGCCCAGTCTCCGCCATGGCCCGGTGGAAAGGATCGGAGCCATCCATAACTGGGATACCTCAGGCAACAGGTGTATCTACGGACCTTTGGCGAAATGGCTCAACATTGACCCCAATGTTCTTATTGACTCACTTATGGACTTGTGAACATGAACAGGCATGCTTAAATCATAGAATATAATCTTACAAGAGAAATCGTGTAACGACAATCCATGAAGCTTACTACATACCTTGGATCCTCCACCTAGCAGTCACCGCCAAGATCATCTGTTCAATGTTGGTCCCAATCCGCTGGCATCGCGTGTGCGCTATGTAAAGCCCAGACTCATACCCCAATCATAATGACCCTTTAAGTAGATATAACCTATAGATACCTATGTCATGTCCCCCGCCGAGGCCTCAATAGATACAACTATATAGATAGAATTAAGTAGATATTACCTCTAAACCAGTGCATATACTATAAACAAATAGATGATAAGTAGATTTATTGCCCCTAGATATGCTATCAATTGATATTAGAAATTACCTATAACATCCTATAACTATTCCCCCCTATGGCCCTAAGGCAACCAATTTTCACCCGGCGGCTTTCGCCCTTGAAGCTGCCAGTGGCCACCAAGCCTTCCAGCCGTCGGAAGCCATCCAGGTGGACCTCGCTGCAGGAGATGTCTGGATGAAGCGATAAAAAATTGATGTATCTCTGGCTTATATTATAGTGCTTTAAAGTGGATCAATAATATATATATATATATATATACAGTATACATATATGTGTAGTCATGTATGTAGTAATGTAATATCGTACTGTGGTTGAGAATGAATATATCATGATATATCTATAGTTTATATTGGGGTCTGAGGAATGTATATATATATATACATATAGTTAGCACCAAATATATGTGGATGATAAATCTTTAGTTTGATTTGGCTATAGTTAGGGTATGTTAGGGTTGTTTATAGTTTTGTCCAGGTGATGTGAACACCGTGTGAAAATGTAAACGTGATGTGTGCCATGGTCAGGTTACAAGGGAGTCATGGAGCATGGTCATCCATGATGGAAATACTTATGCTGGACATGTACATCCCTATACTCTAATGGTGAATTGGAGCAAATGAACAACTCAGAAATCTGGAAGCAAAGACGGTAAACATGGCGATGACAATATGTGAATATGCACTATGATGTGGGATTTGCATGTCGACATCCATATCTTTCATGATTCACTCTGGAAACAGCATACCTCAACTCCACGCATTATTATTATTATGGCTTTGCCCATGGATCATGGAAGAAACTCCACGGTTTTCCCGAAGCTGTTCATCTCCTAAGAGGCGACATCCTGATGAGCCAAGGGGCCAGCACATCTTGGTGAACCTGCAGCTGATGAACTTGCACGCACCCTGAAAACTGTAAACTCAAGTAAACTCACTTTCACAAATACGATACGGGAAAGTCTGGAATGGCACGTACAAGAGCACAAAATCGATAAGTAGATTGTAGTAGATTGATTGGCCTCGGCATGCATCTGACAACGAGACCATGAATGTGGGCAAAGCGGAAGATGTTACCTGACCTGGAACCGTGGAACCCATTTTTTGCTGAATTATAACTCATGAGTTAGCAGGAACATGTTTCAACCACTGAAGGTGGTGCAGGAGTTCTTCCATCCACTAGCACCCCTTCAGTTGATCCCTCCATCCACCTCCCACCAGCCGCCACGGCACCGTGTGGGTTCGCTTGCTGCTGGCCATCTTCAAAGCATTCAGCAGCTCCGGATCTGTCAGGGCCTCCACGGTGGCGGGAGGCAGCTGTAGCAGGACGAAGTGAAAGAAGGTCATCCTGGGCTGCGCTGCAATCTGCGGGTCATGAACAAAAACAGCAGAAATCATGTTTTTTTCTATTTTTTTACCAGCAACAAGTGGGATGTTACCAACATAAAAAATCAGCAAAGGATATTTTAAGTACAACCACCCCCATCTCGCAGGCAAAACAAAACCATCCAAGGTCGACACAGGGAAATGGCATGAGTTGATATTGGCACGGTTTCAAGGACTGGATCTGGGTATATTGCAATCGATTCTGGTCATGTCGCCTGTCAAAGTTAACCTGAGAGGTCAATAGGTGTTCCCTCCCCATGTGTTGGACATACCATGACCTACTCAGCCTTTGGAAACCAAACCACGCAGTTTTCCTTCGGAGAAAAACGATGCTGCCCAAGATCTCTTTCCGATCAGGTGACTTCAAGTCCAACAGTTTGGAAAGACCTCAGCCGAAGATGTGGCGGACAGTATGCAGGATTCAATCCCAATGAAATGGGGATGCCATTTCAGTGGGGAGAGAATCAGCAAAATGGGAACCCCAAAAAAATAGACCATACCATATTCCCATCTATTCTCTATAGATTCCCCAAGTAGTGGATTTCCCATTGGGAAAATTACAAGATCACCCTCCACATAAGTACGTATATAGTTAGTATGAATACATATATATATATAATATATTATTATAGGTACACATTTATAAAATGCAATTATTTCGCGCATACTACAGTATTCGTTTCTTCCGGTCTCAGATTAATTAATTATTCATCACTTCCCAAGTTCAAACTTGTCCGACCACAATGTGCCCACCGCAACGGTTCCACCATTCCCGCCATGTCAGGCACCCAGGGACTGCTGAGTCGAAAGCCTCCGGCCGCCGAGCCATTCAAAGTGTTCCCCAGGTGCATGGCCATGGTCCAAAAGGACCGGAAGGCCGCCTGCCGATCGCCTGGAAGAAAACAAGGGGATGGTCATGGGAAAACAGGGTGAATGGTCATTGTGGTCGATAACCATTTAGTTATATTTAGTGAATGTATCTTAGAATTCATTGATTATACTTTATATATAAATATTAATTAGTCCCGAATTCTATGTAGATATTCGTCAATATTCAATGAAAGAGCTAATAGATTCACTGTCATTAATTTCATCTGTCAATCAAGATCATTATTTGTCATTGTCTATGTTTGTTGGGGAGGTGGCTGGGTCTTCAAAAAGTTGAGGAAGTCTCTCTGTGGCATGAGAAGTGTCATGATGCTGGTTGTTTGCTATATGAATTAAAGCCGAAGGAGTCTACAAGGTTCAGAAACCTCATATTTCCTCTTGCTATGCCGAACCTTTCCCTTGTCATTTTGCGCATCATCTTGTGCTACTGGTTTTTCTTGAAGCAACCAAGGAAATCAACCTGGACAATGTCCGGATTTGTGAGACAAACTTACACAAAGTCCAAAACTGGGAAGCAATACTATCTATCAACAAGAATTCAAGTATGACTGTAGCTCAAACCAAGTTGATAAGAAAGTCATACCGATGTCATTCCATGAAAAGTGGTAACGTTTAACAAATCTCTATGCGCAGTATCCCCGGCCAAAATTGGGGATGTTGCATCTTAAAGAAGGAACATATGGCTTTCTACTCGAAGAAATGGGAAGTACCAACATGTCCAAACTATCACAACAAAATTGTTTTAACGTACCATCAAGGAGGATTTCATACGTCTACAAATCTCAAACCAAAGGTAAGACAATGTGTGATGCCCCCCCTGCAAATCATGATTGATGAACTTAGAATCCCGAGCGCCATCAACAATGGATATCAGTCTCAAACCATTGCCCCAACAATGCTCCTCCTTTGCATGTTTTTCAGCATTATCTACTCAATCCCATCTCTAATTATACAACAATCTTTGGCAACATCCACTTTGTACTTATTTCATAATTTCATACATCTTTGTATAAATTTGTATAACATATTTCCAGCGACTTCCGAATGAAAACCCAGGGCGCCGCACTGGTTTAGTGCCGAGAGACGGATTTGTAGGAGAGCACGGCGCAGGATCCTGAGGAGCAAAACGCATTAGCCCTGACAAGTTTTGAGGATATGTATCAGGGTTGGTTTGTTCTTTCCCTTTCGGTCATTTTTGGATCATACATACTTGTCCAGAACAGCTCCAAGTGACATATTACCCTCTGGTTATTTAACATAGCCATAGAGAATCCCCAAACTAAATGGAGGTTTCTAGCTGGGAAAATCATCCAAAATTAACCAGCTATTCCATGGCGAACTGTTAAATAACCACAGGGTATGTTGCGAAATCTCCGGGAGCACCAGCCCAAGAGGCTGCAGGTCTTCACGACAGCTCTCCATTTCAGCGGGAAATTTGGCGACCAAATCCATGCACTCCAGCCTGGCCCAGGGCTTCTGGGCCATGAAGAAAGGCAACATATGACAAGAAGATACGCGAAAAGTCAGAAGAAATATGGATCAAATTGATTAACCACAATTTTGTGCATAGTGGTAAATTCTTAAAAATTGCAGAAAATGGCCCACTTATACTAGGTCTGTTGACCATTTCAAACAGCAATGCCCACATCGGCCTGGTGGAAATGCCTGGGATCCGCAGGACGCCGTAGAGCAGTTGGTGCAAATGTGGATGTTCCAGCCTGCGACTCTTCCAAGGCGTGGGGATTCCAACCATCCCCAGGCAGTGGATCTTTGTGGCGTTGGGTTTGCCATGGTTTACTATGTAGATATATCGATAGATAAGGCATTTTGCCTGGAAGATCCTGGAAGTCTGGGCATGGAGGATCTGATTGGTGGCTGAAGTCTCCTGGAAAAAATGTGAGCTGTGAACACACTGAAGATATGTCAATTGGGCATCATCATTGGCCGAAGTAGCAGTCTCAAATAAAGGAATTGAACAGCCAACCAGCATCAACCAGCCATATTCTTATGTCTTGCAGCTAGTATAAAGATTCCATGGTAGCAGGATGGAGGACCTGTTGATGCTTTTCAAACGGTGCTTCTCGACCAGTTTCCTCGTCTCCAATCAGGATGGAACGCGTAAGAACTTCTGGCTGCTCAAAACATATCAAAGTCACTAAGGTCACCGAACAAAAATCACCAACAACTCAACTCCCTTGTCCTTTTTTCTTTGGCAAATGCACAATGTTTAGAGATATATCTCACAAACCAGAAAAAACATGAACATCATACATTTTGAGATGATCCCCTACTAGAAGCCCCCATTGAAACAGGTCCTTGCCATCAGCCGCCTGGAGAGAGCTTCCACTCCACGGCTTTCAACGAAGGAGAGGATGTTGTGGCCACCTTCCAAGTGGTGCACCACCACCTTTCGCAAATCCTCAGACGCCGACTTTCTTGAGGATCTTGCCATCAAACACGGTGAAAACATGGTGGTTTGACCACCAAAGATTGGGATTCAGCCAACGTGGGGATATTGAATGCCCCCATGCAATGTCAAGGCCATTGATTTGCTGTACACATAATATTTACTTACTCTTGAGGGTGATTTTCAGGGTACATGTTACATGTGGGTAAATGTGCCATATGTGGATGATCCTGGATAGAGAAGGGGTGCAAGTCTCAATATGTTCGGGGTAAAACAGGGCACTATATCCAATTTTCTTTGGCAAATAGCTTGAATTGACATATCATCTATGAATGGTGGGTTTTCCAGTACCATGTTTGATTACCAGCGGGTGGAAACCATAAATGTGCACAATTGGGGGAAGGCTGGTCCTTTATACCGGCTGTATCCTAGTCTACTGCAACTGGATACTACAGGAACCATCCCTTTATCATTAAATCCCTGAGGAAACTCACATGGACCCACAACGATTGTCCTTTCCAAGTCCAGAAAATCATCTCCACGCACCTGGTACCAGGACCCTAGTCTCCCTGATGTCAAACCCCCCCATAGGGGGGAAGTTCAAGAATCCTTGCCCCCCACAACGCACGAGTCGCGTTGAGCACCGAGCGTGTGAGACGTGAAAAGTCGCAACTCTGCAGTGTAGCCAGTAGCTCAGTCACCGCGTGTTCTACCGCATCCTCAAAGGCGGCGACAAGCCGCAACTTCAAACGACTACAATACAATTTACTAGCAGAAACGATGGATTTAACTTAACAGCACAAATTAAGGATGTAATGTAACAACCAAATTAATGGAGTTAACAACAGACGTTCTGGTAGTGGGAAAATGCGCCCTGCTACCCATCACAGGGCGACTCTTTTCCCCAACCACACGCGAAATGGATATAGGCCAAACTGCCAAACATGGGGGCCTATTAGACCCACTTCAGTCGTAACTTTCGAAGTACTAAACCATCATAAACCATCCATGTGAGGGGCCACTATGTTTGACCCATATCCAACATAATGAAGGGTTTTGTTTATTGGGTTGACTTGCGCAGCTGACAACTATATATAGGCTATATAGGTAATATATCTCCTCCACACTTTGATGCAGGTTGGCTGCAAGGATTCCCAGCTTGTTGGATGCGCCTGGAAATCGTGAAAATGAGGGATGCCCAAATTTGTGGCCATCAACTAATAGGGACACATATTAACATATCTTTAAAAACTATCAGGAGGTTTTTCCCCTGGATTTCCAATGATATATTTGGATATATTTGGGAAGATGTTCATAAAATTTCCCGGGAAAGGACACCAATTCTTAAAGAGAAAATCATCAGACATCATTGGGACATCCCCACTGGGCCAATTGCCAACCGAGCCAGCACTCAGCCACGGTGCGTTGCGGATGTTGCCACTTTCCCGCTGTCGTTGCATGGCCTCACTACGGACCATCAAGTCCAGGATCCGCTGATGCGTACTATCAACCTGAGCATGGGCTGCATGGCATGGCTGGTTCATACCAGTTCGGATATTCCCCCACAAGATATGACATGCACCCGAATTCATTTTTGGCTATCTATTGTTTACATCCAATGGTTGATCACCATCTTCACATTAAACAAAACAGTGTGTGAATATTGGGATATCATGTTCATTTTTTTGGTTGCATTTTTGTACAAATCCACATGTGCAACGAACATGAACTTGGAGCATACTGTGAAGCCATGGCCCTATGAGAAGACAGACCCACTTCTTCGCGCGAGCCGCGATCAACGAACTCACATCGCTGGTGCTCGATGAGCGCGCGCCGATGTCGAACCTCGGGCTGAGACTTTTTTGGGGACGGATTTTAACCTACAAACAGGGTGAGTATAACGACCGACCATATTGAACATATTGGAGGATTAAACAATGTAAATAACTATAGTAAAAATCCCTAAAAGATAGAACATAAATGAATTTTAGATTTAAAATCGCAAATTCCTGCTGAAATAGTGATCAATGACTTTTCTTTTATTTTTTTGAGGGGGGTTTCCTATAGTCCTGAAAGAACCATGGATGACCCTTGACGCAGCTCCTGAGACAAGGCGCGTCGCGGCGCGCGCAGCAAAGAGATCTTCCAGTTGATTCTGAGGAAGCTCCGGGATGGGCACCACATCAGCAGCATTGAAGACCTGAGAAGAAAATATGAAAAAAAACGTGAAAAACTGATGAACCCGACTGGATTCTTGAACCATGTTGAAGCCTAAATGTAGAATGATAGTTGAGTACACCGTTTACCTGGATCTTAAACGAGCAGTTTGTTTTGTTTTTTTTTGAAAGGTGATGCATTTTTTGTCAAACTGGAAGATCTCAGAGGAACTAGCCGCATGTCCTTTGCTAGATTTATTGATTTTTGGTTGTTTCAGCCATTCGTCCCCACAATTACTGGCAAGTCCACTTCGGGTGATCCAAACTGTGTTGAAGGATGATAGTCCTGATGGACATTAATGGGTCTCGTGTTTTGAACCACTTGCCAGCCTGATGTCAATGGAGCCTTGGTTTTCACATCCTACACAGATCAAAAAAACATCAGGGCAGTTTTGACTGCAAAATTGGCGGAAAAAAACCTGCAAACTTGCACACATATCCACAAAAGGGCTCAAGTCAGGAAGAGTGCACAGGCTATATTTCATTATATTTCCTATAGGTCCTACAGTTTGGATCAGTTTGGAATTTACGATTATGGATCCATGAGTAGTCAGCTGGGCTGAAGCCTGAATCAACCCTGGGAAATTCAAAATCAAACCACCGGTCTGGGAGGGTGCATGGATTCTTGTCATTGATGGTCATGTGACATGTGCATTTGAAGCATGTGACTGACCAGCGGCACTTTTTCTACTCATCTACTCAATTTTGTCCCATGGAATTCTATGACTACCAAATTGTAATTACATGCAATGAATTGCTACACCGTAATGTCAGCTATAAATTGTATACATATAGAAGGTTTCCACAACAAACCAAACCACAACCTCAACTCCCTCCATGCCCATCTTCCCGTGCCAGGGACTGTTTTCCTCCGTCGTCTGGAGGGTGTCTTGGGGTCACGCGAGCCGGCGTCACGCTCGGCGTCATGACGTTCAGCCTGTGGTTGTGGACTGGGGATCGCTGCCTGATGTTGATTCAACATGATTCAACCTAACCAGCTCTACAAATGGCGGAATTTGTAAACATGGGAGTAGAAACCCAACCAACTTTTGGGAATGAGGGATAGCGGATTTTGAAAAACATGTAGAGTCCCAACCAACTTCTGCAATTATTGAGGACGAATCATCTACGGGCGAACCTTAACCACCAACAACCGCGATTATAAGGGCCAAACTTAACAATGTATTCCTGGGGGCTCACTGGGCTATGGTGAGCTGGCTGAATGGGGGCAAAGCACTGACTAATTTCTGGCGCAAAACATCGGATCCAGAAACTGGAACCTACCGTGGCAATACTCACAGATCCCATTTGGCCCAACACTTTGCCAGTCATTACTGGGATGATCCTGATAGTTAATTGGATCGCTAGAAATTGAGTCAGCACCTGAAAAGTGGAATTCGTTGGAGTTAGAGCCCATGTTCCAAGCATTCTTGGCGGACTTGTGCACATGGGTGAGCTGTCCTTCTGCAGGAAAGCTGAACAAATGATACTGATTTGCACGCAAATTTTGAAAACATGGTTTGCACGATCAAAAATCAAGATGGACAAGTAAACAGTCAACTTCCAGAGGACTCCCCCAGTCGGGCAGTCCTATCTCAGCCCCCGAAGGACTTCCCAAGCAACAACTGGAAGCGACTTCCGTGCCTCCACTGCACCGGCACGGCCCTCGAAACTCTGAATGCTTTGCCTCGGGCGGCTGAAAGCGGCTGGACTGCAGGGGTTGATTTGGGTATGGGCTGGGCTGTATGTGTCAGATTTATGAGCCCAATATTTGGGGGATCAACACGGATGAACATCCATTTGCCCACTATTTTACCAGGGGGCCAGCGGTTTCATTCAATGCTCGTTTTAGGTAACGATTCACTACGAGACTCTAGATTTTCCCACTTTTACAGCACTCATCGAATCCATGCCCAATCTTGGATAGCCTGCAGAAACTAGTTGCTAAATGCTAAACATCCGAAATTACAGCAACAAATTAAAGTATTGAAGTGCCCATCTAAGGGTTGACCAAACAGTACTATTCGTCCTCTTGGTACCCACAAAACTGATTTTTTTGGTGGAAAAAAATGAATGGCTTGGTACCATGTACCTCTTGTTTGTCCAAACGGGTTGCCGACCTCTACCATATTTGTGTGCGGGTGTTGCAGTAGCCAGACAGTGGGGAAAAAAATAGACATCTATGGCATGTAAATTAGATTATTTTTGGTCTCCACTTTGAGGATCTGATTCTCATCGTTCGGTACTTGTATGGTTCAATTCTTTGCGCCCGAGTCACATGAGGTGCAAAACACACTACGCTCAAACCAAACGGAAGCAACATGGATTGAAGCTATACCCCATACAACGGCTCACCATTGAGACTATGTAAAAGAGTATGAAAAGATAGCTAGCCACCGATACGATGCCAAAAAAAAGCAAAACAATGACATAATATGGTGTTGTATACCAAACTACTCCAGCAAAACCAAGATTACCGTTTTTATACATCCAGGCGCCATCCCGGTCCCGTGACTCTGCCCGTGCCTCATTCGGTCAGCGCGATCCATCCCCCACCTGCCAAGGCAGAAAGACATGGCTGGCGTATGCTTATGTAGTAAATGTTGGCCAAAAATCACAGGTAAGCCTAAGGTTGGGTAGACATGAATAAGAAATAATCGTACACTCATGTCAATGCTGCAGTTGGGAAAATCATATACATTTTTTAAGCGCTATAGCCAGTGAAACTGTTGGCTGTCCATGAGCCATTGTGATATTCTCTCCTGTTGTAACCTAAAGTTCCAGCTACCTTCAGACCATCACCCAAGCACCTTATGTTTCACTGCCAAATATTCCAGGGAAAATGAATAGATGTTGCAGCAAAGTGGCGACAAAAAAAGATCATCTGAGCCAACAGTCGACTGCAGATATCGTCTTGTTTAAATCAGTCAACCAATATTACACATCTTTGTGCATTGCATCTATTGTCCTCCATATGCTTGGTCCATGTTCAACCCAAATCCTAGGATTTTACAGGTTTCTCGAATTTTCCCAGTTCCATCACCTAAAATGTGGCCCATTTTGCAGCCACCTCTCCATCATGGTGGACATGCACTGCAAGTACCTGCCATGGAGATTGCGGCAAGACCCATCGATGGATCAATACCTCCGGATGAAGCCCACTTGTTTGAACGACAGAACGCAAAACAATGCAGGATTTGGAGCTGGTGATCACCGTAAGCACTATCTACTGACTATCTACTTGCCGTCTTAGAATGCCATTGGACTATTTTTAAAATCATCATTCTTTATCTTTCATCCCATATTTCCGTATATGTCCCATATTAAATCCACAAAGTTGGCAGTCTTGGGGCATCTCCTTTTTGACAAAGCCACCACAGCCCACCGTGCGCAGCCAAGCAGCCCGTCTTTGCCAACAAAGATTTCAGTCTCCTGCCATGGCCCCATTCAAACCCCGATGGAGTCAGGGTTGGAACTGACCGAACCCAACACGGACCACACACACAGATATGTATATATATAATATATATATATATATACGTGTGTGTGTGTGTATGCTACATATAGACATGTAAAACCACTCTAATGCATATGATTGCATATGTATATGTAGTGTGTGAATATATAGATATATATATATATATTCTCATGTGCATATATATATATATATAAATGTTATAATGTGTGTGTATGTCTGTGTCTGTCTGTCCAGCTGCATGTATCTATGTCGCTGGAAAAGTCTGCATCTATCCCCCGAATTGGGATCATCATCCCTGATAGGCATAGCCTAGGCGACAAAAAAACCATCTTTGAAACCACTGCAACGAAGAAGTTTCGGGTGGGATTAGAGCTGGTTCTGACTTCGCGGTCACTGCAAATATTAAGAACTTATAAGTAAGTTACATTACACAACCCAACCAACTACATTATATTATATATAGATATATGATATACTATTTGCAAACATGATATATAGATTTATAGCCCCATCTATTAGATATAGCCTAGATATAGCTAACTTACGACCCTAGCCATTGAAGTTATAAACCAACTTGCCCAAAGGTTTGCGCTACCCTCTTCGGTGACCTCGGGAGGAGCTTGGGAGGCACGCCAGTGGAGGTTCACCAGCCGACTTGAGGCGCCATCCTGACTGGGGACTTGGGGTTGGAATGTGAGATCTATCTGAAGCTATCCTTAGATGTAATCAATTCAAATAAGTACTTACCAAGTGGCACTTGGATAATGATAGTTTTCTTGACCAATTCTATCTGTTTTGAGAAACTTATGCTGACTATAGATGCCGATAGAAGTTTTGGACATGCATCAGCTAGAAAAACAACAAATCATGTAAAATGTATGCAGAAACAAATGTCAATGGATTGGTTAATGGGAAAATCTACAGGAAACCATGGATTTTCCCATGAAATATAGGGGTTTCCTGTAAATTTTCCCTTAAACCAATCCAATGAAAATGCAAATACATCGAAAGATTTTAGGCCCAGCCCCACCCCCAGGTGGTTCGACCTCCCGCTCCGTCTCTTCGTCTGGTGCCTGCCCAGGCGCTCGGTGGCGAGCACATGACTGGTCCTTGGATTTGTAAACTATGCCTATCATGGGTCACAGACATTCATTCCCATGAGATCAACACACACACACAGATATATGTATATATTAAGATGTGTAAATTACCATGTTTTGTTCTCCATAACAACTCGATACTCAAGCAACATGGGGTACTGTATGCAATGGCTCGACTGATTGTGTGAACTTTAACCTGTCATTTGCCTCTAAGAATGGGCTGAAAGGCTGAAAGTACAACAAGCACCAAGTGCATCATCATCCAAAGAAGGGACTTTAAGCGTACCAAGTATAATGAAAGCAACCAGCAAATCAGCAAGCAATACAGTATATATATATATAATATACATAAATTTTTATCCCAGTACAACTGACTATGGTGGATATTGTCCCCACTCTTCTTCGTTGTGACCCGAGGTTGTGCAGGATTGTGCAGGTGAAAAGGCAATGTTTTGGCTCGTAAAATGCGATTCAAGCTGCAAATTAATTAGTACGCCATTCCCTGGCCCCTTGCTATTTTGCAGAGAGAGGACACGGATTTAAACCGCATGCTTCCCCTTGGTCACTGCCAGCGTGGAATCCAAAATCCCCCTTAGAAATATACACAAAAAATTGGGGCGCAAAAGTGAATTGGTTTAGTGGATTTTAGATGATTTTAGTATGTTTCAGTACCAACCCATCCATTTTCCTCAGCAGCTTTCTCCACCCCGGTGCACCATGCCTGTGCTCGAACCTTGGCCTGGCAACAGCAGCCGGGACAGGTGAATGTGCCCGTTTCCATCCGTTTTGATTGGTCGAGAGGTGGGTAGATAGACGGCTTTTATGTAGGAAAATTATTGAGAACTGCTACCTCTGATTTCTCAACATAATTCAAAAACGGCGTTGGATGATCCTCTCAGTTTGTTAACTGGCTACCAACCCCACCACGTTCTGTGCAGAAAAACAGGCATCTACAATGCGGTGTTTAAAAAACCATTGAGATATCGATATCACCCATTAAACCACCGGGTAACCATGGTAAACCACCATTTACTCATCAAAAATCCACCGTTCCAAATCCCGAAGAGTCCACCCTGGAAGCACCGGTGATCTCCGGGCGCCTTGGGCGCCGGCTTCGCTTTGGGCGGCGGCGGCTTGGGCAATGAGCTGCGCGAGGTGCGGCCCGGGCAGGCCGCCATGGCCTGGACAAAACCGATAGGTAGATAATGGTAGATATAGATACACAACATATGCATGGTGTACATCTAAATACATATATACTGTATATATATATATATATGTATATATAAATATACACATCATACTTATCTGTTTGATATTGATTTATTAATATATGTAACAAAACATGCAGATAAAGTACAGGGTGTGTAGAGCCATCCTGGAGTAGATAGAGTATGGACAGTTGGAACCTGAACCTCCCTAAAATATCCTAAAATGGGAATATGTTTGAACATTGCGTTTTCTATCCACTTCAGGGATGATTCCACAGAAATTGGCGATGATAGATATTCATAGATATTCGACAGCCAACTCATGCCGTGAACTGCCACTGGATTCCCAGGGGATCTGGGAAAAATGACAGAAAAATGTGTACAGAAAGTAGCCACACCAATAAAATGGATACAACAAGTCAAGCGGCTTTTGCTTTGGGTGCGATGTCCGCGTTGGCGTCTTTCCTTACGCGCAAAGGAAGGATGACCAAGACCCAATAGGGTAGCTGGTGCCAAAACGTCTCTTCCAACAGGAGGTGGCAAATGAGTCTTATTGATTGCTGTTTGACAACTGGTCAAGCATCGCAACAAAAACCGTGCTGACAAGGAACTTCAGACTCCCGAATAAATGAGGGCTTTGTTTTTGAATTCATGGCGCAAGCACACCACCGCAAACTTGCACAAGTGAGCAAAACAACAAAATCGACTTAACAAAACACAAAACACTTTGGACAAGAAATCTGAAAACAACAGTACATATCCAGACAGGCCTTTTTTTATACACAGTCTCCAAGAATAAATGAACTCCTGATTCGTGTTTGAGTTTGAAAGCTTCCTACCATCATGGTCGGAATAGATGGGCAAATTGGCTTTATTGTTCACACAGCAGAGTCAAGCCATCTTTTGGATCATCCCCCACATCTACTAACCGACAATTTTTGGCGGCCTGGTTGTAAGGTCAAAAAAAGGACCCTGTAATCTGTAATCGTCCCGGACACTCATAAATATAAATAAATAAATGTGTATATATATATAGTAGTATCAACTTCTGCTGAGCACCCAAAAATGAGACAGGACCACTTAAGAAGTGGTGACCCCAAAAATGATTCACAACAAAACAGTTTGCTATGGAAAAAACACCCTATTTACCAAAGAATATAGGTTACACATCCCATTGATTCCTATCATATCCCCATAATTCCTTATTACCCTTTGCTAATTCAACATAGCTCTGGAAAATCACCATGTTTGGTAAATCATCGAACTAAATGGGCCATGGTGTGCGTAGCAAACTGTTCAATTACCAGAGGGTATAGGCTAGATTAGATATTCCACTAGATCTTCTTATATCCCCATTATATCCCTATTAACCCTATTATATCCCTATTATATCACTATTGTATCCCTATTATATCCCTACTGTATCCCCATTCAGTGGTTGACTACAGCTACTGCTGCTAAAGGCTGCTCAGCTTCTCCAGCTCGCCGACGCCCGCGCCATCTGCTTGGCCTGCAGGGATGTGCGAAAACCATTGATTTGGGATTGGGTTCCTTAGGCAAAACGTGGGTTCAAATATCGATAAAGTCCTAAAATTATGTGAGGAAAGTATGCATAAACATATGTTAACATGTGGTTTTGATCCATAGTTGAAACATTCTGAGCGTTGTGATTCCAAGATATGGTGGTTGAAATGGTCGACCATGAAATCACCCCAAAAACATGCTAAGAACACCATTGGTATCTGGGTCCCCTACATAATTTAAAAGACCACCACTTACATGCATGGGAGTTCCACCTTGGTTTGTGGTCAAACAACTTACAGTAATAGGACATGCAATCGGACATGTGGACACGTGAAAGAAATATAACTACATTAAATACATATGTTGTGCAATTGTTTGCATTCAATTTGCTGCATAGTTTTTTTGGATATATAACCGGTCCAGTAACAGACTCGATACATATATATATATATATAGTTATATAATGATATATGCACCAGTAATAGGTTAGTATTTTTTCCTCGTGATAGATATAAGGATGGCTAAGCACTCAAATTAAAATAGATACCATGTATAGCTCCTATCTGCCATGGTCAACAAATAGAATTTGATACTGATGGCTGGTTTCAACGGGAGCAAGTCACAACGGGAGCAAGAATATGTTCAAGTCACAAGAATATGTTCAAGTCACAACGGGAGCAAGCCACCGAAGCACCAGCCCATCCGGCTTACACTGATGGTGAAGTCGACCATTTCCCCAGTCATTATGTCGTTCGCGAAGCACATCCCATATGATCCACCCCGATATGCCACCATTGAACCGTTGTATCACTGGTTGCCCCCCCTTTTGATAGTTAAACCATGTTAAACCACCATTCTTCACCAATTCTTCTGGTTAAAAAAAACCATGAAACCACCATTCTCCCCAGTCATGGGACATGAACCAATGGGACTATATGTACAAAACATCTTCAGCAAATTCAGGAGGCTGAAATATACTTTGTTATGGCTTAGTGCTTACCCTATACCCCAAAATAGCGGAGAAAAAGAGTGAACATAATCCTTTCCCTTTCATATGAAACACCACTCACCACCCAGAAACCATGGTTTAGGGGATTTCCACCATGAAAATCCATGAAACCCATTGGGGGTGTAAGAAATATTAGGATGGGACTATGGGATGATAGCCCCGCACAGCTCCACCTTCAGGCGCTCGTTCCGCTGCTGGCCCGCCCACCGGTCCTTCCGGACCGGTAGGCAGGGCGCGGGGCGCAGACTGGAGATCTCCTGGAGATGCCAGGGGTCTAAGCTGATTTGACCTTTGGAGCACTCATGAAAGGAATCCTTCACATAAAGCTCCTTCAAATGGCTCCTTCTGCTCCAGGGGTCCAACAGAAATATGGTGGTGTTATGGCAGTTAACCATGAAACATCGAGAACACTTCTGGATTTAACCATCAAGCATGGTGAAACATGGTGGTTCAACCATCAAAGAGAGGGATTTAAGCCATAAATCTAAAGGTTTTCCAATGGGATATGTTTGAGCACTTCACCAAGAAGAATCCCCCATCGAATTTGAGGGGGACGTTATGCCCCCCTTTTTGTAGCTGATAAGAATTACTCACAAGATCTCACAAGCATGTGGGCTATAGAATGAGGTTGCTAAGCTCCAGTTTTCACAAATGGCCTACGCTACAAAATGCCCACTTCATGTTTAACAAACTTCCTCAAAGGAGGAAATACTGTTGCTAGAAAATGCCATCATCATTTTCAGCAAGTCCAGTCATTTTCCGCAAGTCCAAACAAGAAAGAAAATCCTTCGCTACAACATGTTTTCCAACAAGCATCCTCTTTCTCTGCACTTGTTGCATCTCATCAAAATGGGTGTTTCCCAAAAGGCCCCGAAATCATGCGATGCAAACTCCCTACAAAATGCCATTGTCTTTTTTACTCAAAGCCCAGATCTTGACCCCTCTTCTTTGCTACAAAATGCCGGTGAAATATTTCAATAGCGCCCAACTGTCAAGTTCACCATATCTTGCTACAAAATGCATTACATTGCATTACCTATAAAACATGGGACATGCTTCCTGTGGGCCCTAAATGGCTTGACTAAACAGATTTGGGCCCTGTAGGGATCACAAGGCCTCCATTTCTGTGGCTTAAATTCTAAGGGGGATCAAGAAGATTATATCTGGGTTTGGGGGATTTGACCCTCTTCACGCATTTCTACTTTGATAGGGATGATGATGATGCGGCAGCGGATCGGCTCCGGTACCCTATTGTCATTGTGCTGCCAGAGTTTGACTTAAGCAATCTTAAACACATCGTGTCATGATTCACGGTAGAGTTTTGTGCGTGTGACACTGGGGTACATCGAAATCCCCTGGTTGATCATCACGTCAACCACCGGTTTCAGCCACCTGGAGGATCAGCTTCTTTCAAAGACAGCTGCAGAGCTGCAAGCTCCTGCAGCTGTAGGGCAGCCGAATGGTTGGCATCTTCAATGCCCCAGCAATATTTGCACAAAAGGTTAAATATGGCCAAACTTTGCCGGAAACCCCGATTTCATGAGCAGAAAGCATCCCACTGACACTGACATGTTTGCTGGAAGTTGGCGTGAGCTATGTCCACAAATGTTTGATGACCTTGCAGTGGCGCAAGCCTCGTTGACTATCTACAACGAGGAGCTCATTTGTTTGGTTAGAGTTATGTGGTTGTAAGCCATTGATGTGCTTCAGTGGATGTAGTGGCCCAAGCAAACCAAACAATATATATACCCTCTGGTTATTTAATATAGCCATGGAAAATCCCCCATAAATGGAGCTTAAATAACCAGAGGGCAAATGATATCGCAACTAACTTCCTAAATCACCATCTTGCGCCAGGATCCCATCCCCGAAACCATTCCCAGCAGCGCCTTTTCCAGGCTCAAAACTTCATCGCGCCTAGGTCACCGCTACCACTGATGGATATCTTTACCATGAACCGAATGAATTATATATATATATAACATGATCTATATATCTAAAAGTATCCATCATCAGCTGAAGCCCATAATGATTAACACATACAAACAATATATTATCATGGTTATTATCATTATTATTGTTATACTTATAGTTATTGTTTTTATTCTTATGTTTGATCGTTGTTGACCTATCATTATCAACCTATCCATCTAGCTGTCTAGACATGTCCTCTGCCAACCAATCTATCCCAAGTAGACAAATCACCATCAAAATATTCATATCAAATTTCCACTTGCATCCACTTGCGATAAATCATCTGGAAATCATGAACATACAATAACATACACTTTTCTTACACTGGCTCCCTTGAAAACAATGGGGCTTTCCTTCTTCCCGTGCTTCGCTGCCTGCAGGACGCATCCATCTGAAGGTTCTGTGATGTCATTACGTGGGGGGTACATCCCACTTAGTAAGTTGCTACTAACCATTTTTGTGCACCCCACGTACGAGATGCAATATCCCCCGATAACCATGGGGTTGCAAGATGTTATGGGCCACCTACTGGGATGCACATCCAAGTATCCTGTTGCTTAAGATATGACAGATATGATCTTTGGGGAACCTTCTCGCCGCACTGGTTCCAGGACGTTTCAGGTCCCTTTCTGAGCCAAGCACTCCGATATCAATTTCCTCCAGCATGGCGGGAAGAGTGGAGATTTTTTCGCGGTAGCTTCCAAGTTGAACACACTGCTTCACCATCCTTGTGCGTTATATAAACCGTTGCACCCGGAACCAGCCCGTGGCACCACTTTCCCCCACCTGCCAATTTCCTTTCGATCTTCTTCTCGAGGCACTGTGGGCCCTGTGGGAGCCTGCATTGAGAACACACTAGACATGTCCTGGACAGTATGACATGTCTAGCTACACTATTCCATATTTTGTCATAGCAATCGTCGTGCATCGTCATGCAAATCAACAGATCAACATCGTTTGACACACATGGGTAAAACAAATTTATGAGTAGCTATAACCACAAACAAAGAAATAGACATGCATATGTGCGAATGCACATATTGCCTCAAAATACATGAAATTATACATACCAGTAGGGATAAATGCCCTCCAGGATGCAAGGAGGGAAGAAAACCGCGATAGCGCGCAAGTGACAAGCTGTTTGCTGGTTTCAACCCATTCACCCCAATATTTAAAGACGTGTATATACACATTGCCTAGATACTGTATAAATACCAGTCATAGGGGATCACCATTACAAACATCCCGAGATATCCCGAGCCTTGCACATATGTAAAAATATGGGAGCGAGTTAACCACCTATTTGTATCTTTTAATCTGGTATGCCAACCACATGGGTTTGTCTGAAAATAGGGCGCCCCTAAAATTTCAATGATTATCATCCGTTTTCCAATCATTGTGGACAACCGCAATTCTTGAAGTCTTCTGTCATGATTTGACCATGATTGGTTTCACCCATGATATACATTGATATACTAACTGATTCCGAATGACTAGAAGGTCATGTCTAAAGAACAGGAAAACATATAGCTATAGTTATACAAATATATTTTCAATATAACAATGATATATATATATATATATTGAATTTTATTGATATAGTTCTTTATTTATGATTGCCAAACCTTGGGTAGTCATGGAATTAATACCCCCCCTGTCATGGCGCAGTTCCACGCCTCTTGGGAGACGCTCGACAGAAGCGTCTTCAACTTGGTGCTGTAGGCCTTACGGGGCAGTGAGTGCCACATGTTGTCATGGCAGGATCCACAAGGTGACCTGAAAATGGAAATCTAAGCCCCTGATCGATTGATGCATATTGATGCCCTTTCAGGAAACCAGGTGGAAAACTGGGAAAAGCCTCATGTGTCTGAATTCATCAATGATTTTGAGGCTCTAAACACCCCACATTTCTGCAATTGTATATTTCTATTTCTATCATTTTCTATTTAATCTATTTATGTCCCAACTTCAAAGGGATTTCCTGACTATACCGTGCCCTGGCTGCCCCGATCAAAACGCCTCATCAGCCTGCTTGGAGGTGGGCGAGATGTCAGACACCTGGCACCAGGAATCAAATCATGGCCTATGACTGTTAGATACAGAACAAGTCAGTTCAGCTGAATTTTATTTATAAGATGCTCAGTTGTCCATGTGTAGCCAACGATTTCTGAGTACGAGACTATCCATATCTATCCATTCAAATTCGTACATGGCGGCTGGTAACCCATGTATAACTGGGGAGATCTCCATGCCTGGGTCCCCCGCTCTGCCTGCCCTAGTTCATGGCACATCTTCTTCACCCGATCGCGCACATGTTGCACCTGTGCAGGGTTGGGGGGGTCATCCCAATCCGGGAGGTAAAACCAGAGACACCATATGCACTACCTATATAACAAGTGATTTAGAATATCCGTTGTAATTCTGCAAATATCGTTGTTGCGGGTTAGTGCTGTTTTAACTCCATTTATTGCTGTTGAAATCCCTCATTCCTGCAGACTACCCCTTATGTTCGCGCTGCAAATCCAATTTTTGAGAGATTGCATGAAAGTCAAAGTCCCCATTTCATCTTATTTCCCCGGACCCATACCTCATTTCTTCAAAGCAAAAATCAATGTTTCACTTTTTTCTCTTTGAAAATACCTCGACTATCACATAGAATGAACATATGGGCAAAGATCAAAGTCTATAGTTGCGCTCCAGTACGCAACCAGTTTTCTATGGAAACCATGGCCGATTCAGTTCAATTATTTACCTATTGCCATTTTACTTGTGATTTTCCATGTGAAATCATGTTGAATCATCAAAGGTTTAACCATTGAATCTCATGGTTTGGTGGATATAATGTTATATGATGTGCCTATTCACATCTATTCACCAGAAGTCATTTCTATGGAATAGTAATACATCCCATTGAACAACCAGTTGGGGGTCATGTTCCACCATCCCAAATAAGGGTATACCCAATAATATGTTTCAAAAAAATATGTGGAGATTTACTTCTGGGCTTACCAGTGAACATATATATACCATATTAGTAGGTTGCTTTATAAGCCCATCATGCAACCATAGTATACCATACTTATATCCTTGATAACCACCAAATAGTATACCATCCCACGTTCATTAAATACCAGTTCCAAAAAAAAACACTTAAAACTAAGTTAAAATAAACATTTGAGGACCCTAAAATGGAGCTACGGTACCATCTAAAGCCATACTTTTGGAGCATACCCCCTCAAACTTGGCCCTAAAAAACAGGTACCTGAAATGGCCAGATGATGAACATCCCAGAACCAAAGCGGCTTGGCCGCGGCTTGGCCGGAGCCTCCTCCAAAGCCTCTTGCACCTTGGTGCTAAGCCGTTGTAACTCCTCCTGGCGTGGGTTGTTCGACAAAGGAGCAGACCGGATGTACAAAATTATGTACCAACTTCTGGAAGCTTTAAGTTTTGTCTGTCAAAAACCATGGAATATTGCTATAACTGTGTTTTGACATGTCATGAAATCTGCGTCGTGGGGAGTAAGAAAATCGTAAAAACCCAATGACAATCCGATTTTGGGTTGGGGAGCTGCCGCTGCTGTGTTTGGCCCATCCAAAGATATAGAAGTCAATTGCTATCACTCCACTAGAAAGCGTTTTGCTGAATAGATTAATCATTGCTAATTACTCAAGATTAAGCCAATTCTATGTGATTTTCCACCAGGCAAATCATATCTGATACATGTTCACAGCCATCGAAGGTCCCCCCCGGTGGTTCAACATGCCCCGCTACCCCGTCTGGTGCACCTCCATCCCGACTCAATGCCACGTCTGCCTTGCCCAGGGGATATTCAAACAGAATACCCTCTGGTATTGCCTAACATAACTATGGAAAATCACCATTTTAATGGGAAAATCAACTATAAATTGCCATTTTCAATAAGCAAAATGTTAGTTTACCAGAGGGTATACCTGAACTAAATTGAACTAAGGTCTTACATTTGAGTCTAACATGGCTATGTCCAACATGGCTATGCTGTAACTGTACAGTCCGCAAAAGATCTATAGCGCTTCCCAAGTTTCAAGGCATCAAGCAAGGGACGCAACTGCCAAGCAAGACAACCATGAACCATACCAGAAGATCTCGCAAAAAGAAGCATGGAACCATCCATAAATGTGGTTTTACATCACCAAGAATGACAACGTTATGATCAAATATCAAGAAGAAATAAGAAGAATCATTTCTCAATCAGCATAGCCAATGCAACAAGAAATATTACCAGGACCCAAAGACCACTGTTGGACGGTTGAAGAACCGAGGACGCGACCAAGCAGTGGCCCGCGGCTTGGGCATTGAATCTCTACTAAAAAAATGGAAGCTTCGGAGAACGGCAGCGGCATGGTTTGAAGTTTGCAGGATTCGCTTCCCAATGAGACGCAAAGAGAAGGAAAAAACATGAAGAAACACATAGTGTTGAAACTGCAAGCCAGCAACCTACGTAGTCCATATTCATGATTGAAATGCCTCTGATTGGAAGAAAAATCATAATTTCAATGCACTTTCTGAACCGGTTTGTTTCAAGAATGGGATTCCAATGATCAGCAACGGGTCCACCAACGATGTTTGGTACCAACCCAAACCAAACATCAGGTTAATTGGAGGTCAGTTCTCAGCCATGACAATGTAAGCATGGTACAAAACTGAAACAACTCATCTTCAGAGAAAAAACGAGACCCTATCCACAACAAATGATCAGTCAGAACTTGAGTAAATTGAGTGGTTATCCTACAAAATGGCAAGTTGTTGGAAATCCTCTTGATAATATCTGTGGTAACTGCGCAGCAACAGGCAATCCAATGATGCCCATGAGCCACCCAAGTTTCATCCTAAGGGTTGCTATTTGGATCTATTTCGGACGGTCAACCTCTGCACATGCCTCCTGGATTCAAGACTGCCAAATTGCCCTGCTCTGGAGTAGAATAATGTACTATCATAGTGACACTAATGATAGTCATAGCAACCACATGCGAAAAATCTTGATAATCAATCATGATGATGATCAAAGCCCCAACATTGGCAAGTGAAACTGAGAGGATGGAACCCACTTGAATTATTCAGTCCCAGCGCCACATTTTCCATATCCATGGCTGACCTTAGATCAAAAACAGTGAAGCACGTGTCTAGCTTTACCAAATGAAACAATGAAGAGTATACAGTATAGAAACACTACAAGGTCGTTCCCAGTATTTACATGTATTTACGAACGCATTCCGGGCCTCATCCATCGTTAATGGTTGCAGTCGCCTGTCGTTCGCCCATCCTGTGGCGTCCGCGCCAGTGCTCTCGGGTCACATCGATCACTGGAACCTCGTGGCCCGCATCCTGCAGGGAGGGAACCTCATCCCAGGCTTCAAATCGATGCAGAAAAAAAACATGTTTGAAACCACCAACTAATCGACTGCATATACACACATGTACACATGGCTCTCTCTCTCTCTCTATATATAACATACACATATATACATACACGGTACCTACTATATTGCCTCTATCAATCCTATAGTTATAACCAAAAAACACAACAAAGAAACAACATGTTTTCCAATGGGATGTCCCAAGTTTGACCATCTGAGGGTTCCCTTGGGCCGGGCCAATGGCTCCACCGAATCTCGGCGCTCCGTCAGAAGGATGATGCGCGTCTCAGGTTTGAAATTGTCCAAGACCTGGACCCGCCACGGATTCGGAGCCTTGAGGATCCGCAAAGCCCTGGGGTAAACATAGAAAAACATGTGGAACAGCTATGGTTGCCCTAGGAAAATATAAGAAAATGGCGTACACATATCGGGTTTTCCATATACACATTAGTTTACAGCAGGGGCAGCTTAAAAGCGAATATCAGCGTGAGGATGCGTGAGATTGATATACTGGAACTTCTCATACTCATACGATATATATTGGAGAGCCCCAACTTGCCAACGCCTGTGGATTTCAGAGTCTACTTCCTTTAAACACAAAATGTGTTTGTCCAAGATCCTTTTGATCCAACTGAAGGCCCTGTTTTAACATCCTTGAGGTTCCAGTGGGTTCCAGGTTTAATTCTAGGGGAATGATTTCATATGTCCGGCACACCCAGGTCCTTATCTGCATCTTTGCCGGCTTCTTGGTCCCCCTGTTGGCGACCATGATGGGACACTACCCCAAGAAACCCAACACATTTGAACATCTGCTCATCTCTGGTCAATTCAATCGGATAGAGCCAGATCAAAATGGTTACGGCAAGTAGAACGTGGCCAATCCTTGTGGGGGATCTCTAGGCCTCCAGGCTGCAGCTTGCATTCTTGGCAGACAGCTGGATACAGCTGTGCATTCATGCTTCCTATCTTCATCTCCCCGCAGCCTGCATTGTAGCCATAGCCATGCCATATCTGCCATATGTAAATATATATATATATATATGTACAATTATACATACATATGACATCTTAATGGTGCATCCAAAATCACCCAAATGTCTCCAGCACCTGAAATCTTTCATATGGCCATGCACAACAAAGTGCAAAAATGCTTCGCCATTTCTCATGTCTAGTTGAGTCTAGCTCGACACAGTTGGACATATGACTTGCTGTACTACAATGTACTACAGGTTTCCATTAACCGAACTTTTTGTTCCTGCTCATCATCAAACTACCCTGCAACAAGTCCCAGAACAATCTCTCGCCCTATGATTTCGCACTAAAGTTGAGAAGTCATTCTCCAGGAAGAGGGTCGCTGGTGACGCCTGGCAGCTGACCCGGAATGAAACCATCATCTCCGAAACATGACCGCCTTTACAGTAGCACTAAAAATATTTTTTTGAGGGGAGGGGCGGGAGGGGGGGTTAAGATGGGATAACATTGGGCCTTGCAAGCACCACCTATGTGAAAATAAAACACGCATGACTTGACTGCTCAACCTTTCTGGCATTCTTTGTCCTGAGGACAACGCTGCTACATTGCTAACTTGCCTTTGTGACCATGAACAAGGGTAATAATGAAGGATTGATACTGGCCCTTCCTGTCGATTCCCAACTGTTCTTTGTTTAGATCTCTCAATCGTTTGTGGCTTCACAACCACACAGGTATGTCACGGTATGTCCATGAAAAGTCACCATTTTTGGCTGCTTTCGGGCACGTGGCTTGGCACCTTGCCGTTGGGATCCACCAAAACAAAGGCTTCATCATGTGCGCTCTGGCGACGGTGCGGCGTCTCCACGTTGCTTGGAGTGAGGGGGAAGCAAATACTGATGAGCCCAATGTTGCGTGATTACCACATGTTACCACATGTAACCACACAATTAGTAACATCACATTAGGATACATTAGGTACTGTGAACATCTGCAACCCTGGTGAAGAATGGTTGAGGGATGTCAACTGGCATCTGCAATCCAATTTGGAAGGAATAGGCAAGGCTCCCAACTTCCGCTGACCGCCGAAAGAATCATGTGGAGTACCCGAGGTACTTGGTGAGTAAGTTCTCCAGTGGGAGCTTGTGACGCTCAGATTCAAGACTGGTGCATGAGCCAAGTCACCCGCGTCATTCCAACCAAAAGCAGATTCAGCAGATGAGGTTCAAAAAAACCCATGCAATTCTGGTAAGGTATCATACCTGACTTCAAATCTTGCACACTTTAAATGACTTCAATCCAAAGCCCTTCCCACAACATGTCACAACCACAGAGCCCGCCAAGTCCGGTGATGGGCAGGAGGTAAAACCCGACCTGAAAATCTGGGTCGCGGAGCACCGTGCCATGGCCCTCGTAGTAGAGGATAAAATAATCATCCACATCACATTTGGACCTGGCGAAGCGGCGAAACGGTTCATGGGTATCGACAACAAAGACGTTCAACACGTTGGGAGATTCCAAAACCCGGAAAGTCCGGGATTGGGGAGGTTGTGATGATGATGATGATGATGATGATGATGATGATGATGATGATGGCCATGATGGGCACGGAGCGGGACCTGGGAACATGGTGATAGGCCCCTTACCCATAGGCTTTGCCATATCATTCCATATCAATGCGTTGGAGTCCGTCTGTCGATGCACGCATAAGCACACAAATTTATACACCTGCATAGCTATACATGTATACAGAACAGTAGGTATGTAACGGCATATGGTATATAAATGTACATACGTGTGTCCGTCTAACGTATGTCTGTTGTCCATACCTTTGTACATTTGGGTACTGAGAGTAGGATATCTTGCCTGTTCCTTTTTGAGGGGGGCCTTTCAGGAATTCACTTGATAGCTGAACCGAATCAGCACCTGCACAAACGTCGTGCAAATAGCAACGCCTTTTGTCTTGCCACGAGCGCTCTTAGTAACAAATGTGCTGAGCAGTTGGTGAAACAACTCGGCATTCCGGTGAAACGATCTTCATGCACCACTTGGGCAGGGCCGTCGCACTTGCAAGCTTACTTTATCTTTCGGATATGAGGCTCTCAAGTCCAAACTTTGGTGCCTGTTGGATTGACACTTCTGGCCTTTTGAAGTCTCTTGGATTTTCAGGGAACCTGACCAAATATACCCTTTGGTAAACTAACATAGTAACATAGCTATTGAAAATTGCCATTTATAGTGGATTTTCCAATTAAAAATTGTGATTTTCCATAGTTATCTTAGTTTACCAGAGAGTAACCAAATCATACCAAATCTAGATTCTGAATCTGCTATCATCAACCATCACCTCTCAGGGCTGGCAGCTACAGACTCTCATCGAGACTGGCGAAGGACAAAGCCAGGTCAGAAAAACCACGTTGAAGACCCGCCTGGCCCAACACAACAGGATGGTTTGAGAACGCACAATCCAAGGAGGATACCACCAAAGTAAATCCACATAAATCCACCGTCTTGTAACTACAATAGCTATAATTACATAGAATCTATGGTAGATCTACTTGAATCATTGTATGAAAAAACTCTTGCCAAGGGAGGTCGCACTTTGAAAGGATTGAAGTAATTTTAAAAGGATCCAAAGCTTGGAATTGCTTTAGGTGCCACCCTCCAAAATCAAAAAATCAACATTTCCCCAAACCAAACCAAATCCGAAAAATAGGAAAAACACGTGTGATTCCCATTTATTCCCTATGGAACCTATAGATTCCCCACAGAATTTGCTGGATTTCCCAACCTTAGAAGCCGCCTCTTTGGGACCGTCACGTTGCACAGCGCTGACCGCTTGCACCGCGCTGGAGGAAGCACCTGTGGTATCACCTCCAGGCGTCACACGGGGAACCTCTGCCCCTCTGCCCCGATTTCACCGGTGAATATCTCCTGGTTTAATGGTGGCACAGTGTGATTTCGTAAATTTAATATGGAATACTATGGAATGTTGAGCAGTAACAACAGGCATCTAAGCAATGAATATGATGGTCTAATGGGAATATTACAATATATAAGAATTAATGGGATATATGACCAACGATGTGTCATTTAGGTGTGACTGAAAATGGGACGACCCACCAATATAAGATGCCGTCTTGCGCAATTTTAAATTGGAACAATGATGATTAACAAGTGAATTGAAGGTACCCTGTTTCCAAACACACCCACATGTTTCTTTCAGGTCGGACTATTTGTTTCCTAAACTCCTGGAACTCACCAAGCACAAAAACCCCTTCTTTTTTGCGCGCGACGGCTCGAACTGGCGTCAGTCGCCACCCTTTGCTCCTCTTGAGCAAGGGGGATGGGTGGGTGGGTCCCTGAAAAAACCCTTGAGCCTAAAGGTGAAACCCAGGAATCACAAGAAACCCCGCGCACACTACGTTGAACGCCAAAAGTTTCCTAAACTCCTGGAACTCACCAAGCACAAAAACCCCTTCTTTTTTGCGCGCGACGGCTCAAACTGGCGTCAGTCGCCACCCTTTGCTCCTCTTGAGCACCTTCCCCCCATTGGGAGACCGGGCGCGAAACGCGCCGCGGTCCCCTTTGCAGGAAAACAAAAAAGGGTCATCAGCTGGGGGTCAGATCTGCTGTGATCGTTTTCTTTGCCACCCCTCTTGCGATTTCGCGAGCTTCCCAGACATAAGTCTAGAAGCTCTCTGAGGACCATCGTCCCCATCTCTTCACGAGGGATGTATCCTGGCACTGTGCCCAAAGGGCGCTTGCACCCCCGAAGCGCAAGGAGTGTGTCCCAAGATCCCTGACTGGCAGGTTTGGTCCCCTTGCCGCCCTCTCTGTTAGGGCTTGGATGGCATCCCTCGGGATTGGTTTGTCATCTCTGGTACGGAACAGAATCTCTTCGGATTCCGCCCCTCCCTGGTATTTCTGTGGGAAATGAAGGAACAGCTGTATCACGTCTTTGACTGCACACACCTTTTCTCCGGTGTGGAAATGGTTCCGCGCCTGCCCTCGGTTGTAGATGTCTGTTTTAGACCCTCGAACCAAAAGGGTGACTTCATCGGCTTCTGTGATCCTTTCCATGCCAAGAGCCTTCCCGTTCAACTTGAGAGTTAAATCACTCCCTCTTGACTCTTAACCCTCTCCTTGGGTCCTGGTACCCTACGTCCAGGTACTCGGAAGCTCGCAAAAGAAAAAAGAATCCTAGTGTCAGGGCGGCCCAAAGTAGGCTGGCCTCTTCGGATTTCCCATAGTCCAAGTGGTCACCCAACCACTTCAACATCTCGGGTGTTACCGGCATCCGTCTCTCTTTAGTCCCAAAGCGTCGCCGAAGGTCCGCCAACGCCAAAGGTACCCGAATTTTCCAGATCTCACGGATCATCACGAAGGCCCCCATGACAAACAAGAGATCGAAGGCAGCCCCGAAAATTTGATCCAAGAGGCATTTTTCAGTGCTTCCAGAAAAGTTCACTTCATAAGATCCAAAATCGTCTTGGCACGCCATAGCGGTTTCCAAAATCATGAGGAAGGCTAGCCATCCGGGCGAGAAACTCGCCGCAGGCAGCTGCCTTCCCCAAGGCCCAGTTGCGTGTGCTATGGCATGATTCCGATCCCGCTCTGCATCGTCTTTGGAATGCCCTTTCTTCTCCCTTTTCCTTTGCTTCTTCAGCTTGCGCCGCCGGTCAGAGTCAGGTGGCCGGCCACGCTCTCCTCTTCCCTGCTGGGCCGCAGTTCGGAGGCTATCGCGGAATGCTTGCAGGTCAGCCCGAGCCGACTCGTCTAAGGCAGCGTCGATGGCTTGTCCTCCTTCTACAGGGTCCACATCCATGAGAGGACCATCTCTGGTGCCTCGTACAGCTCGAGCCTCAAGAGCTTCCTTCTGCCGATGTTTGGCTGCCCTTTCACGCGCCCTATGCTCGCGTCTGGCCATCCAGATGGGCTTCCCAGCGTCGATATCTTGCTGAAGACGCTGGGTGGTGATCATGGGGACTTCCGTCCTAGGTCCCACCGGGTTCATCTGTTCTAAGCGAAGCATAGCTTCGTTCAGGCCAGCCCGGTACTCCGTCTCACGTTCGGTGTACTGCTTCGCCCGGCTGGCATGCTCTGCTGCTCGTTTCTCGGCAGCGACCTGACTTTTAACCCTCAAGTCGGCCAAATGAGTCAGGCGCTCGACGAACTCGGATTTCACATACGCCTCTGCGGGCGCTTGGTTGATGGCCTCCTGGAGCGAGGTCCAGTTGGCTTGGTCTGCATCTGCAACTGCCCTGAGGAGGTGTAGATGAGCGCTTCCAAACTTGATCTTACGCCGACGGATGGGGCCCTCCTCCATCACAGCCTCTTCACTCTTGGGCCGGTCGACTTCGACCCGTTTGGGATTTTCACTCGACTCCGTCGCCTCCCCGGCAGTGTTCACCCTAGAGGAACTGGCATGCTCTGCTTTAACTTCCTCCTCTTTGACCTCCTCAGTCTTGGTCACTTCTGGGGAGGGGGCTGCGGCCGAAATACCCTGGACAATCCCTATGTCTTCCGACTCATCTCCGGACCAATCACACTCCGAACCTTCGGGGGTTCCGGGCGCGGAACGCGCCACGGAACCTTCCCGGATCGCTTCAACGGCTTCGGATTTCACATCTACGACAACTCCGCCAGAGGCCCCGGCGGGCAGATTTTGCCCGATGTCCACTGCCGTTCTCACCACCTCCTCCGTGATCCCCCTCCGCTGCAAACTGGGACCCCACTTGCCTGTGTACCTCCGCAAGTTAAGGGCCACGGAGGAACTCGAGGGTTCAGCCCTTTCTTCATCATCGTCAAGCTCTCGCACCAGACCACCTTCCAACCCATCCCAGGGTTTTATACTGGTGATGGCCCGTGCAGGAATGTTCTGGTCACACAGCCACACATGATTGCCAGTGCGTCTGAATCGGCATCCATGATCCATTGCGGCCTGAGTGTCGATGTCGATCCGGGTCTCCAAATCAACTCGCCATCGTTCGGTATGCTCATTGGCATCGTGCAAGTGGATGTCTCGTTGGCGCCGAAGGAGGCCACTTTTCTGAATAGAGGCCGTGTGTCGCTTGTAGGACCCATGAGTCAGGGTCGGTGGAACCTCTTCACGGGGGACTTCCGCAGCGGGTCCGACCACTCCATCAATCGTGTGGCCGGACCACGCGGCGACCCACCACTCATGATGTGTATCTTTCCTGGCGATCACACGGTCTTTGGCATCCCTCTCAATGGCGTCCCACAGGACCCAGCTTCGATACTTTCGGCACGACACATGTCGTTCAAGATCAATCCATCTGACCCAACCTTCTTCGCTGATTGGGCACTCGGCAGTTCCCGCACCATGTCGGAGAACATAACTCATCGACTTCATGGCGCGCTCGTTTTCAGGGAGGTTTTGTTTGGCCTTTCGTTTTCCGCCCACGATGCTGGAAGCGCCTCGCTTGGGATTTTCTTGCAACCATGCCATCAAAGCCGCCTCTGTCTCCTTTTCCCACGCAAGCTCGCAGACACCGACCTTCTGGTCTCGTTCCGGCTGTTGACGAAGGCTCCACAAGGCCAGAAGCTTGGCCAAGGATTTCGGGGCGGCCTCAAGGTGCGGGCCCGGGTCCACACTCCCCTCATCTTGCGAGAGGTTGGCAACGTGCCCTGCGCACACCAGAGCGACCACTTCTTCCGGCTGAATGGTACGAGCGGCAAGCCCAGACTTACCCTTACCCAAGAGCAGCAACTTGTCTTTTCGCTCATCCTTCCATGACCCATCATGCAGCCCTGGCAAAGGCTTCCTGGGGTCCCATACCAATCCTCTGCTTCCGTCCTCATATTGAAGGCTGCCAGCGGGTTTTGGCCTCGTGGCCCCAAGGTACGGCATAGAGGGATCCAACTTGAGGACTCCAGATTGCCAGCACTCGTCTTTGACTTTCTGGTCGTCTGCAAGCCAATCCAAGGGGTAGCCAGCCAAAGGAGGCGTGACAGGCTCTTCGTCAGCGGTGACCCAAGGGAAAGGTGCCGCATCCGTCTTGGTTGCAGTGAGTACTTGCCGTTTCCACCAAACCTGGTCTTCAAGTGACCGACCACAAACAGAGCGGACTTCCGTCCAGTACCCCTCGGTTCCTAGAACCCTGGCAAGCTCCTGGAGACCCGCATCATGTTTGCAATCGACCCACACCAGGTCAGGACTTCTGCTCTTAATCTCTTCTAGCAATATTTTTCCCTGAGACTTGTTCTGCCTGGGAACCAAGGTGCAGCAGAGAAGACCCAGTTTTCCATCCTGTTCGGGCAGGCACGCTTTGGCCCCCCACATCAAGAGCACCTGGGCATAGTGCTTTGGCTCTTCACTGAGATCGTCGAAGCACACATCCAAAGCTCCTCCAACGGTCAGCACCTTCGGCACAACACTGGAGTGTCGGGCATCCGAGAGCCTCAAGGCTTGGTTCATATCCGCTTCGGGTTGACCAGCCCGGATCAAGGCTCTTCGTTGCCACCCCCGGTCTAAAAACCGATGGAGTGCAGGGCTCGGGTCTGCCATTTCAGAAAGATTGGCCTTCTTCATAACCTCTCCGGCATCTTCCCGGGTCAGGGCATCAGCGACCACATTGTGATAAGTCCTCAAATAGGCTGAGTGGACGAAGAATCCGTGGCTGGCCTCCACAGCTGACAGTACCTGCAGCATGTAGCTTGCAAAAGGATGCCGCGCCTGCCGAGAGTTGAGCCAGGCGATCACCACTTGGTTATCCCCCATGTACAAGATGATTCTTCCCTTCCATTTGGAATGTTGATGAACGGCCAGCAGCAAAACCGCCAGCAGTTCGGTCAGAGCCACCATCAGATGGTCCTCCAGCTCGCCCTCGGCGTCCGGACGCGAATCGCGCCTCGGACACCCTAGGGCTTCCAGGGACTGTGCCTCCATTTCTCTCAGGATCGCTCCGTAAGGTTCCACATCAAGGGAATAAGCCTCCCCATGGGTCCAGTCAACAGCGCCTATCCTTTCCAAGGTGGCGTCTCCGGAAGCCCACACAATTCTCTCTTTACCTTGGGGGAGCGCCAGCATCTCGCGGACAGAAAGGGCCTCAACCATCGGGTGAGTAAAGCGAACCCCCCACTCTTGACGGTTGTCCACCAGTAACCGCTGCAATTCAATCGCTTCCCAGAATCTATGCCACACACGCAGTTGTTGCTCCTTATTACCTTTCGGTTGTGCCAATCCCGCAGCTGTGGGAGGCCCCAAGAGGGCGTTCGTTGCACTCAACAGCGGCTTCAATGAAGGCATGACAGAGATCCAGAACTGCTGGTTGCCTCGGAGCTCTTGAATTAACTTCAAGGAAACCTGGGTGTTTCCATGGTCGAAATCCGACAAGTGCAGCAGGTAAGACGCCTTTTCAAAGCTTGACCGGAGGGAGGGTCCTGGTGCCGGTGGCCGTATCGTAGTACAGCCCCCAGATCAGCTTTCTGGTTTCCAAGGTGCCTTCAATGGCATCTTTCTCATCATTCAAGGTCCCGGGGCCCAGTGCAGCTTTAGTACACCTTTCCGAGGTCTCAACTGACATCCAAGGCCTGATCCCCAGGGCGGGCTCCACCAAGATCGTGTCATCCATCAGGACCATCGACCGAAATGGGACCGTGTCGTGCCAAGAAGGGTCGGCCGGTTCATGTGCGGCATGTCCCAACTTGGCAAGCCAAGCAAAAAGCATGTATTCCCCAGGGGCACCACACCATCCAAAGGTCAGGCTGTTGTAAATCACAGTGATGGCTCCAGTCACACCGAACTCGTGGCCAGGAAGGTCAGCAGCAAAGAGCCTGGTGTCTGGATCGCTCACCGGTATCCACTTGAAGGCTTCCGACACATCTTTTTTGGAAAGGTACACTGACTGGGATCCCTGGGTGTCGGGTTTGCCACCAAAGGATCAGCTTGGTGACTTCGTCATGCCGCGGCTGCAGGGCCGGCGGATGCCGAGACTTGTGACAATAAAGGTTGACTGGGCTGGCATCCCAGATGACCCGTCCTTTGCTGGAGACCGTTCTGTCAGGCATCATCTTAGGAACCCGAGCCATAGCCACTGACACAACCCCCTCGAGTTCGGCCTGCCCCTTGTCATTGCATAGGAGCGCACGGCCTTTACCGGCATCTTTCCAGAGTTGCTGTGCTGCTTCGTCAAGGTGTTCCTTCAAGCTCGGGTGTGGCCCGCATCGGACCCTGGGCCCCTTCTCCCCATGGTAGTTGGCGTCAATGCCTTGGCTTGCGTTTTCGCGAGCCCTCAGCAGAAGATCATCCGCAACCAACCCTTCGAAGAAGTCGGAGTGGAGCTCTTCGAAATGATCTCCATTGCTTTGAATCCATGTCTTCCTCAGAGCACGGTTCGCCTCCTCCCATCCTCCTGCTTGGCTGAGGACTTCGGACCCGTACTCCGCACCCTTGGCAAAGTTCTCTCTGGAGCAGGGCGAACCTCCCACAAACTCAAGGTACACTTTGCAAGCTTTCGCTAAATTAGGCGTGGGGGTTTCCTTTGAAGACCCTTGAAAGTCGGTGCCCCTAAGGCCCTCAAACCACGGTCGCCCCCCGGGCGAGAAACTCGCCTCGGGGCGCGCTCCAACCCTCGCCGTTGGAAAAGTTGCTCCGTCCCCCCCCCCAGCCCGAGACATGTTGTGTTGCCCGGGAACCTTGGCCATCACCACTTGAGCGATGAGATGGGCCATGTAAGGTGAGTACATGGCACTGAGATGAGTCGCAGAGCCTTCAACAGGGTCATGGGGATGGTCTCGAGAGCACTGCCGGTTGAGCTGTTGCTGCATGTCCTCATCCGTCGTGCGAATCAATGTCGGTTTGAGATGAACACCCCCAGCAGGAGAGGCTAGGCCGGTCTGACACTGATCAAGCCGCGCCCGCAACCACTCCGGCAAAGACAAAGCTTTGACAGCAATGGGTTCTTTCCATGCTGCTGAGGTGAGAGGATTTTCTAAGTGACCATGGCGACCACCCTGGACTTGGAGCCCAGCAAGATCAAGGGAATACCGAAGGTGCAAGCGACCCTCTTGCAAGCGCTGGGTCATGTCACAATTGCGGAGGATGGCCAGGCGAATCCAAGCACAAAAGGGCGAGCAGGGAAAGGATGCCCACAGATGGTCGGGTTTCAGCCGTTCAACGAGAGCACGGCCCAAAGAGCGATCCCGGGCTCGACGGAAATCTTGTCCATGATCGAGGCCAAGGCAAATGGCAGTTCCCCCAAGTGCGATAACGGCCTGTGTAGCACGGCCGGTGCCTGCATAGACCTCCAGAAAATTGAGGCCCTCCTTTTGAGCACGATGGAACATAGCGGCCTGAGGGCCCAACCACTTCACAATGTCTTGGTCGGTCCACTGATCAGAAGGAAGGTCCTTAAGTTCTAAAGGTCCGGGAGTCCATCCACCAACCTTTTCCTGAAATTGGGCATGTTGAAGATGCAAACCTAGTACGGCCGGCGGCCGGCTAGGACTAGGATGGCCAGTGCGCCTAGGAATTCCCTCCTCTTGAGCGCATCGAGGGCACAGCAGGTAGTCCCGGGCGCGAACCGACGCCTCGGAACCGGCAGCCGCTTCCAAGTGACACTCCCATCCGGCAGCCACAACCTCTCTGACGACAGGAGGGTGGCGAGTAAGATGGCGAGGCACAAGCAGGCGCATGTGACCTTGGTGCACAAGCAAATGGATCTCATGTGTCTCTTTCCCTGGCGAAAGGACCCCTCGGATGATTTCGGTGGTCAAGTCTCCATCCGCCGCCATTCGAACTACGTGCAGGTCGTAGCCAAGCAGTGAATCCGATGGAAAAACCGCCATGGTGCGATAATCTTTGTCATGTGACCAGTGAAGCAGGTCATGGACAAAAACTCTCAGATCAGCCTCAGACCTGGGCATCGTCTCAGGACAGTCACCCAAATGCTTACTAGTTTCAACCGCTTGGAGGACAAGTTCAGCTCTCAATTGATTGGTGGCCCGTTGCACTGCCTCTTGTTTCGGTAGGACTCCATGTTTCTTCAAAAGATACCCGGCCGCGCAATGGAGCAGAAGACATTGGCGGGTCTCAGGCGCATCGGTCCTACTGCCTTCAGACAACAGCTCACGAGTCCAATTCCCTTGCGGGGCCAGTTGGTCGCCAAAATCAACTACATCCCATTCACCACCACTCCAGGAGAGAGTAGCGGAACCAACTCCCTGGTCCCAAGTGGATTTGGACAAGCGTCCCACATTAGCTGAATAGCCAGCCCGCTGACCTGAAGCCCCTTGCAGAGCCTCATCTGCGGCTGCTGACAACTCGGGCCCGCCTTTGGCTCTTGCGGTCTCAAGGACCTGCCTGACATCTGCCGTAGTGAGGTGCCTGGAAGGGTTGGCCTCTTTCAAGGACAAAAGGCGGTTCTTCAAGTGAGTTTCAAGAAGTCCCCCATACCCTGTGGTCAGTTTGGAACCATCCACTTCCCGCATGAGAGCTTGGCGTGCTGAGACCTCGTCTGCAAACTTCACCAGCTGTGTGCTGGCAACTCGCTTGGCAGATCCGTGGTCGGCGTCTTCGTAAAAGGTGAAGTCAGGGCCCTTCAACAGTTCCATCATTTCTCCTTCTTGGTCAGTGGGATGAATGTTGGTGAACTCTGCAGGTGGAAGAGCCCCACCCTTCAATTCTGGGAGAGCATCCTTGTCTTCTCCTTGGTTTGGGTCATCGGCCTTCAGTTGTCCAACTTTGGCATCTACCGGAGGGTTCTCGGATTTCCCTTCGCCCACCTTCTTGGCCTTCTTGCCTTCGTTCACCATTTCCGGAGTTTTGGTGGCCTGAGTTTTCCGGATTGCTTCCATTTGCTCAGTAACTTGTTGCTCTGTAAGGGGCTCCCCACTCTTGAGCCCTCCCCTCCGCAGGAGTTGCAGTTGCACAGTCCAATCCATCGACTCCCATTTCGGAGCAGCAGCATGAGAGTGTGGGCAGGTGCTTGGCCTTCCGCATCCTCGATGGGTCATGTGATCCCAGCACAGATACTTGGTGCCCTTCTTCTCTTTGGGCCGATGGTCAAGTGCCCGAGCGGCTTCTTTCCCTGTTAGAACAGGACCCAGGAGGGGTTTTGCAGCGGGCGGCTCACTGCCCTTGCCGGCTTTGGGTCCCGGGCGCGAATCCAACGCCTCGGGGCCCTCACCAGCCTTTCCTCCTTGCAATCCCCCCTGTGGTGTCTTCTTCAGGGCGACTTGCCAACACGCCCTTGACAGCATGCGGTTGTGCCGCGGAATGACATCGGTTTGGAAGTACTCCTGCGGGTCCTCCAGGTAGAAGGTCCTCGGCAGGCGAAGCCATGGTTCTCCGTCGCTGCCTAGAGCTGTGGCGAAAAACATCATTCGTTCGAAGGTCGGCGATTCTTCCTTCATTGCACGTCTGAGGTTTCTGTCAAGATCTCTCATTTCCTCCACATACCGGGCCCACAATTCTTCCCAGACACTGAAGATGGAATGAGCAGGCCACATGTACGCATGTTCTTCTCCTAGCTTCAGCAGGTAAGTGGCGGCTTGTTCGAGGGCGCCATAGTGCTCTGTGCCATAGACACAAGACACAGCCCAAGACTCCCGAAGAGCACTCCGATACCAGGCATTCAGAGTGGGTGGCATTTTTGGCCGTTTCTCCAGTTTTTGATCCGGGCTTCCCCCCCAGAGATCAAACTCTTCTTCACTAGTAAGTGGAAAATCTGCAGCTGAGAGGCAAAAATCGGGGATCACCTTCACATCTTTCCCGCCCAAGCTCATGGAAGCCAACCCATAAGCAATGCGGTTATTGATATTCACCGGAAACTGCATGGCCCGCAGCTGAGGCCTCCCTTGCGTCGAGGTCGCCTTCAAAGAGTGGTACAGCTCCTTCCCAACAGTGGCAGCTCCAAGGGCAACGCTGAATGCGTCACATCCCCGCACCAAATAAGTCAACCTTTCCTCAGTCTTTCCAATTGATGCCAGCTTCCCTTTGTCATGGCTCGCCGCCTCGTCTTTAGACGCAACTGCTTTTGCAATGGCCTGCAGGGCCTTGGCAGTTTCGTCAACTTGAGGTGGCTCTGCATCAGTATACGCACCAGCGTGTCTGGGTCTAGATGCAGCGGCGGCAAAGGCCAGAGGCGGCTGGGGAACGGGCTCTCCACCCTGAATGTCCATTCCTCTTGGAAGTGCCATGGAGCCTCTTGGTCGAAAAAACACACTTGGATCCGGAGCTGCATTCACGGGCCCAGGAACTCCTTGCGGAGGTTCAGTTCGATGTTCTCGTACTGCAGGTAGCGACGTTGGGAGTGTTTCCCTTGCTGTCTTGGCGATGCCCTCACTGGCGAGGCCGAGAACCGGATCAAACACCTCGTGAGACGAGTGATCGGCCTCCGGACATTCTTCCGTGACAAGGTGGATGATGGCTTTGCGAGCCACCTGTGGGTAGTCTCTTGGAAGCTTGGTTACGTAAGCTATCGCCTGTTCCTTCAGTTCTTCCCATGTTTCGCGATATCCACAGTCTCCATCTTGGCATCCTCGGAGAGACTCAGATTCACTCTTCCCTTCTAAGATGAACCGAAGGTACTTTCCAAGCAGCATTGCTTTGCCAGCATTCCCCTCACCCCCGGCTTCTTGTTGGGATCCGGGCGCGAAACGCGCCACGGTTCCACCAGAGTCCCCAGGAGCTTCCGGAGGCGATGCTTTCGGCGTGGTGATCAACCCACTCTTTGCTCTGTTTGCCCGGGTCTTATCTTCACGTGCCCCATGCATCCTGCAAAGGCGAAGACCGCCTTTGGTGACCTTAACCTCACGGTCGCACCCCTCAAAGACGCATGTTCGCTTCGCAGCTTGACCTTCATAGATGGCCCGGTGGTGGTTGCAACTGTTAAAGTAAAGGTGGCCATCCTCATGACGCAAGTCTTCAGCGCTGCTCACTTCTGCGTCAGTCTGAAGCAGGCGGATCTTCTCCCCCTTGGCTGAATCCTTGCAAGCCGTGAGTGAAAGAGGCCTGGCTTTACCGTTTACCAAAAAGGCCACCGACTCAGCTTGACAGGCAGTCCCATCATCTACCTCGGACTCCGTCTCGGAATCATCATGGCGTGGTGTGGAAGCCCCGCTGTTCGGCGGCGCTCTGTTGCGGGACCTGCCTCTACGTTTGCAGCACCCACTGCAAAGAAGACAAGCTACACCCCTCTTCACAAACTTCCAAAATCCACTGCAGAGGCCAAGACCGGTATAGCCACATAGCCAAGCGGCCGTGGCACACCTCGCCACTGGGCCTTTCCCAGCCGCGTCCTGGAGGTCAAAGTCGGATGCCCTTGGTATGACAGCTGAAGCCACCACATGTAGGCAGTCATCATCCGGTTGTCCGCAAGGTGCTGTGGCACAAAGATGAACCCGGCATTCCATCCCTTCCAGTTGGTTCCTGAAGTAACGGTGCGATGAGGCATGCACTGCATCACACTCAGCTTTGAACCCAAACCTGTTGGTGCGCCCACGCAGCGTGCCATGGCGAAGTCTTGCTATCGCCGTGCCGTCAGTGACAAGCAGGTCCACTGGTTCCCTGCCTTCACCGCGGCCTCGCACCTCCTGCTGCACGTACCCTGAGGTCCATCCCTCCCGTCCTCTTGGGCCGACCCATTTGGGGCGGAAGACCCTGACTCCATGCATATGAGCTACCTCGTACCACTGCCCGTGGCCCCGTAGGTATCTCCACAACGTCCCCAGGTGTCTATACGTAGGAATGAGTACCCAGTTGAAGGTCCATACCAAGAGTTGGAGCAAAAAGATGGCGACAACTGCAGTCGCAAGCCAGTAACTCCATTTCGCCGCTAGCCCTATCGAGGCACAAAGCGTGCCGCAATAGTGCAGGCTGGTAGTGGCTGCGTCTGAGATCATCTTCAGGCTTAACCGTATGAGCCATGCAAAGCCCATCGGCCACCCCTCATCTCTTTGTCGCGGGTCAGGACCCGGGCGCGGTGGCACGCCTCGGGTCCCTTCCCCTCCACCCTCATCTTTCGGGCAGCTCTCACCCACAGGACAAGTGCCCTCCGGTGAGGCCCCGATCGTTCCGATACCCCATGATTCAGTAACCTTCAGAAGGTTGTCGCAGGTGCACAGCACGAGCAATAAGGCACTTCGAAAGTGCCACATGACCCCGACCCCTGGCTCCCTGAAAAAACCCTTGAGCCTAAAGGTGAAACCCAGGAATCACAAGAAACCCCGCGCACACTACGTTGAACGCCAAAAGTTATTATAGTGGGTGCACGTTCATGTCTCATTATCTTCTAAAAGAGTGTGGCCAACAGGGCACTCTGACTTTCACAGTTGGGGAAGGAAAAAAAAAAAAGAAAACAGCACCAACATGCACCAGCCAGACTTCCTTCCTAGAACTGGTGAAATCCTTGGACTGGGATGATGAAACCATGCTCTTCTACATGATGAGGCGGCTCCTACCATTACTCCATAGAGATGGGCATGGCCCCAGCATGGGGGTAGTACCCAGCTGCGGCCGGTGCTTTCCACCGCCTACGGCCCTACGAACAACTTCGAAGTTGGCAGCATCCAGCATCATCCCAAAGTCTGATGGAAAACTCCAAGCTCACGCGAAAGCAACAACCACTTCATGTTTTTGTGTTTGCCCGTTGCTGCCCCTTGGTTGCAAAATCACCCATGATTTCTCCTTGAATTCACCTCAGCCACGATACCATCACCAACCCCTTGGATCCGCACTTGCAGGCAGCTCCTGTCCGACGCTGGTGCGTTGAGCTTGGCAACTGCTAATAAAAAGATTGTATGATTCCATTCTGTGTCATTGTTGTTACTGTTTTCTCCTGGCTGAATGGTCGCATTTCACCTGAAATGCGTGAAGTCATCATGTAATTTGTTTGGAACATGTGCTTACGAAAGAGAAAACATGTCCCACATTGCCATGTCAGTTGACTCCGGCAGTTGCGCATAAAGCTCACCAAGTGTCTCTTGGTGCCATCCCCACCGTTTGTTGCGGAGGGTTCTCACTCTGGTTCCTTACATTTCAGTTTTGCTGGCTAAAACAAGACATGGTTCTCTTGGTGTAATGCAAGTGTGCTTTTGTTCAATCCTCAATTTCGGATATTTGTTTGGTTGGTGAAATGTACCTTTTTTACGGGGTACTGGAGGGTCTAGGTCCTAGGTATATGTGTAAATATATATATATACATCTGTGTGTGTGTTTGCATGCATTAGGGTATACATGCCCAATTTGAAATGATATTTTGTATTTTTTTTGTAATATGGCATTCATGTCTTAAATCACCATTTTCGATGGTTAAATTCACCATGTTTGATGGACAGCATACCACCATGCTTTCCCCCAACCTCACCCGGCCTCACTACTGGAGCCTTTGCTCCAGCGTCGATGGCCCAGGGCCGGCACCGTGGCCGACTTTGCGTTGGCACCTGACGGGAAGCCTTCACATGAATATAGATTGCAAATGTCAATATATAGATACGCATATAGAGGTTTCCATAAATGGCAGTTCCCCCAAGTGGATGGTTTATAATGAAAAACATGGAAGAATCCTATGAACATGGATGATTTGAGGGTCCCCTCCATTCACGGAAACCATCATATAATTTCACACAGTTGTTGTACATTGTTGTACTATATATAACTATGGGGATGCACTGCCAAGTCTGCCAAGTATCCAAGTCTGGTTCCCCATGGTTCCCCCCTTTTACCAGCGCTGGGTGGCGCACTTTCGCTGGCTCGTTTCAAGGCCAAGGCGAAGTTGGGGTCCGCCACCTCAGATTCGCTTGGTACCCTGTGGTTATTTCACATAGCCATCAAAAATGAACCATTTCTAGATGAGCAACATGGTGATTTACCTATCAAAAATGGTGGTTTTCCATGGCTATGTCAAATAACCAGAGGGTAATTCACAAGCCTGACATCTTGGGTCATTTGGGGATGATTTCCCCTACCATTGCCAAGCCATTGCTTATCATTACCTACTCAAACAGCTTCTGGAAAACCCGGAAATATCCATGTATCCGTCAACCTGCAGCTCTGGCGGAATTTTGACAACCCCACTCAAATAAACGATCATCTACAAAAGGTGACAAATACTTCAAACATTGTATGAGGTGGTAAACCAAAGCATTCAAACCTCCAATTCGACAGAGTTTATCTCCCATTTTTGAGGGTTGCAGGCAGTTCCGGTAGACACTTAAACAGTTAACCCCCCTGTCATCACCATGTTTGATGCATCAGCAACCCATGACCCGAGGCACCGTTGTGGCCTCACAGGGCGGTGGGGGCGGCGCCGGCTGATCCAGCGCAGCCAAGCTGACGTGGGGCTCCTCAGGCGCCTGGGCTTAATGAAGGTTTCTAGCTGCAAATTCACTGGATTGGTTTGAGGGAAAAATTACAGGAAACCATGGATTTTCCCATCAAATATAGGGGTTTCCTGTAAATGTTCCCTTAAACCAATCCAGTGAAAAATCATGTATCAACATCAGTCAATATCTATCAGTGGTGAACGATCCAACTGCCACTTTATTACCCGAGGATACCGGAGGCTAATGATTATATACGATACCCATTCATACACCTATAATTGGCTGCTGATTCACCGATTCAAGAAGGGGTGGAGCAAGCCTGTTGAAGATTCACCTTTATCCCATCTCAGTCCAAAACATGACACACATCGTGTATGGTTATGATCCATCCAGCATTTCAGTCACATAAACTACATGACGTGGCCAGGCTTGGATGCGATACATCCCCACATCCGACCTGTTTTTGTTGGATGTTTCTTAACAATGGTGGGCCCCAAGGGAATCTGTTCACCCATCCACCCCAAGAAAAAACAATTGGTGAAGAACATGGGATATATATATATATATATATCTGTGTGTGTGGATATATGGTAGGAACTTATAATCCAAACTAATCCCAATTTGAAAGTTCAACTTGGATTATTTGGGATAAATTTCATCAACCTCCCCCAAAATTCTTGGCTGGGTAATTTCAACCATCCCCAGTCATGCTAGGTTTCCAAGGCGCCTTCCCTGGCGTCCACTCTTCACGCCAGGAAGACTTCGCGGATTGCCGCGAGGTCCCCGCAGACCTAGGCGAGAATGGTGAGTTCACGGGTCAATATGTGACTTAAACCAGGCGAAACACAAAAAAACGGTGCTTTGATTGGTAAGACAATTATGGAAATTCCGCAGGAATTGAATTTTGGAATCCTTTTGGAATCCTTTGGTGCGATGAGGGCTTGGAACCGGCCGGGAAGGAGCAGGGAAAACGCCAATGTTGCTTTTGATTGCATCCTCCAAGTATGATATTGGAAGCAATTTTTGCTGGTTCAACCAAAACCGAAGGGTTAATAAACAAACACCCACGGTATCTTACAGTAATCATGGTTAATCACTTGTCTTCAGAATACATCAGACTGAGGCTGTTTCACCTGCAAAGGTGGTTCCCAAATTCAATTTGGCCGTGTCCAATGAGAATATTCAGAATACAGTATATCATTTTGTGAGCCCAAACCAGGCAATAAACCGATTTCAAGTAACAAATCCTCTACTATAAGTGTCTGCACAGAAAAATGCCAGCATACATAAATTGCACTGGAGGCTAAAAACTATCCAAGACCAAATAGCACAATGAAGTTCTCAGTTTTCCCATGCTCCAGTCCAACTTATTTGATTGTAAACAACCGAGAATGGACCTCTGCAAAATAAAACATTACAACATGACTGTGTCCAGAATTGGGCATACCTTCAAGTTGCCTTTTATCACTAAGAAAATTATGACCAAGCAGTAAATCCCAATCAACTGCAGGTTGAATGCCAAGTTATTCCTGTTTAACCACAGTATATTCTTGTCGGTCACCCTCTGGTGAATTGATATAGATACGTAAATCCATGGGTTTCATTAGGGAAAAAATCGTCAACTCGTGGGTTGTCAATATCTATGTGAAATGATTGGAAGGTTGCCATTCCATTTTCAATCAAACCCACATGATAAAACCAGACATTTTTTCTTGTGCCTAGCTGGGCAAATCCAATTCGCAATTGAGGTCCCTGCTCTTCACCCGCAGTAGTGGGCCTGCGGGGAAGAAACTGAAGTGAGATGTATAGGCCGAAACCACCAAGAACTATGCCGAGTAAATTGATATGACTATTCATAGACACAGATGACACGGAGAGATTTAGAGATTAACATGCACATGTTTTCAAAGGTTGTTCATCTTAAATAATATAGATATGTAGGTATATGCTATATATACATGTGTGTGTGTATGATAGATTCAATGTGACCGTGGTTGTTTTCCGCAGTATGCATCGACATTGACACCTGCCCCCTTCGCTGTTCTGTCCATGCCTTGACGACGACGCGCTGTGTCCAGCACTCCGTCGGAAGGTGCTGGGCCGCATGGCTGGAGGAACCTGAGCCTCGGCCTCGGCGGAGAGGTGTTTCGGAGAATGTGGAAGGGGTGTTTCCTATGGAAAATGATCTAGACATGGTACCCTCTAGAAAACTAACATGGCTATGGAAAATCACTATGTAGGTAAATCGAATCATCTATAGATGGTTCATTTTCGATAGCTATGTATTGGAGGATACGTTTTTCCCAATTATTCAGCCACTATTCCACCCTAATTGTATCAACAGAGGCCTACCGAAGTTGTTGATCCAGGGCTGACCTACCACTTGCATGATCTTCGCAACTCACTTTGCAGGCCCAGCCAGAGACTTCCACCCAATGATTCCAAGAATGATTGAACGTCATTTTCTTTGGTTTGATGGTAGCCATAATCATTCACCTGCAGAGCTTGTGAGCCATGAAGTTGCTATAAATCCACTGTCCATGGTCCTGAACTGGTTGGAAAGTCGAGTCACCTCTTGCTCTTGCGCGGGTTCTTCTGCTGCGCCGGAGCGTGAGGAAGGCAGTCCGCTGTGTCCCCGTGGCAAAGGTGGAAGCAGGCCTGCCAGGGAGCTTTGAAGTCATGGGTCGCTGGTTGGTGGATTCAACACCCCCGGATCACTGCCCCAAAAAAAGAGAAAGAACTAAGAACCATGAAACACGTGTGAAACCACCAGACTGGTCAAGCCTTTGGGGGCCTCTCACAAAACAAGGCTGGTGAATCGACAGAATGTTGCCAAGCTTTACAGTAACCTCAGGCACTCTAAATATATCCAAATACAAATATAGGATGTTCATGGATGTTCAAGGTCCCAAAGATGACCAACATCCATTGAAACCTCTAGTTTCTGGGGCCTGGGACTTTGACACTCGTCCACTGGCTCTCCACCTATCTGAGGGAATGTCTAGACGGAAAAGAAATAGCATCCATCACTCGCAACATGTTTCTTTAAATCATTTTAAATCAAACCCTTTACACCCTTTACCTATCTTTACCTAGAGGATGAACTGGCTGGTGGCGAGCTATGCCAAGCCGTTGGAAGAGAGAGTCAAACACTCAGACTGACGAAATCTCCAGAATGATGCTACTGGTAGTCCAAACTGCGACGCCTAAAAAGTTCGGACAGCCCCAGTGGATTCCAAAATCAATCACAGTCCATGATCTGGTCACAACTAGTTCTAGGTCGTCATCTTTAATTCCCCCATTCTCCCTCCAAGGTGACCCCCCCGCCATTGGGTTGGTTTATAAACCCCCAAAACTACAGCAATTAAACCATATGAAACCCCATTGACATTTATACCATAGATATCTACATATCTCTACCCAACAACTCGAGTGGATTCCCCCTGCGATCCGCGATGTCAGCGATGTCAGCGCCTGCTAAGTCTCCCATGGTCTCGGGCAGCGCTTCATCCAACAGCTCCGCCGGCATCTGCTTGCCGCTGGGCGAGTCGTAGCTGGTCGCCAGCGTCTCTGCCACGGTACGGCGAAGCTGGGCCTAGGATGGGCGGGGGGTGAGGTTGGGAGAGGGTGGGGCTTGGGGTGAAATCTGGATTGGGATGGTTTACTATATTGTGTCTAATAGCAGGGATCTGTGCAAAGTTGTATGAAATCTTCAAGTGACACGCTTGTGCAGACCTTTGGAAGCAAACATTCAGGCCTTTAACATGCACTGTCTAAACATGGTCCTCTGCCACCAGCTAAGTATGCGTTAAGTGGCACCATCCTGCGAAGAAAAAAATACACCACCCATTTGGTAGGTCTTGGGCATCAAACAACAGCATAAAGCGGCATACCTCAATTGGGAAAAAGCCAGTGGCCACTAACAATCCTGGTTTTCCACATTATTGAATTGTCTATACCTGTTTATATATATATATATACACACCAGAATCCCAAACAATGGTGAAACAACACGTGGGCTTAGCACATTGCTATAACGCATTATAACGCCCAGATGCTTCTGGACCAGGTGCCGGCAACGCCAACCTCACAAGGATCCGGCCCCTTGGGACTGGGCATGGGAAACAGCAGTTGCTTTTTTTTAGAAGGTTGGAGTGCAAAGAAACCATTACAGTACATATGCCATTGTATAATTGGTTTATATAATCAGGTTTAACGATTAAAACAGCTCACCTCGCAGACGTGTGTTTTCAAGTTGGCTACCATATATGCATCACCATGTGATGTGTAGCCAAGATTCAAGCACTAAACTACGCATCGAAGTATGACCCAAAGATTCGAAGAGTTTAAAAACAAGCGCTGTAGATGTTCGAAATCGACAACCTACCCTACCACACAATTAATGACCCAGATGCAGTCTGGAAAGCGCCGGATGCCAAGGAGCTGTGGCATCGAATCTGCGGTATAGCCATGATCGATAGCCACACTCTGCTCCTTCATTGTAATCGATCTGGATGCAATCTGGTGCCCCCAGTTATGTTTGTTGGCTTATGAATAACCACTAAAGTCCATTCACAACAGATATATCTACCATAAAACCTACTGTAGCTATATTTACATTCGATATGAACCAACTTAGCTATCCAATGTGGCGCCGCCTTGTGAATCCCAAATCCAAGTTTGATTTCTTTATATCTTTTTTGCTCTTTGGGGATGGCATACGACCTCATAGATGGCTAAGATGTGCCCATCGGCCTGGGGCCCTGCTTGGAGAGACCAGTCTGATGGAGGCATCGACATCTCGTTGCTGGAACTACTCTTGCGCATCCTCAGTTGGTTGGTTGCGGAGGCCAGGAAAGCAGTCAGAACACTGGATGAATGGGGTGATATGGGATTGAAGAGTATCTATATGGGATTTAATGAGATTCAATGTTTTTATATTGGGATTTCATTAGTGGGTTTTACTGCATCTAAAACATCTGGATACATTTCAAAATACCTCGCCAACCAGAACTATTGGGCCATTTTGGGATGTCTATGTCACCCCAATCCAAACCATCATTTACGTCACCATCATTTATGTCGTGACGTCGCGACGTGAGGTTGCTATAATTTATCCAGTTCCATCTATCCAGAAACTCACTTGCCCAATTGCTAGGCTGCCACCCGGTCCTCTTAGCATTTGACAGGGAGAGCTTGCTTGAACAACGAGATCGAATACAGCAAATCTGCGTTTGCCCATTGCCCCACCTAATTGACTCTATTGAGGGACCTTTGCCTATATGTTTCCGAAAGAACATCGGCCATGACAACTCATCTGGGATGTCTGCCGAACAGCTCCATGGTCAACCACATGTCCAAATGTCTGTACTGCTGAGTGGTTATCTTTGACGCCATTGTGTTCAACCGGTAATCCCAGAACCGAGCAACAATCCAAAGATTGACGGTTTACATAGTCATCTATCAAAAGTGACGTTACGAGTAAGATATCCTTTATGATGTATTGTTTATGGTTGGCTATGGTTGGCTCATCCTGATTCATGTTTTACACTCCCACGAAGCCAACAGGGCCAATTTTGCAGGGTCAGCCACCAAACCGCCATCCCCAGCCAGCCCTGAAGTGACAAGCAGCCTGGAAAAGAAGCGCAACCATTTGATCCCCCCTGGTTTCACCGAAGCTTCAGCGCCCTGCACCAGTAGAATTCTGCTGCTTGATGCGTGCAAAACCATGGGGTTTTGGGGGGACTATAAATTCAGAAACAAGATGAAAAACTCACATGGCTTCACAAACATCCCGCCAAGTGGAAGAATCAACTTCCAGCTTCCAGATATGTCCAAATCATCAAGAAGGGTACTATGAAAAGTGACCATCCATGCTCATCATGCCCTCTAGTCACCAAAACAGCACTCGAAAAGTGCCCATTCACGATAGCAAACCGCTGCAATGAGCAGCATTTGCCTACTAAATGACTATATTATATACACATTCCTCCAACAGTGGCTATGCATAGGTTTCGTCATATTTCGAGCCCGTCATTCGACCTTCTGACGATCCGAAATGCTATTGAAATGCGGGCACAGGGGCCCCATCCCAACATATCTTCGCACCCATCATCACACCCCAAGGAATTTCCTGTACAAAGCAAAAGTGCAGGGCTGCTTCACCGCGAACATGGTTAACTCCAACAACTGGATGTTTCAAACATTTTCAAACAAAAACAGCAACTATAGATGTCAAAACAAGACACCCCCCCAGACAAGACATGACAAGACTAAGAGCAACCAGGTCCAAAACAAAATGGCACCCCATTGCACTTCAATTTCCAGGTTGCCATCCCAGCCCGCCTGAGGTGCAGGGCCCTCTGCACCCATGCCGAGACGGTGCGTGATTCAGCGCCCGGCCCGGCGAGCTGGAAATGGCAGAAGTTTGGTGGTGAACAGGCGACTGATCCAAATTTTGAGGAAAATGAATTGCTGAATCATGTGATGATTCATCATCTCTATACTATACTAAAAGAAACATAATATGTACTCAGAATCTGTATGTGAATGTACATATCATGTCTGCACGGGACGGTTCATGGTTGCTCACACAATAATGCAACATTTGAATCAAAGATCCCGCAATCGCTAGGCTCCCAGCACCAAACCGAAAGCAACAGGCCCTCTTGCCCGAGCTGCAAGCTGCCCACCCTGTGGTCTTGATGGCTTTCCGGACCGCGTCTTTCGTGCACTGCTGGTTGTAGAGGGTCAGCACCTGCCACCCAAACGTGTCACGCGGCAGTTGCAGGAAGGAACCCCCAGCAACCGGGCCTTGGTAAGACTCCTGTATCTCAGATCAAGAAACAAGCTGGAGAGGTCCCAAATTTTGAATGCAACCCATGGCCTGAAAAAATATATATCATTATATATCATTATATATCCAACAACTGGAAGATCATCGTTCAAGACCTCAATTTAAACGGATTTTCCAGCTTTTAAACCATGCATTTATTGCGATGGGTAGAAACAACACCCAAAGGATTCCCTTGCGACACCTCGTGCACTCCGCACTGTTTGGCCTGGCGTAGAACTCAATTTCTATAGTTGTTGGGGAGCCACTGCGTGCATTGATTGCATTGGGTATCATTAGGTGCAATTATATATCTGTGTAGCCTGATGTAGCCTGTTTCATATGTTTCTCCTATTTTGGTGAGCCTGTCTCCTAGGGAATCCACAGGTCTTCTTTCCAAATCTATTGCATGTACAAGACCATTGCCTGCATCAGCAAACCCGAATCAACAACATGGAGGAAACAGTGGAAGCAGAATGTCTACTTCATATACTCCATACATACGAGGTACAGTACATATGTAGTACATGTTTGAGAAAACGCAACATCAAAGCAGTGGTGATTGATGGTTGAAGTACCCCCCTGCCAAATCAATGCCACTCTTTTGGATGATCTTATATCCCAACCAAGCAGTCACAGTCCATGGTTCTTACATGTACTTACAAGGTTTTGTCGCCCCGCTACCAGTGGGTTTGAAAGCCCTACTAACTATAGACTACAGACATATCTACCACAAGAAACAACTGTTTTTGGTGTTGTTTGCACCAACTGAGCCAACGTTTCCTGAGGCACCAGCTCTGGTACTCCCATTCAACGTGCCGTGCTAGGACGGAGGATTCCCAGCTGGGCCATCCGACCAGATCCTCGATGTGTTTGGCATCGATGACGCTGGGCAAACGCTGCTTGCTGTTGCTATAGTCCAAGGCCTGGGCTCCCAGATTCGTTCCATGTTGCCCCAACCTGACATGACAGGGAACACAAATGTGTTGGACCATGCCCAGGAACCCCAGCAATCTTAGAGGTCCATGTTTTATGAATGTGTTCAGGCTCCTGAGGATTCAACCAACCCCCCAAAGGTGAAACCCCCACAATTTAATGGCAAGATATGGCAAGTGAATAAGCCAATAAACAGTGCTTGTTGGTGATTCATAAGCCCTTAATAAACCTCCCTGGTTGGGGGGTCACCTGCAGCCTAGGCACCAGAATCATCAAGTGAATGCGATGGTCCTCGCGATGAAAGATGGGAGCCTGAATCGTGGCAGATTGAGAGGGGGGCACCGGGCACCGTGTGGCATACCTTGGGATTGCAGTGGTATGCCACATGGGGCTTTGACCTGTGGGCTTCTCCGAAAATCGTATTGAGTAGCAATCGGGGGGTATCCCACATGTTCAGGGAGAGCCATATAAAAAGGATTGAACAGGTAGATACTGTAGTGTGAGCTGAGTTTTTGTCAATATACGGATGTAAATATTGGCGATGAATCTGGCAAATCAAGCCGTTAAACTACCCTACCAGCGTTTAATCAGAATTGGATAGAATTGGGGGTTGGGGGCCAAAATAAGAGTAGCAAAAGTAGTTGTCTAGCAAAAGAAAATCCTGTACAATAACTGTGCAACTGATAGATAATAGGCTGTACAATGCTGCACATATATATACATATACATATATATATTTATATATATATAATCCACATAAGTATACTATATATACAATATTTTTTTGTATTTTTCGTTTTGTTTAACCATCCAATGCGGGATCGGGTAGTTACCAGCTTCCACAGGCAACCATCTCTACGTCGGGTGCGCTTAACTGGTAAGTGGCTATCAACCCATCTACAACTGGTTTATATCCGGCCTATGAATCGGTTATAATATGGTTTTTACCCACTATATTCAAAAAAAACACCACTTACCAACTGGGATGCACATCCAAGTACTACAACATCACCAGAATTAAATGCCACCAGCTGACACTTCATCCTGAGATATCATGAGATATCCAGACTCTTGACAAATTGACCAAGCATGACTATTAGTACTTGCACAGTGGCTGCTTACTGGTTGAGCGACCCGGGCCGCCAAAATACGAGCCACTTGGGCTGAATCATCTAAGGTATATGGGGATGTTCAATACATTCCCCTCCCGTAATCAAACATGGCCAACTGGAAAATATCACATATAGTTCGATGATCATTGAGATGCATTTGTTCAATGGGAATTCCAAGCTAGTCATATGTGATTGCTGGAAGGTGTAGTAGGGGATTGGGAACATTGTACTTGTTCAGCTGGTTTGTTATATGCTGCTTACATGGATGGTTTTGTGGCTGACCTACCCAGAAACAAGACAAGGTTTACCCAACATCTGACCACATGTACTTCCCACCAGCTAATTGATCACAAAATTAGTGTTAACCAATACCACCCCAAAAAACATAATATATGGATAATAATCAAACTGATCATCAATGGCAATTTTTGAATCCCATTTCGGAATGTTTTTTTCCTCGTCGATTGCCATGTCTGCCCGCTGCTTTACCCACCAAGAAGCCGCCCTCTTGTAGTTTGAGGCTCCATTGACCTGCACGTTGCGCTCCCGAACCGCCTCAGAGAAGGAGTGAGGTCATAAGAATCACAGGGATTTCGGATTCATGTTTCCTATATTTCTAATTATCGGTCGAGGCATTGGCGCTCATGAGGTGTGGAATCGCGGCCAGTCGCACATGGCACTCTAAACAAATCAGTGTCCTCCAAAAAATCAGGTAGAAGTAGCTGTGGTTTCAACATCCTCCGTTTTTGAGATGTCTTGCAGCCGAAGGAAAAAGATCATGAACGCAATCCAAAAAAAGGATGGCAGGTGCTGGAAGTTTCCGATTTCTTGAGCTAAAATGCTATCCCCATTGGCAGCCAGCAATTCCTCTATATTCCCCTGATCAAAAGCGGGCTCCTGCAGGGCTTGAAAGCTGGTAAAGTTGCACCAGTCGGACAGCCACAGCGTTGCAAAATGGATAGGGCCAAGGGGACTCCCAACAAGAATTGAACATCTTCAGCAACTGCAAAAAGATAATATATAGACACTAATTTCAATCTAATTTCCTACAACAACAAATGGTAAATCACGTTTTCAAGATCTGTATGGGAGGTTGCGGTGGCAACCAACCCCCGTTTTTCTAGGATCTTTGTTCGGGCCAATGTTGGCCCATCCCAAGCCCGGAAGCCACACGCGAGGTGCTCTGCATTTTTTCCCCTCTTTGTCCTTGCGCTTCTTTTTCTCTCCACCTCAGCGGTGGGACGATGGTGACCATCCCAAAACTCAATTGAATGGACTACGGCCTACGGAAAGGTCATCTGTACAACCAGAAGGGTGTGCAACAGTAATTACCTGACTTGACCCATAGCCAAATTTTGATCAGGCAGTACCTGCTCCAACAATAGAAAGACCTCTCAGATCATGTTCCGAGTGAAAATGGCAGATTTCCAGTTCCATGTTTGCCAACTTCATGTTTATTTCACATAGAGTCCGTGGCATGTTTGACCTTCCGATGGAGAGTTTCCACTTGGTTTCTCGGATGATGGCGATCTGATGCTATCTGCAACTTGTGACAAACGGCTGTGGCAATGAGCAGGGAAGCAGCACATTTTACTCAAATGGGTCACACTTTAAGATCCGGCACCCCAGGACCCGGTCACCTTTCAAGTCTCATACTAAATCGTAAAAACACTTCCCTTGTGGGAGCTGGAGTATTTTATACCCATGTGGTGACCATCCTATACTTCTTCCGCAGGTGTATCAGTGTTTTGTGAGTCACTGTTAGTCTTGTCTGCGAACTTTTCGATGACAAGCTCCAAAAATATCCAAAAATGATGACAAGACTTACAACTGCGTCGAACTATCCTAGACTTATTCCCTATGGTATCGAACTATCCTAGACTTATGTTCCCTATGGTGTAGAAGCATGTTCAATATGCTAAATGCAGGAGATGCTCACAAGATTCCACAAGCCCTGCATAGTAGGTAGAACGATTCTCTTTTTGTCTCATGTCAGTGACGTAAAGTCTCAGAGCCCTTGATTGTCATACGCCTGGAAGACAAATACCTATATTATTATCCTATATTATATTGTTTTGTTTCTGCAGTGTAGCTGGTAATGAGGGATTGGATCACAAATAGGGGGCACTCCAATCCAAAATGATCCGACTATTATGCATGCACATTTTGGCGCACATGTATGTGAATACGGCAAACGCTTCGTTGAATATCCCCAGCACACCAGGGTATCGTGCAAACCTTTCAGCAACAGGCATGATTGATGCATTCTATGGGTTTATAGCCTCCTTAGACTTTCCTTGATTGGTTGGTCTTTTCCTCGGATTTTATTTTCCTTCTTTTCTCCCTTGGATGTCAAAGGAAACCAATGGAAACCAAATGAAACCAAAGGAAATCAAAGGAAACGGAAAGAAATTAAATAAAACCGACAAATGAGATAACCCAAGAAGAACTGTTTTTAGCAAGTTCATTTGTGTTTCTTGTGGTTTCTTTTGGTTTCCTCCCACAATGAAACACCATATTTTGGTGCAACCCATGCATTGTAAAGGTTGTCACTGCTTGCTTTTGGCCCATGCCTTGGTGGAAATGTGGAGTATCTCACCAACGCCTGTTAAAGAAAACGCACTTGTACTGATAGGAAAAAAAGAAAACACAAGAAAACACAAGAAAACAACATATTTATTTTCAAATAGGGTGATCAGAGGAGAACATCGGATCATCTAAGGTAGCCCCGCTGTAAAGAATGCATGTTCCAGTGATGTTGCTAAAGAGTTCCTAGGAGGGTCTGGCTCAAACATGGGAACCAACTCTGACCCTCAAAATGTTCCGTATTGGGTAGTAAACTTAGGAATCCATCCAGTTTGGGGGGTCAATGACTTTGAACCATACCTAATTGGGCATTTACGCAAAAAAAGGGAAAGGGGGTATAGCCTCTATATGTTGATATAACCAATATATAAATCTTCACGACATCAAGCCATCTGGGATCATCTGGGCACATGGACTGTTTTTCTTCTTTTCTTTGGTGCGAGGAGCATCTGTCCAGCGGCTTGTTGAGCTCCGGAACGAATGAACTGAGACATTTGAGTTTTCTTCATCAACATAAGGTAAAGGCCCGCATCTGAATTCATAGGATGTATATCTTATATATGTATGTGTGTAATTGTGTGTATATATTCAAATATAGAGATACAATCATATATGCAGAGTGTATGCATACATAGACACAAACATGTGTGATACAAAAGGCAACTGAATTCATCATTCTCTTGTGAAATTTCACATGGACGATCACCTGGAATGGTTGACATAGTAGTTCAATAATCTCAACCGAACATTGCCAACTGCCACGAGGTCACTCAACACTAGAAGGTATTTGGTGTAACACAACATGTGAAATTTCCTGAAAATTGTGGAAAAAACCTGTGTTGTGGAAATATGTTGACATCCATATGTTTTTCTTGCTTCATCCCTCCATTTTTGCTTGGTAAATCCTAGATTTTGCTTGGTAAAATCCTTTCTTGCTTGCTTCAGTCCGCATCCTGCCCGTAAAATCCCAAGGTTGGTTGGCAAACCAGCCATTTCTACCGATAGAATATCGCAAAATATTAAACTTCCCGACATTTGTTGGCTAAATCTGCCTTTTTCTGCTAGCCAAACTGCGTCCCCACCTGGCGAAGGCGACCTAAAATGCAGGCATTTTGCTGGGATGAAAGCTGCTTTACTGCCAGAAAAAAGGCATGATATGCACAAACATGAATCACAATGCTGAGGAAAGAAAATCAATGAATTGATGACAAGATAATTAATGAATGCTAGCAACAAAAAACGTACAAGAAAAATGATGTTTTCCGAAACAAGACTAAATACAATCATGCGGGCAATAATGCAGCTGCCAAGCCACAACAAATCATCATTATGATAATGATAATAACGACCATAATTTCAATAATCCAGAAAAACTAAGTAACATGTCCATGGGACATCGATCCGGCCAAAACATGATGTTGTTCTTCACTGTTCTTCTTGAAATTGTGTGGTTCCCAAGTTTCCCAACATGGTGGTTCCACAACAGCAAGTGGGCGCCGGACCCCGAAAGACCGGAGGGAGGCATGTAGGGGTCCCACTGCATTCCTGTAGCTGTCATCCCAATGCAAGGTGGACATAATCAACCACAATACCTGTATTGTCTACACACCCAGACACATGGTTGGAGAACCCCCACTTAGTCACCATGGATTCCGAGTATGGCATATTGGGTGTCCTCCTATCCATGGAGCTGTAACGACGGTCCACGATCAACGTAGGATGACCCTCAAATAACCACACTTTGTTTGCATTTCTGAATGTATTCAAGTACAATAGAACAATGCAGCAAGTAACAAAAACATAAAGATAAACACATGGGTATTGAATGGGTATTGAAACCTAATATTTCATTGGAAATGCACTTGCCAAGTACATATGCATTTCCTTTTGATGTGTTGTTTTGATGGATGGATTGGATTTTAAGAAAACACACATGCAGCGAATGCCCATCTGTTTGAAGGGAAACACCTGATCATGGCTCCTCACTTCCCCCGTCCTGATGAGGCCATCAGTTTCTTGGACTGCAGCAGGGTTCACGGGTAGATCCACGATTGGACAAAATAGTGCAAAGGCAGCGAGGTATAAACACCTGAAATTAATTGAATTTATGCATATAGTCATATAGATAAGTTTAATTCAACAGGCAAGTAAACATGAACATCTTGTATTAGATCCACATCTGTGCATGATCTTGTGCACAAATGCACACTTGTGTATCACACACACACAATCACGCATCATGTATTGTGCATCCATATTCTTGGATATGCTCATACAAATGGCGACAAACTTTCAGGCATCACATCTTCCTTCTACGCATCCTTGGGAAGACCATTTACAAGTATGACAACGCACCTATTCATTCCATCTGAGTCGTTGGTTGATATATGTAATACTCCTTGGGTCCTGGTATATCCTGGTATGACTTTGCCGATGGTTAGCTTACGTTTCTGGTTCCTGAAAACATATAGTATTTGTTCATGGTTCTTGGGCACATAGCCACACAACGAACAACTATCTGTTTTTTTTGGTTCCAAGAACATAGGGTTGATGTTCATTCTGATTGGTGCTGACCTGAAGCCGGCACTTGTAGCATGAAAAGTGCATGTAGCAAAATCAGTCACAAGTATACCAATTGGCTGTTTTTTTTCCCAACCCTGACATACATTCAGCACAGTATATACGTTTGGAAAATTTAGTGGTTGACACGAAAAGTGTGAATTGAACGCGTTTTCCTCCTGACCTTTTGGCGTTTCTTCTTGGGATGAGTGCAGTGAAACCACATACGGGTGCCTGAAAAAGCGCCCGCGAAAGGGGCAAGAAAAAAGCACCCCCAAATTCAGAAGGTCCTGAACTAACAAATAGTAATGCGGTGTTTGTGCATGTCTACATGATTTCACCACGTTTCCAGGTGTGACTTTTCTCCAAGCAATCTAAGGAGTCATGTTGACAACATGGCAACACAGCCCCAAAACGTGGATTGTGTTGCGGAAGTGACGATCGATATTCTTCAAGTTCTCCTCCGATCCGACCACATTGGTCTGCTGTTTTGTGCATGTCGATGCGTGTCATTGGCGTGTCATACCGACCAGTAGGGGATGTCTACAAAGCAACCCGGGTCAGGTGCTTTTGGGACACCACCTATGTGTGTCAGTTTGTGTTGGTTTTGACTCCTTAGTTTTTGTTTGAGAATCTGACACAATTCTACATTGAGACACCCTGGTCACCCTGGATACAAGAGCATCTCACACCTCACTTTCGGAGACATGAGTAAAGGAAGGGCTCAGGGCCTTGTCAATTGTTTACAGGAAAATTTGACATACAGTACGATTTGGAAGAGCATTTCCTGAGGAAACAGAAGGCAAATGTTTTCGGTAAAGCACTTGTTTCCTGTTTCCTACGAGGCCAAAGTCAAAAAGACTCCTTGGATTTGGGATTGAAAGTCATGTTTCTCTGGTGTGCCATCTCCAGGAACTTTAAGGGGTGTCTAATAGGCACCCCTTAATAATCTCCAATTTTCATGGTGCCAACACACGCTCACTAGAACTTTCTGGCAGCTCGGTGTGTGTGCATGTATGTGTATATTTATTTAATACATATATTTATATATATCATTATATATCATATGTATGTATGTATGTATGTATGTATGTAATTCGCTAGCATACATCAAACAATATCAAACATTATCTACACATATCTCTGCATTCACAAATGAAACATATTTAACATACACAAATACAGATGCAGATGCAAAATTACCCCAGCGGTGGTATGCTGTGGTTGGAAGACTGTCACCACCCATTGGATCAGCAGTGGCCTTGGACTTGCCGTCTGCTTTTTGCTTCTTCGCCTGAAATGATGTCACCAGGGCTGGAAAGGCAACACAGGTGCACAATCAAAAGCAAACCCAAAAAAGGAGTAGAAGCACATATGTGCAAACATATACAGTATACATGTTCAATATGCAATATGATCAGTATGTAAATTGTTGTTTCCAAAATGAATACCCACTCAGGCGCACACAAGCAGGTATATACACAAAAAATGGACCTGCATTGCCGCGCGCATCTATCCAAAGTAATCCAAGTAATCCAACTATGTATCTAAATCTATATCGATCGCCCCATCTGATCTACGTGTAATCACAAGTTCAGCCAATACTAGAAGCAAACCAGTGTTGGTAAAAAAAAATGCAGATATACAAGATTACATTGCAAATTTGAGCATAGAAGCATGCATACATACATACATTACATCGCATCGCATTACATTACATTATATTGCATCACATTACATACATACATCACAAACATACGTGTACAGAAATGTATGTACATTCACGTATGCATATCCATAACTTTAAATAACTTCATACATATATGATCATATATGATCATAAATCTAAACAAAAACCATTTGCCTGCATCAATAATGACATTAACAAATGAAGAAATATCATGTATATACACAATTATATATGTGTGTGCATGTGCATGTATATTTACGTATCAACCTTATTCCAAATACTAGTATAGTATAGGGCCGCCTCAACCCATCTCTGGTCTGGAAAGCACCCTGGTCACGGCCCAGTTGGGCGCCTTAACATCTTGCGGCGACTCAGCCCTGATCATGGCAGCGGGAGCTCTGAGACGTTTTTATAACTACCTGGATGGGGCATGAAGCAAGTTAACTGATTGATAAGTAGCGTATCCAGTTGCAAGGTATATGGTCCAGGTATGAAATCTTCTTAACCAACTAGCTAATTTCACGGTCCATCTAAGTATGACTGACTGCATGAACCAAGAGGCTTTAGGACATGAACTGGGCTAATGCACTTTCATCAGCCCTATGTGGTATACGGTAAGCCCGATTAATAATCGCGCAAACCAGACAATAAACAAACAGCTCTCTAATTTGATGGCTCTGGAATTCCCCAACGGGACGATTTTCTATATGTTTTCTATGGTTTATTCGGGGACTGAAAACTATTGCCAACAAAACGACCGTGAACGCTCCCTGCAAGCTGAACATGGGATCGTCTTCCACCAAGTGAAAGGCGGTGAAACATTTTCGAGATCCTACATGCACATCTACACCCATAATTGCACATTCCCCTGCAAGACAACAACATATTTACGTGCATAAAATAGCCATGTCATTGTGTTTAAACGTATGTGCACAGACATAACCATGCAGAAAAAGGAAAAACAAAACATGGGTCAAGGCCAATCTGACATTCTTTCCGACATGAAAGGGATCCACCTGGACCCAAAAACCAATGCTTTCAGAGCCACATCAGGTCTTCTCATACTACTGGATCTCCAACGTTCAATCTTATCACCAAAAGTATGAATCAATTTAGGGGCAGTGACTTCAAATGGTGATAAACATGACTTTAAAAAGCAATCTTAGAAGTAGAAGTAAACTTGGTGAGAAAGAAATTGAAGTCCAAGAGCCAACCTGCTGGTACCCATTCAGTTTCAATCACCCATCACCACCAATCACCAACGGACAGAGGTCTGCAGCACCTCTTCTTCTTGCCAGCCTGGCCACGATGCGCACGTGCTCTATGTCAAAGGTAACTCCTTACTCCTAACAGCATATACCCCTGTAAGAGTCTTGTAGGTACGAGTATTTGATCTGGGATGGGAATCCATCTTTAATATTGCGACATTTACAAAACTTGATAAAATTAAGGGAAAAAAACACTGCATGTATCTACAATCGATGCGAGTAAGCATGCTGTGCGCGGAGGATTTGGGATACGCACACACACACACATACATGCATAGTATGTGCATATATATATATAATATATATATATATATACATATGCATATATATATATATATATTTGTAAGTACGTCCAAACAAAGTCCCATCCTTGTGTACACATATGTGTGTTGCAGCAGTCTTGGAAACGTTTGCTGTCCCCTCAACAAGCCTCGACCCTTTCTTGTCTCACAAACAGAAATCCGCAGAGGATGTCATGCCCTTCTGCCTAGATGCCCAACACCCCAAGCCGTAACCCACGCCACAGGTCCTAAGGCCTTCTTTTCCTTCTCCGTTTGCCAAGGGAAAACGCCTGGCCTCCGCACTGAGCATGGGTATAGGATGGTATGGGATGGTACTTCTTTTCTTTGAGAAGAAAAGGAAAACACATCTAGTTCTAGTGGGTTGTCATGTTTCTCTTCTTTAAAGAAACTCTGGACAAGTTACTATGTGATACTATGTGTCCAATTGTTGGGATAATTCTCAACAGGCAAACCATTAACCATCATCTAAGTGGTAACGCCCTTGTGAAGGCGCCCTGCTTTGCCATACCTGCATTCGCGAAAGCATCTGTGGCATGATGCCCAATATCCAAAGTGCCCTGTCCAAGACAAGTCCGCTCCAAGCTGTCCAAGCAGTTTGGCCCTGTGTCACTAAAGGCAGGAAACCAGTGTCTTCTCCCACAAGGCGGGTTTTCTATCATGTTCGTGCGTGACAAATCTTAGATGGCAATGGAAAATCACCATCCTATTTGTAGAGGATTCTCCGTAGAAGCAAAGAATTCCCATTGCCAGCATCAGCCACGATGTTTCTGGCATCCATTAAACCACTGGGCTGCCCCTGCGTGGAAATTGGCGAAATGCTTCGGAGTTCCAAATCATCCTCTGCAGGCTCCTGCGACAACAGTTTTGCTTGGAGGACCCACGGCAAACATTGAGAGATATTGCCAAGACTTTTACACCATTGGCTGGTCCGGTGGAGGAAAACATATTGAAACATACGCCCAACAATTCATCCACTATCATGCACTGATAGTTACTGGTTGCTCACTGATGTGTTTCTATACATGTGTATATATATATATGTGTGTTTATATATGTTTATATATATGTTTATATGTGGGAAACTATGCAAATACGATATAAGAGGCTTACAATGATTCGAGGCTACAGTGACGGTGGAACGCCGTCTGATGCTGGAGTATCTCCACCTCTCGGAAACAATATATTTCATGTTGACCGCAAACCGTCATCCCTCTTATAATCAGGAAAGTGGACAACTTTCAAACCAACAAATATAATTCCCGGTCAAAGCTCCCAAACCGATGAGACTTTGAATTTTCAGTTTCTATTCACTTTGGGTTTCCACAAAAGAAAAACAAGTTTACCCAAACATAGATCCAGACCAAACAGGACAAAACTTTGAAGACCAGTGTGCAACAAATCTTGATGACAAGTGGTTGAATTGTCTTTGTGTAGGTGAAAATCCCATTTTTGGCTGCGCAAACCAATATCATTGTGAGTTATAAAGTTATAAATCACTGTTTTTTGAAACATAAATATGCTGCGAAGTGTAATGTGATCGTCTTGTAAGTTAACACGCCCCTTAGTAGCAGGAGAAACTATTAGAAAACCAGTAGAACTTCTCTGAAAACTAAAGAAAACCCTAGAATTCTTTCATTCTCGCCCCTAGTAGGAGAAGGCTAAAGCATCATCCTCCACCACACCAGCCGCCATCGCAGCGGCGGCGGATGCTTTGGCCACGTTCGCCTGTTGGTATCAAGGCCCCAACTCACATAGTAGGGATTCAATCAAGTCCCCCGGGAGTGATGATGATGACTTGTGAAGGGCTTCTGTAGGGCTTACCTATCAGGAGATGATGAAAATCATGAGGCGCTTGTAAATATAGATGTAGATGGGGTATACGTTAGATTTGGTTGGAATTGACATTAACTACGCAATAAAACTGGGGGAGGGAGCTATATCTATATAACTTAGTTGGCTATAAAACTGATGGGTTTATGGTGGTGAAATCTGCCTTTGGATGGATTTTGAACAAACTTCTCACTGGGGCACTCCCCCTGTGTTATGTATCTAGAATTCTCTCTCTCTCTCTCTCTCTCTCCGTAAATGCCATCGGTATGTGCCCACATCCCTCTTCAGATTTGTCCCGAAAACACTTGTAACCCGGCGCTCCGGATGCATATGTTACGCGCTGCTCCGTTCAAACCCACTTTGTATTGTTTACTTGGCAAGAGATTCTCTGCAGGAAATTCAACGGCTGCAACGACATTTTGTTGTGTTTGCTTATGCAAATTTTCCTAGCCATGCTCAATGCCACCATGCCCATAGGTCCCAGTACCTGTGTCAAAGTTGGTGCTGGTTCTTCATCGCTCAACACCTCCACCTTCCGGGCCATGGGAAACTTTACATGCAAAGCAAGCCCATCGTTTCATTTATGCATATATAGTTCAGACATATTAAGAATGTGTGCTTGCTTGCACATGCTAGATGTTTGAATGTGGAAATGTCTCTGCATATTTGCATGTGTATTGTTCTTCTCTTTCTCTCCATGTATCTATCCATGTTTATAACCTCCATATACAACATACACGTTCATGTTTTTTCTAAACAACAGTATGCATAGATAGGTGCCAGATCAAAACAAACAAAACGAAATCTGTCTCAATCTTTGGCCTGGATTCTCAAAAGATGGCCTGAACAATGTGACAACACCTCCGTTTTGGATGCTGCACCTGGTTTTTGAAACCCCGATGGATTCGCCAAATGCAAAAATAAACAATGCCTCGTGCGGCCTCAGTCAAGTACTACAAACAAAGTACATGTTTTGCTATGGGAAAAACACAAGAGTTCTCAAACCTGATTTGAAACCATGCTGGGAAAAAAAAACAATCTCCCTACTATGATTTAGAAATTGATGGTCACTCCTTTTTCGAAGTGGCAACTGTTTTGCTGGATTACCATGGTTGTATCCCTCATTGGCTAAAACTCCGCATGCTGTCACATGCTCAGGATCAAACAATTAAACCTAGACATATTTGGTCATGTGCAAGCAATGTTGGCTGCCTTATATACCCCTCATTTCTGCAAGCTTAACCTACCTATTGTCATGGTTAGACCGTTAGACCCCTATATTTGCTGGTTCTTTGACCAAGCTCTACGTCTTCACATGGCGCCTTATCCACGGGCGGTGGCCTGAGATTTGGTGGGCTTGGGAGTGCCCAAACTCTGGGCCAACGTTGGATGGGTGGTTTAATGTTTTGATGTTTTTTTCCTCTCCATTGCAGGAATATAGACTAACCGGCTTAAAAACATACAAACAAGGTATCTATAAGATTTGCCATCAAATGGTGGTTCCCATTTTAGCAATTTTCAAAGCATACAAAAAACAGGTGAATGTGAACTTGGCGCATCCATTTTTCGGAAACCTTCCTTTGGGCATGGGTCAACATTTAAGACCCTGGGGCGTTGGGACCACAGTTTGTGATCGCTACGGAATATCAACCATGCATTCTTGGGACAGTTGATTTTGATCTATACGGTCTATACGCATGTGTAGGAAACAACCCCAACCTACACATACACCACCATAGGTCTACCCAAAAGGGTTGGATTGATCTAAACTTCTCACCAAATCCATGACAATTTGAATGAATTTAATAGGCGATTCAAATCCTTAAACGATTCTCCCCTCTCAGTCTAAGCGAAATCCGAACTTTTGGGCCCGTCCCTTCAAAATCCCTCATCAACACCTGTCGCCCCCAAGCGCCCTCACGCGCGGGGCGTTGCCGAGGCCTGGCTGTACTTGGATGACTGGCTGAGGAAATGGTAAACAAGGACATATAAGTAGGTAGTCAGTCCTTCAACTGTGACATTCCACGACATAACCAACCCATATCTACATCTGACCATCTACCAATGCATACACACACACAGATATATATATATATATGTGTGTGTGTGTATGTGTGTGTGTATTGATATAAGTTGATTTAATCATCTGTTTATACAAGACTTTGTTCCTGCAGTGCCCTCCAGCCTTGGGTTCAGGTACATCATGACCCTCCAGCTCCTTGCCGAGCCCACCGAGAGAGGGCGGTTTCATCTTTGGTGTGGGATGCTCCAAACCCGGGGTGTCTCAACCCTAATCAACGGCAAGTTCATAAGCAAGGCGATAAAAATTGTATGATAATTTGAGGATCCAAATTTGGAGACAAACGCAGAGCCCCGAGTTTCATAGAATTTGTGATTTACCCAACACATGGGACTACCACAAATCTCAACCGAACTCGGCCCTTGGGAATCCAAGTTGGCAAAGAGCAATCCGTGAACATCATCATTTTGGCGGGAAAATGCCCTAGATTCATCTAGATTCTCCATTGCCAGCGTAGATTGCCAAGGAGTAGGCGAGGTAGGTATATAAAAACGACCGCGCCCTGCAGCCTGCAGGCACTGTCCAAATTAAAGTGCCGGTGTGGGAAACTCAGGGCGTCTCAAAGTCTACAGTAAATGTTAAAATCCTTCGGAGCTTAATGGTTCCGGGTAATATATGTGATTCCGGATGCCCCTGAAGGGATGGTGACTACCCTTACTTGTGGTGTTCTCAGCAATCTCATCGCATACCCCCCCAAAATCTCCTGGTTGATCATCAATAATTCCGTATATTGGAACAAAACCGCTTCTTCTGGACAAACCCAAGTATCACATCGTTGGTTCGACATCCCATTCTACCCCTCCACTCCGCTCCCTATATTCCCAACCTATTGTCCCCGTCATATCCCCACGATATTGCAGTTTTATGGGTCTGTCTACAAATATGCTGCCCCCCTTCCATCCACTGGTGAGTCATATATACTTCTCACTATTGAAATGGATATAACTGGGGTACACCGTACCCCATTTTCCAATCAATTCATCTTGGGTTTCATATCCAATATCCCTATCATCCTTGTTTTCATTACCCATTTCGTGCTGGTTATCTGTCCACCCCAAAGCAGCTGACCCAAACCTCTCTGGGGAACACGGGCGGCCAGGCCTGCAGTGTGTGTTTTTACAAGGCACTGGCGATGAACATGGCGGATGTGAACATCAGGATTCAAAAATTAGGTCAATATCTACATATATATATAATCATATGTGTGTGTGTGTGTACTATGTGAACGAATATTGATTCTGATAAAGCATGGTAAAGCAATATACCCTTAAAATAACTAATTGACTGGATTAGCAATTAACAAAGTAATTGGATTGACAACGATTGCTGGTAATTCATACTGATTCTGATGGATTCTGATATAGCAATAGTAGTTACTTGGATTTGTGAATAATATTGGGCATATGGGGTTTCAAGTGAAATATAGTTCACGAACTTGATATGATATTGGGCTATCATGGGGTGCCGCAAATGTTGCTGGTTTATCAACATGTTCTTTGTGGAATGGCCATTTGGGGGTATATCCCTATGTCAGACATACCCAATTGTTTGAACTTTCCACTTGGACCAAATTATGATATTCCAAAAATACTTGGGATACAGATTGGAATTGGTGATTAAATGTGATTACATGCAATTATTTGTCACACTTGGATAACACATGTGCAACCACATGCCTTAAATAATTGGCTAATGAAGTGGTTGAGGTGTTTGACAGATCAACTGGAGATTTAGTCATCATCAATAAAGAAAAGATATACATATCATGGTATTTGGTGGGCGCTCTCAGCATCCTTTGGTGAGGCTTATTTGCAACTTATCCCAGGCATGGTAAAAAATTACACCAGCTTGAACATATACAATATATACATATACATACATGTATATATATATATATATGCATCGTTTAAATTACATTTTTGTCACATATGTGTAGACATATATATACACAAGAAAGCACACATATGCATACATTTATATTTCAATTGAAAAGAACATGATCAGATCTTTGGATCCAAGGATTCACTGGGGTAGCCTATGTTTGGACAGGCGGGTCTGATTGGGTGGAATTGATATTTGTGACCCTGTGGGCTGTAGATATTCTCTGGAACGCATCAAGATTGACATTATCTTAAGATAGTCTCTGGCAACATCTATAGAATTCGGGGTTCTTGTATCCAATGATTGATCTTGCAGACAACAATTTGTGGTGAACTCCTGGGTATATCATCTCCTCGAATCTGACATTCTGTCGGCATCTCGGCATCTCAAAGTGAGCCAAGGACAGCCATGCTCTGGTTTTTCTCAATGCAATTTAAGGGCTGGCAGGTTTCCACCCACAGGGAAAAATCAGCGGGATCATCATCTGAAATACGGATATGGAAACATATTGTAACCATCAACTAGATTCAACTAGTAGATATTGATGCAAATGGTTTGGACGGACACACTCCGAGTGACAGCACCTTGCCTCCCCAGTCAATGTGGCTAGCCTGCAAGCCCAAAATCGGCTGATGATGGCTACGCTGTTCCCAGTCCAGTCTAATTTCCTTCAAGCTTGTCTGGGGTATCGTGGAAATAGCCAACACTTGGCATCCATGTTGTGCCATATAATTTTTTGTCATGGTTTCAGAAGCGGTTGAGCCATGCTGAGCCCCGAGCACCTCGACGGACAGTCGTGAATGACCAAAACCATTGGTATCATCCAAAACGATAGTTGTGCCACTGATCGAACAAAAAGTGTAGAAAATTACAAAACCATTTTCCAAGGGAAAATAAACCCTATCGTACACGATCACCAAACATCCAAACTTTGCTCCGCACCCTTCCACGCGCACAGGACGGGCTAGGGAGGCTCCATCCTGGCACTGCTATTATTATTAGAACCGGCGAGCTGGAAATTCCAGGAGTTCACCATGATGTACCGCTATTGCTTACTATAGATTTACATTGGTTTCCAATTTGTTATTCTTTGTCATTTGCATTCATTCCCATTAAAAAATGTTGTTTCATCCCCACACGGGATCTTCTATGGGATGCAAGTTTCCAACACCCGACCTAGCCTATACCTAGCCTATCTCAAGCCAATGTCCAACGATGCAAGATTTGCTCATAAAGCGATGGGTGAGGTTCTCACCGGCCTTTTATTGTTCAAGCACTTGGGCTTTCCCTCGGATTTTAACTTGCTTGGTCACCGGGTCATAGCATGTCACAATCACCCCGGATTTTTATGGGAAAAGTGAGATACCACAGAGGCAACCACTTGTCCGTTCACCGGCATCGCGCAAGCATGGATGGACCATCAACATCTTAGAAAAAGAATCCAAACAGCAAATATCTGCATACATAGAAAATGCATATGAACAAATAAATAGATAAATATATCTATCTATATATATATATATATGTGTGTATATATATATATATGTATATGCGTGTGTATATATAAATATATGTCCATATATATATATATGTATATATCACTCTTTCGTACACACACACACATGTGTATATATGTATAAGAATGCATTTAGATAGCGTTTCTCACTGCATAGGTTCTACCCGACCCGGCACAAGGTCCTCAGTTTCAATACCTGGCCATGGAACTTGGTGGATGGGCGGTCAGCACTTGATTTACGGAGGCTTCCAGCAGAACACGTGGCACCGGCCAAGCGCTTAGTGGACACCGCCTTTGAAATTTCATGAGCTAACGTTGGAAAATGTGTATTGGTGAGGATTTGACATGATTTGACATAAACAACTTAAGAGTACATACGTGATGTACGGCAACTCATATAACCCGCAGCGACCCCAGCTCCAAGCCTGTCTTTGCTTTCTTTTTCTTCTTGGGTTTAGGAGCCTGCGCCACACTCAACCGGCCTATTCGTAGGTTCAAGCCAGTTGAAACAAACCTTTCAGCCCGGTAAGAAATGATTGAGACTGGACATGGACAGGAAGATCGATTCTTTGATTCACTCACTGGCCATTTGACACTGACCGCGTGGCTCTGCTTGGAATTCCAGCATCTCACGGATTAAAAACGTAGACTTCAAAACCAACTGCAAAAAGGTAAAGAAAATTTCTGCTTATCTTGCGTCCAGTCACTTGCCACAAGTCCTTGTCAGCAACTAGTGACATCTCCTCCTTCTTTGCCGGTGATAATTTTCACTTGGTGGTACAATCCCCATGTGCCGATTTCAGTGGATTGATTATTATGAGGAAAGCATGTGGGAAAATCTGACAGTAACCCAGCAAATGCCATGCATACATATCTGCATATGTGCGTGTGCATGACAACCGGTTGGTAAAATCTGGGTCTTCGCCTTCAGAGCACTCCTTGGGAATATCTAAGATTCGATTCCACTGGTTGGCTAATTTTTTATCAGCACCTGCGCCGGGTCATCAAAGGGTACAACCTCAGGTTGCAGACCAAGAATGGTCTCAATAGCCTAGGTCCCTGACCGGGGCATACAGGAATACAATCAAATCAATACAGTATAAATAATTTTTTTATATAGACATATATATATATATGCGTGTGTGTGTCGATATGTTTAAATATACTGGGAAAGGAATTTGTGCGCATGTAATGTCATGAAAGGTGTCTGTAACCTGTATATACATACATAATTTAACTATGCACTGATGGAATCTAATCTATATATTTCTATATATATATATATATATTTCTTTGTGGAATATATTGCATTACCAGCAATATGACCTGGGTATTTGTCAAAGTGGGTGATATTCCAAACTATTATGGAAAAAATGAAGCAAACCGGAGAAGGTATCCCTCTTGAAACTCCTCGCAGGAATGGGGCACGTTCTTCCTCCATTCCGGGCAAGGAGAAATCATGAAACTACCTGACCAATCCTAACCCGGGCTCACCCAGGTCAGGAACTCGCCTTCCAAACAAAGATGGCAATAGTTATAGACGTCAATCATTTTGTCCGTAGGCACGGACTATGAAAAATATCAAACATATACAGGTTGATTTTGGGGCAAAAACAAACTGGCAAAACAACCCGCCGCAGCAGCAGCTGAATTGTCATTAAACAGCGAAAATCATGCACCGCTTGGACATGTTCACTTTGACCTACTTTGATTTCACCCCTAAAGTCTCATAATTATCCCTTGTCAAAAATCACTATATACCAAATTTCCACTGGCAGTTCCATATAATCAGTCTAGGTAGATCCGAAATTGGGACTTGCTACCTAAAGAACCCGGGGAAAATAAGTGCATATATAGCACCAGTAGACCCAGTAGTGCCGCGCAAGGCGGTGGCGGAAGTTTCAAAAATAGAAAGCAATAGAACACATATAGGAGAGGTTGGTTGTTGTGAATCATGGATGGAAGAGCGAAACCACTGATGGACCGACAAGTGGCTTGAGGCAGCGCAGTGTAGTTGTGATGTAGTTGCGGTTGCAGTTGTAGCTGCAGTTGCAGTTGTAGTTGTAATGGAATTGTAGTTGTAGTTGTGGTTGAAATGGTAGTTGCAATGGTAGTGGGAGAGGGAGCGGGAGTGGTGAAGGGAATGAATGGGAGATCGATGTCAAAGTTGACAGCTCTCCAACCAATGCCCAAAGATTTTGGCTGATCTGTAGATGGCAGGGCGAAACAGCCCGTGCGTAAAAACGCGATCTGAGGTCAAGCTGGGGAGTTCTATTTGGTGAATGGGATCTGCCTTCCAAAGTCGCCTTTGCCCACTGGCCAGCAAGCCAAGCACGAGCCACGCGATCACAACCTGAAGTCGGCTTTGTGCCCTGCTGCAGCAAGTAGTTGGGGCACGGGCTGAAACTGGTTGTAGTTGTAATGGTAATGGTAGTTGTAGTGGTAGTGGCAGTGGTAGTGGTGCTGGTACTTGTAGTGTAGTCACATCCAAACTTCCAAAAAATGGTCCGAGACCCTCAGCTTTAACACTTTTGACTTGGAAAGGTGCTTTGCGCCACAACGGCGTGCTTTTTTTGGACATCGGATCGTCAAAAAGTGCTGCGAACCCCGAAATTTTTTTAACACTGTTGACTTCAAATTGTGCTTCGTGCTAAAGCGGCGCGCACTTTTTCGACATGTCAACTTCCAAAAGTGGTCCGAGCATGTGGTGCTTTTAGTTGTTGTTGCTGTAAAATATTTCAAAATGTGCTTCGCGCCACGACGCCGTACACTTTTTTGACATCTCAACTTCCAAAAGTGCTCCGAACCCGACAGTTTTTAACACTTTTTACTTCCAAATGTGCTTCGCGCCACAACGCCGTGCACTTTTTCCACATCNCATCTCAACTTCCAAAAGTGCTCCGAACCCGACAGTTTTTAACACTTTTTACTTCCAAATGTGCTTCGCGCCACAACGCCGTGCACTTTTTCCACATCTTCACTTCCAAAAGTGGTCCGAGACCGTCAGTTTTTATCACTTTTTACTTCCAAATGTGCTTCGCGCCACAACGGCGTGCACTTTTTCAACATCTCAATGTCCAAAAGTGCTCCGAACATGGTGTGTTTTGAAATTTTTGCCTTCAAAATGTGCTTCGCGCCACAACGGCGTTCATTTTTTGATCTCTCATCTGCCCAGATGGCTCCGCACCTGCCGCTTCAGCGAGCCTACTTTTCGACCCTCCGGAGCCACAAATCAGTGCAAAAACACAATGTTCGCGACTTTCCGACCTTTTCGCGCGTCTGGATCTTCTCTCTTCTGACTTTCTCCTGTCTGATCTTCTCTCTTCTGACTTCTGCTGTCTGAGTTTCTCTCTTCTGTGCCTCTTCCCATCTTGGCTTTTCATGGCTTTTCCATCTGCCCATATTGTCGGAAGTTTGACTTCTAATACTTCCTTCAATAATACAACTATAGCAGAATACCTATAGATTTCCTAATTTGTTGGTTTCGCAAGGATCAAACATCGCCTCAACACAACCTAGGGAAAATCCTGTGGCACCTGACTGGGGCTGCCATCTGCCGTGGCGGCGATTCGGCGGGCGCAGCTGCTGCTGCAGGAACAGCGACGGGGGCTGCAGACACCGGCACTGGAACCTGAGGGCTCACCAACCATGGGACCGATTTAAGGTGCTTCACGTCAGGATTGCGACTCACACCCCAGATACACAATGCTTTACATTCTAAAAATTCCAAGGTGGGATTGCAATACTTTGATGCTAATGAGCTTGAGCAACCACCCCTACGAGTGGAAAGTAGAACAAGCAGACCGACATTTTCAGCGGCACCAAGCGTGGGGATTTCAAACCGGCGTTTTGTTGGGCAACAAATTCCAATGTCAAAACAATGTAAGCTGTGGACGCAACTATTCCTATTGCAATTTCTTATAGAAATTGAGCTGAGCCACCCTCCAATAGTCTCGCAAGAAGAAGTAATTCCAGCCAACAATCCAACAAATAAATTCAAAACGTAAACCTTCAGACAAAATAGTTTAGTCTCAGCATATGGCACCTGTGAACCCACTGTCAATCATAACTTTCATCACCATAATGGACATTTTGGAGGCACACCCTTCACCGGACAAACCTTAACATAACATTGTTGCTTATTTACCGTAGATACATCCCAAATGCCACCGTTAGAGCAATGTATTCAGTGCGTAATCCCCGGGTAGATGGTTCCGGTCCCACATTTCCTCGAAGTTCTTGAGCCGCGGACGTCCACCACGACAGCGCTGACATGGATGGTGACCATCCGCTGCTCAATGCTCATCCTCAGCACAGCCGGGGCTTCTCAGAGGGTTTGCCCCAACAGCCGGCCCAGCACATTTGCTCTGGGCAAAGCTGCGAGAGTTGCATGAATGGAATTCTGCATGATTAAAAACTCACAAATATGTATAATTATATATATATATATACACAATATACTATATACACTATGTCGCAGGGATTTATCATCACCATGTTGGAAAGCCATCATCATTCAACAATCTGCATTTTGCGAACATGTGTGGGTAATTCTCCCAATTCCAGCCATGATTCCAATGACGTCTTGGTGGGGTCACCCTAATTTGGATCACCATCCCCAAGATGATACTCGACATCCCAAGTCAAGGGAAAATATACGTAACTCACAATGATTCCCAAAAAATGCCGACAAATGATTGAAACCACCTAAAGAAAAGTGACAGATCTAGGTGTGGGCATCGAGCAGTGAGCAATCAAGGATAGCACAGGCCCAGTCCTGAAACAACATCAATCTTGGGTCCAAGATGTTGGGCCCAAAAGCCGGGCAATCTGTTAGACCAACAAAAATTAGGATTTGACCAGCAAGAATTCACCTGTGCCTTCCACAAGGTGCTCTTGGCGTAAAAAAAAAACGGTTGCCACGCCGTATGAGGAGGAGGTGCCCTCAAATCCACCTCATCTCCAAAAACTCTCGAACAGTGGAGTGCGATTGGATGGAAATGGGCTTCCGAGATCCACACCAAAATCTTCGTGTCTTCACGGATCGAATCCGACCAAAACTTGTGACGAACGTAGCCGTTGACGGAGATGTTGACCCCAAAGGCGCCTGAAAACTCCGCAGGAAATTGCATGCCAAAGAGGAGCGCATCGGTATCTGAAGGTGTGTCCTCCGACCCCAGCAATTGGGGGGTATCTTCGCAGCAGCATCACAACGACCCATCAATGGTCATCCGTTCTTACAATAGTGTCCAAGCCTTGCTCGAACATAGAATTGCATACGTGCCAAAAAAGAGAAGCGACAGTCCTTTTGCATGATACCGCTTTACCGCGGAATCCCATTCCCCAACATAATCCAAAATATATCCTGCAGTGGGATAATGGCCATCCTCCCCATCTTTATACCCAAACAATTGAAAAGCAACAGACTGTTCACCTTACTTTTCAACGCGGCTGTGTTGGTTTAGCTTTCAAGTTTTGATCTGAATCTGCGCAGTTGTTGGTGAACTGTCCAATGCCGCCCCGAAAAAAGGTCAAAGGTATACTGGATTCCTATAATCAACCTCGAAGCCCTTACCAAACCATGCGTCATTTTTTTTGCCAAACTATTATTGTTAAAAGGGATACAACTATCGACAAATCATGCTGTGTCCTAATCATATATGGCCATTTGAATTGGAGAAAACCTCGTTATTCCTTTTTGCATGATGCTGCTCAGAATCTGTTTCGTGGCATTGCGGCTCTTGGCAGGAATCACGATACAGCAGCCTGGCAAGCTGAGAAGGCTGATACAAGCGTCTAGACAGCACGTGTACCAGATGAAACATGGGGCCCTGAACCGATAAAACTGGTGGGTCTACCTGAAACCATGCAAATCTTTGAACTTACACGTGTTTATTAGAAAGGCTATGTTTTCATGCTGAGCACGGATCTAGTTGTCCTCACATCCCTTTAAATAAATATATATATATATATATATGTGTGTGTATGTGTTGTGACTGATGCATAATTACAAACATACATACATACATGCATGCATGCATGCATGCATACATACATATGCCATACAATACCATACCATACCATACCAAACGATAGCATACCATACCTTACCATACCATACCACACCATACCATACATACCTACGTACATACATACATGCATGCATACGTACATACATACATCAACACATACATACATACATACCTACATACATACATACATACCTACATACATACATACATACCTACATACATACATACATACGTACATACATGCCATGCCATGCCATGCCATGCCATACCATACCGAACGATAGCATACCATACCATACCATACCACACCACACCATACCATACATACCAACGTACATACATACATGCATGCATGCATACATACATACATACATTTTCATTGAATAAATTGAACCTACATTCGTATGTATGTATGTATGTATGTATGTATGCATGTATTTATGTATGTATGTCTGTCTGTATGTGAAAACCAAGATATAAACATATAAAGTTGTATATATATATATGTGTGTGTGTGTGTGCACAACCATGTAAATCTACAGATACAGATGCATATCTATCTGCATATCTGAGTGAAAAAGACATGTATAAATATAAATATGTATATATATATATGTGTGTGTGTGTGTGCGTGTGAAGATACCACTGGTCTGACGATACATGCAGCATGTGGGCTTCTGGTGTGGCAAGGGGCCAGTAAATTGAAACGGCCAGTGGCCAGTGAAATTTCAAATCCAGAACGAATGAACGAATGACAATATGTTTTCTTCTGAACACCTGAACCGGCAGAATTTAGCGGTCAAGCAACCCCTGTGCTTGACCAGCCTTTTGCTCGAGTTCCAGGAACGCATCTAATTCGGATCCTCCATCAGTCAATCTACTTGAAACCCAGGCAAATTCAGTCAAACCTGGTGCTCATACCAATCAGAGTATAGGTGACACCGCCGAAAAACCTTCCTTGGAAGTGGTTTACCAGGCCAATCTGGAAAACGAAATGAGTCATCATCCCAAATGCTCCAGGTCAACCTGCAGAAAGGCATTTGGCGGGTTGACTTTAGGCACTCGGCAAATTTGATACATTGTTTTTCTTGGAAATACCCATGGTCCCGAAAAAAAATCATCACCAAACGACCCCATGCCATTGTCAAAGACATGTCAGGCGCAACCATCTTCCACCACCTTGCCGATTCAGGGCTCTTGGCCAGGAAGACGATCCACATACCCAACAATGTGATTTCCAGCTAGAAAACAGTAAGATAGCCTTTGCGGTCTGAAAAGGGCCCCGGCTCCCCGGTATTTGCTGATCGGGGCTTTTGAAACCAATGTGGGTGGGCCGCAATGATCCGTGAAATTGGTGATTTTGGCAAAAGCCTTAGGGAACACTAAGGTTGGTCCCAAAAGATATCCCCGCTCCACCTGCTATCACAGTCATCGCTGAATCGTCCTGAATCATCTAAACTTCGTTTAAATCATTGCCGGATCAAATATGTGGACCTGCGTCGCTGCACTTCCCTATCCCGTGTGCCTGGGAAGTGCCGGACTGAATCCGCTCAAAAGAGCTGATGCTGGGAACGCTGTCCTGAAACCAAAATGACTTGAAACACAGTTCCGTAGAAATAGCGTAACCCGCAAGTCTCGCACACAATGTGAGCCCAGGAGCTCAGGATTGCCTGCTCAAAAAGTTGCCCGGTCCTGATGAAAGGGTTCCATTCGGATGCCCATGCCATTCTTGGAAGACAAGTCACCTGCACCGTGCGACAAACGACACGCCGCTAGGTTACGCTCTGTGTAGCTTGTCGCTTCAAATTTTGAAAGCTTGACTTGGATGCTTGCATGAAGGGAAAAATCATGTAGGTGAACAATACCATCCATAATAGACAGGTCGATGCAGCTCACAAATTGATATTTTGGGTAGGATGTCCAACTGGCGGCTAATCTGGTTACTACAAAATATACATGGTTCTGATCTGAAAGTAACCGTTGGCTGGGGTCTGGTTCCTGCAAGGTCATTTTGATCTTACCGGTCAAAACTTACTTCTAACCCTTTGACCTGAGACCCGTTCCTGCTGCCACAGCCTTGTTGCTGTTATAGCTACAAAGATTAACCAATCACCCGAACTCTTTACTTACACACAATACAAAATGTCCACTTGAACACGCGCTAAAGAGAAGCAACCAGAGATACATTGGCGCTGCTTTGGCTCCTATATTTTCCTTTTCCCAAGCCGCAAGGTAGTGCTGTTTCAGAAAGAAGTAAAGAATCAGTACTCAGACGTGCAAACATAAGAGCCAACACCTAAAAATGTCAAAAATACATGTTCTACAAATAAATCGATTTAGAACTAGGTTAACCACGGCTCATAGTATACAAATATACAGAGATATACATACACATAAATACATACATATAATTATGAGTATATATTTGCTCTTACATATGTATATAAATTCATTGAAACATGTATATATATATATATATATGTATTGTTATTTCTTTATGTTGTTAATCCATTTGTTTAAACAGATGAAAATTAACAATTCCCATAAGAACAATAGAAAACAAAAAACAACAATAACAATAAAAAAATGATAACAATAGAATAAATAAAATAAGAATAAATATAATAAAAAAAATAATAACAATAACAATAATAAAAATAGTAATATTTAAAAAATAAAATAACAAAAAAAAATAACAACGGTAAAACATGTTATAAGGACAATACTAATCATAAAGATAATAGTAGTAATAAAAAATGGAAACAAAAATAAAAGGAAAAATCACAATAATAGAAAAGAGTAAAAGGTAAAAAGAAGAAAAATGAAAATAAGAGTACTAACAATATTAATGTATATATTAATTTATACACACATACAAATTTCCCTATTTATTTAATTGGGCCTGTAAACCTGCTTATTGGTGGAGGGGGCGTCCTCTTGTAATGCCGTTAATGATACTCAGTATACTCTCAAGATCGCGACGACAGCAATGACTCGGTCGAGGCACGGAGTGACAGCATCGTGGAAGACCTTGGACGTTTAGCTGCAAGCTTACGGTGTGAACGATGGGGTGCGGTATGGCACCTCATCTTCAGAACTAACCGCTGTACAGTTACAAGATGCTACAAATATGACAGCAACCATCTTTTGGCCTTATCTGGAACATTGGATCAAGTCATGCGGTGTTTGCCAAGGGCATCAACTTAGTTCGGCTCGGCTAGGGTGTTTCCATCTGCGGCTGATTTTTTCATAAGCTGGAAAATCTGCAGCATGGTTTCTGGCAAATGCGGGCAGCTACTCCAAATACTAAATCAATCTACAAACAGCTTTGGACCCATCAAATCTTTCTTCAGAAAAGAAACAAAAGATTAAACCGCAGTACTGCCAACAATAACAACAATTATTCACCACATTTTTCTCTGAAAAACCATCGCGTGAGAGAACCCTGCATGTCAAGCAAAACTATTTGCAGGATTAAGGTAGCTCCCTTGCTGGATTGCCCCAAAGCAAAATTGTTAGCCCCCCTGAGCCAGTTGGCAACGACCCAAATCACCGTTTACTCCCAGTCAACATGACTCACAGATCGGGTCTCGCACTTCGCCCGGCTTCCGTGGATGAGCTGCGGAAGGGCACGGTGGCAGGCAGGTCATGCTGATGATACCCCAAATTTTTCACATAGGGTATGCATGCATCAGTCTCCATCAAGTGAAAACATTGAATTTCCCCAGATCTTACTGGTTTGCACACTTTGAATTTTTAACTGGAGACTGGCCTTAAACATGGTTCAACCAAGAAAACAGTTTGCAGCGTGAATCTAGCTATAGTCACAAAATAGTATGATTTTACGCATGGTATATGTTTCTTGGAAAACAGAGGCTATCACGGCTATAGCGCAATTACTGACTACCACATTATTGTGCCTCCATGCATCGTCCTGGTGGGGGGAAGTCGCACCAAGAATAAAATGATCGTCGCCTAATTTTGGGACTGAAATCGTAGCCGCACGCAAAATGAATCCAGTCACTTGAAGTTATTAAACATGTGCTCAGGACAGCACGACGCAAAGATCAAAATCTGTTCATTCCTTAACAGGTTTAGTGGGCGGGTGTAATGCCTGCGAACCAAACAAGTCTTTTGCCGCGTCTGTTTTAAATGATTACAAAATGTATATCATTTCTACATATTTCTACAACAACGGTGTTTCCCAAAATATGCCTGAACCATCTCCAAATGACTCTCCTGGCCGGTGCCTCCTCCGGCATTTTTTCACGCAAGGAAATTTCAGCCTCAAATTTCCAATCGTCCATCCGCAATTCCAACTTCCATATTCCCATATGCCTACTGCGAAATTCATCCGAACTCATGCCCGAAGCAAACTGGTTCGCAATGACTTGACACCTGACAAGTCTTCTACAAAAGACCAACGCGCAAAATTAAAAACACACAGCTACTTAAACATGGTAGGCCCATAGCGCGAATCATTTATTTACTTTCACAAAAGGAAACAACAACAATTACTTTGCTTCGAGTGATCCCCACCATGACACTTTATTTGGGATATAGTGTGAAATAGATTTTGAATGATTTTGACATTCTTTCTGTCACAACTTTGTGGCAGGGAAGAGGAGGAGAGGACAACTCTGATGAAATCTAGAAACCGCAGGTCTCTAGATTTCATCAGAGTTGTCCTCTCCTCCTCTTCCTCTTGGCATTCTATCTGACATTCTCTCTCGCATATGCTCTGGCATTCTATTGGTCATCTATCTGGCATTCTATTTGGCATTCTTTCTGGCATTCTATCTGCCATTCTTTCTGGCATTCTATCTGGCATATTATTTGGCATTCTATCTGGCATTGTATCTTATCTGGCATTCTTTCTGGCATTCTATCTGACACTCTATCGGACATTCTTTCTGGCATTCTATCTGGCATTTTATCTGGCATTCTTTCTGGCATTCTTTCTCGCATTCTATCTGGCATTCTTTCTGGCATTCTATCGGGCATTCTTTCTGGCATTATTTCTGGCCGTCAATCTGGCATGTATACAAGTTTGAAGTCCGGCAGTGCACACTGCGATCTGGAGCTCGCAGCTGAGGCCCGGCAGTGCCCACTGCGATCTGGGGCTCGCGGTTGAAGTCCGGCAGTGCCCACTATCTGGCAGTCGCGACTGAAGACCAGGGGATCTGGCAGTCGCGACTGAAGTCCGGCAGTGCCCACTGAGATCTGGCAGTCGCGACTGAAGTCCGGCAGTGCCCACTGGGATCTGGAGCTGGCAGATGAGTTCCGGCAGTGCCCACTGGAATCTGGAGCTGGCGAGGAGGAGCGGGAGGAGGAGGAGGAGAAGGAGGAGGACCCCGGGCAGCTCTGATAAAATCTAGTGACCCTCACCTGGCAGGTGGGGAAAAAAACATCTGAGGCCGGACGTGGTGCTTTGAGACGCCCTCATAATCCAGCACCACCTTCCACAAGGAAACGTTCGTAGGCGCAGATTTGCAAGCAGATCAAAAAGTAATCCCAAATTCGCCAAGAAAAAACATGTCATCAATAAAACAAATGAACAGAAGACCGAACAGAATGAATCATGGTGATTCAACGCCTTGTTTCAAGAAAAAGAATCAACTAGATTTTGAAAGATTTGTGTTTCATTATCTGATTGTTTTGAAGCGAATCATCATTGCAAGGTATCCCCAAAAATCAAAACGACAATTTACAATTGAAATTGATTGAAAACCCCGCTAGGTTTTGTAATGACAAAACGCGTTTCAAAACGAAATGCAATTTGTATATAATGCCAAAATTTCAAAAAATGAAAATTGGCAATGTTGAGGTGCCTCATTTCCACGACCGCGTCCAAACCGGATGGAATCGCCAGGCCTCTTGGTGGCCACGTGGCCGACCACAAACTGCAAAATGCACATGCGCGTGCGCATAGAGAATCGACAGGTACCGTGCATGGACATGCTGTATGCTTACTGGGACACGAGCAACCGAAAAATGCCGAACAATAAAATATTGACATGGAAACTGTCCAACCACTTGTTTCAAAATTTACTAAGGGGACAACGCACAACGCAACTAGAACTATAATGTGACCCGATGCCGCTGAGATTTGGTCGCAATTCATAAGCTTCAATCATGTCTATATATATATATATAGATTTGTGTGTGTTCGTGACGGTTTGTGTTTGTGGTCATTCCTCAGTGGTCATCTATGGAAACCCTCACGTCAACCAATCACGATCTGAAGATGATGAAGCGTTGAATTTGTGGCGAAAAAAAGGAAAGTTGTGAATCATCAAGCAATGCAAGACCCTCAGCCAAGAAGTAAAGTCAAACATGGTGAGCGCATTTGTTAACCACAAATCTGCTTCACGGCCCCGGGCTTCAACACAAACTTCGAACCACTGGACAAATCCTGCGCCAGGCAAGGTGCCCAAATGTCAACGGAATGTTGCAACTTCGACATCATGCTGAATTTTGCGCTGGCACATGTCACACTGTTGTGAAATGTTTCAAATATTGTTGCGCGGGTTTGTCCAAACTTAGAACACTTGAAAAACATATAAGATGAAAATGTGATTGAAACATATTGAAACCAAATATTGTTTTCAAAAGTGAAATCATCAATCTTTCTGTGCGCTGCATCGGGCACTGAAGGTCCTGGCCATAACGACACACCACAACTTGGCAGCGTTCTTCTCGCCTGGTTTGCCGTAGGATGTCACAACCATATAACCATTTGATTTGTCACTAAAACCCCCTCCTCCAACGGGCGGTGGTGAAAATTGAAATATGTGAGCAAAATATGTTAGATTTGTTGCGCTAGGGTAGTGCAATGGGAAATCTCAGCCCTGTCATTCATTGCAGCCGTCTGATGCAATATGATTCCATTTCTGGGGCTCTACCGGGGCCAACCTTATCTAGCCACCAAAAGCGCTGGTATCCACCGGGGCCATAGAAAATTCAGAAGTTGGTGGGGAGCTAAAATCCATCCTGTTTTACAGTAGTTCCATAGGGCCTCCCCTCAGAAATTCCAATGCGGCAGCACAATTCGGTTTCTGGGTACCTAGCCGCAGCAAGTCTTCAAAGACCAGGGCCAAGAGTTGGCAACGGTCATATGTTTTTTTTTCTGTCTATGTGGATCCAAACGTCACGTGACGGTTAAAGTCTGCCATCGGGAGAAATTCCTCCTTCTGCTTTTGATTGTTGAAAAAAAGTTTGTGGTCGAGCGAAATATTGTTGAGAAATGTCTTGCCTAACCTCCTTTCCTCACCAACGCACCACGGATTTCCAAGGGTAAAGGTAAAGGGGCGGTGATGTCAGTCACATGACAGCTCCTCTGGCAACACATTGGCGGGATTCGTCCAAGGCACCTCACCACAACAGCCACCATTTCCTCGTCCAAACAAATCAGCACCTTGCTCAGTGAAGGGGGGAAGCACAACGATAAGGCCACGACTTTGCCGACCAGAACGCCCTGAACCATCATTATCGAACAAAAAGCGCAAATATATATTTTGGTGAAGTCCACATACACGACTTCCCGCCCGCATTTGCTTACAATCAATCTCGAAACATATTGATCCTCGTGGAGAAATTAAGATGGAAAACCTGTTCTTACCATGACCGAAATTGCGCAATGCAAACCCAGTGGCCAATCCAGGCGCGTTCCCGCCAAACTCTGCCGGGGGAGCGGCCACATCCAGTTCCGCCACCGTATCGCCATGACCAGCTCCAGCCACAAACAGCAAGATTAAATTCGATGAATGCAATGATTGTGCTGCAAAAGTACTCCCCAAAGCATAGTTTCAATTTGAACGTTGCATGTTGTGACAAATTTGCCACATTTTTATACATGTGTATACATTTTCTGGCAAGAGACCAATCACGGCATCCACTTGTATATTTCTTTCCAACACACCGAAATTTCAACGTCATTGACCATTTGCCAACAACGTTTGTGATTTGTCGTGGGTTCGACGAAAACTAAAAAAAAAAACCTTGTTTCAACAATGACACGTGCAATTGGCAGTGCGCCCAGGCCCAAACACCCGTTTTATTATGTGTATTTATGTGTGACTTCGAATACTGCAATAGATTCTTCCGCTGCACTGGATATTCATCGCTTCAGGGTTACTTGCAATTGTCTTGTGTTTGCTTCCGTTTGGCTTTTGGGTATTCTCTTTCGTTTTTTTTTACTCTCGGCGGCCAACACCGGGACCTAGCACGTGGCTACTACCATGTCGCGGTGCTTCTATGTAGGGGAAGGGCGACGTATCCAGGATCAAACTGGTCGTACTTCCCCCCTGCTTACCTATGAGGCCCCTGGCAGCCAGAAATGCACAAGCATCCCAAAAACACAACGCACAACTGCAGAGCCACTACGGTTGGTGAGGGAAGGGTGGCTTTAGGCTCTGCACCCTGGTGTGGGTGTTTGACACAAAATCAAACTTCAAACAAGCCAAGAAACAAAAATCAAGCAACAGGGAGGCCACAAAGAATGCAATTTTGTTTTGCACATGAAACGGGACAATGACCAAAACGATCCATCATGAAATTTGAACCCACTTCCGCAAAGTAAATATTTCCGTCCGGGCGTGGAAATTTTCAATGATTTTGCCTGTCGGATTTGACAAGGCAAGTTACAGCCACGGCGCTGGATTGCAGCTCTGCTTTGATCAACGGGGTGCATGAGGGTAGTGGTGGTAAAGATGGTGATAGCATGGTGGCGATGACGATGAAAAATAAAACAGCGAACAGAATCCACACTGTGGCATCATGTGAAGATGGTGAAATTAAAAGAATGGGATTACGATCGTTGCTCTGTTGATGGCCATGACAGTCATGATCGCCACAATGATGATAACGGCCATGATGATCGTGACCGCCATGATGTTCATTCGGTGATGACGAGCGGAAAAAATTGGAAAAACAAAAGGAAAGGAGGAGCAAAAAGGACAAGACAACCTTGGAAAAAATAAACATATTCATCGACGGGTGGTTTGACTGATGGGTTGGTTCGTTGACCGAGCGACCAACCGATTGAATGACTGATTGATTGTCTGATTGGTTAATTGATTGAACGATTATGTTTCAGCTGGGAAATGGAATGATGGATGGATTGATTGACTGATTGTTTCGTACAAAAAAATTTACTTGAACCTCTTATTGGCACACAAAAATGTGTACCATTGGTTTCCTGCCCCAATTTACAAAAATGTGTTCGTCGCGGGTCTGAAAAAAAAAAGTTTCCGGAGTCCGGTGGCTCCCCATAGCAATCAACTTGATTCCTTCGCCATAGGGTCGACGAGTCACATTTTTCACGCGGTAATGCATGTGCAGCGTCGTGCCAAATACTACCGCCAACAGCCCCACCTGGCAACATTGGTTGCATCGCAACACGTGTAAACAAACGAATTTTGGATAGGGTACATCTATGTAAATTTTAAGTATCAGCTCCAACATGACGTATGGTTTCAAACACCAAAAAACTCAAGCACACAACCTTCCTTTCAACCATCCGAACAGATCTCATGCAGGGCGCTCAAAAAGTAAGCAACAGTAAGCATGACAGCAACAACAAAAGCACACACATGAGCACAACGGGAATGAAACCAATGGATGAACTCTTTAACCGGCACTGGACAAACTACCAGGGAACAGACTGAAATGGGAACAGACTGAAATATCGAGGTTACCAATACCGGGGAAAATTTGTTGCCAAAATTTTGTAGATAAAATTCTGATTTTGGACTGCCTGTCCACGAAGATAGAATAGGTCAGTAAAAGAAACCCGACAAAGAAATGTCCAAGTCAGGAAAAAATATATCTACAAGAACAGTACGGGTTTTAGCCCAATTATTCTTAAAGATTTGCATTTGATTTGGGGCCAAAATCATTTGATTCGGGGTTGGGTTTGCAGTCCATCCTGCCACTGCACTTCCACTACGGGGCGTCGGCTGCTGGTGGCTGGTGCTGGTGGTTGGCACCAACCAGACCAACCCTGCACAACAGCATCTCAGCAGCTCAGGATGGGTATAAGGTAGCTAAATCAAAGATGGACAAAAATGGTGGATGAAACCAGCCCCTTTGCAAGCGCGCGCCATGATAGGATCATATCTTGGTGAGCAAATAGGATCAAATAGGCCATTGAATGGGTGCTGTCCAACGAAAGCCTAGCATTACTACAGGTTACCATGTTTGCCGTCAACTTCTCATTCAGGGCTTCGGGCACGAACAGCAAATAGAATAGACAACAAGCGACAACTGCATGCGGCAACCAAACAAACCACACCAAATTATCACAGTTCATTCATTACGACTGGTGTGTGCATGTCCAACAAGTTTGCGTGGTACGAATAGAACCAGTGTTGCCAGAGGCCAATGATGTTGAAACCTGTGGGCAGGAGGAACTCGGTAAAGTGAAATATAAAGAACAGAACGCAACCATTTTTCTTGCGGTTGATTATGGGCGGAAGATCGGTTGATTTCAGGTGACATCGATGGAACTCAGAAAATTGAGGACCCGAAATCTATTGCAAACAATTATGTCAAAACAATTTTTCAATAGCTCTCATAGTTGGACTTCGGGAGCGGGAGATCCAGTCGTTTCACTTGAAATCAAATGACGTCAGGCCTTATCCAAGGTTTCAAAAAATTGTGCCTTCTCATTTTCCAGGCCTCAATTTCAATTGCCCTCCATAGCTCACATAATGATTTCCATTCGTTTCGCGTAAAATCGATGGAAATCAGCGTTGTGAAAATGAGACCCTGAGCTCAATTGATGTTGGCTAATTGATGAATTCATGTAGCTAGTGCTTCGGTTTTTGCCAGTGGAAGGGAAAACGTTCCAATCTTGGAACTCAAATCTTGCGAAGTAGGGATTGATGCTCATTATTTTTTCGTAGAAAACGGTCCAAGGTTTTCACAATATATAGGCAAACAAGTAAGCCGCATTTTCTGGTGCGTAGGCCAGTCTCCGATACATTCGTGCTCTCTTCCAACCAGCGGTTCCGCTTTGGTTTGCTTTGTTCTCTTTGGCTGAAATCCTATGGCATCCTGTGGCCGTATCTTTTTTGAGTGAAACGATTTTAACCCCAAACCAAACGCATTGGTCATTGAGCTGGTTTTTTTTGGAAAATCTCTATATTTCCATGCTACTTTTGTAGAAACTTCTTGGGGTGTTGCTTTTCAATCGCCGTTGTGGTGAAATTGACGTTTTTTTTCCTGGATGGTGCTGGGACCTAGGTATTTTTTGCAATGATTTTGGTAGTTGACGCTCTTTCTTATGTCCCCTGCCTCCCCCCAAGCATTCACAATTTATTTCACGGTCTTTAAGATAGTTGTTGGCATAAATGAATACGTTGGTGTATGTTGGTGTCAAATGAAAAATGCTAAAGCAAACATTTGAAAGTGTTTTTTCGTCAACACCCGGCTGTGGGACACATTTGAAGCACGCGACAAAACCCGGGAAACCAAGTCCTGGATTTAAAAAAAAACCTGGGGATAAAAAAAATGGAGCCTAGACCTGGGAGAACAAGAGCTAGAAAAAAAAAACAAAACCCTGAAAAACCAAGTCCTGGAACACAATACGCACCAACACCTGGAAAAAAACGGTGGGACCTGGAAGCTACCTCCGGAGAAAAAAATGCAACCAAGGCTCGGCATTGCTACAAAACTGATTGGACAATTGTTTTGGGAGGGTACAGCATAACTACAAATGACACCAAATTATGTTTTCACGCCAATACCCTCCCCCAAAAGAAAAATAGTGTCTAGAAGGCCGAATTCGGGACTCATACCGCGTGCACCTTCCGTGGTGACTACCCAACAGAGCTTACAACACGTTTCAAAAAGACAACAAGGAAACACACAGCGTAAAATAATGCAAAAAATGGCGCCTTACAAACTCCTTGGTAGGGGTCCCAAGTCCTTCAGGTTTGTAAACGAAATTCTATCCGCAATGCTGAAACAACGTGCTCCCACAAACTCAAACTCCACGGTGGCGCCTTCTGTTCGGACTGTGCTTTCTGTTCGGACCATGCGTCGTGCGTTTTCAAGTCCGTTTCGCGCAAGACCCTTAGATCATCTAGCCGCAATGTCGACATCGTGCCGAACCCAATGTCCACTCAAGGTTTTTCATCAAAATTGGATCGTTTTTCCCAAAGTTCACCGGCAAACTTGGTCATGCAGCCATGCCATGAGGCGACTAATTTCGCCATCACGTGTTTCCACCGATATTCCTTCGCATCAAGCAATTGTGTCGTGCCATGGGCCATGCGCAAGGTTTTAAAAATGTCGCGGTTCGCACGGAAGTTCCACCTTTCCTCCCGGCGAAGGAATCAAATGCAAGCATCCGAAATTTGAGGCATGCATATCATGCATACAATCCTCCATGCAAGGACACAGGAACGGTTTCAACGTCGTGCGCAGCAAACCTGCTCGTTTGTTGACGCAAACGTACACAGCAAAAAAAATGGCACAATCTAATACCTGTACGTCAATCACATCATATGTGCGCAGGTCATCTTTCAACAAACACATTATGAAAGTATCTTTTTTTCATTGTTTCCACGCCTGTTTTCCTGCATGGAATCCGATGTACATAGGGTGAAACAACTCACGCAAAAAGGTGAAACAACTCACGCAAAAGAAAGGCAAATTTAAGCCTCGAAAATTTTTCTTTTTTTTTCACGGAATGATTTGGAGGGTGCCAGGTAACGCGTGCCAGGTACAGCGTCGTTTTTCCCATGGAACGAAAAATACGAGAAACCTCGTCAGAAAATTAATGTGGATCGAACACCAATTACGCCATTTAAAGATTAATTTTTTTCTGGGTGATTTTACATGTGATGGATTGAAAATTCTGGCAATGGATTGGCCGTGACTGGTCATCAGGATGGTGTGACAACTTCCGCTGTTGCCTCTCAAAGGGCTACAGTACATCTCCGTTTATGGAACAAATTTTGGAATGCATGATTTCGACGAGCAACTTTGTTCTTGAAATCGGTTGAAACATGTCCAAATGTTTTTGGAATGAATTGATCAAAAATTTTAACCTCCATCACTCGAATATTTTTTTAAGGAATGCATCCATGGGTTGCCAACTACATTTTTTTCTCCAACGGATATGTATCCCCCAGAGCCGGTTTTTTTAAAATGACATTAGCCTGTTCAAGCGCATTTTTCAAGATCCTGGGTTCATAGAATGGAACCGTCAAACGCATTCCATGAACAAACGCACAATCATTCCATCAAACCACAGTAGCGGGGTTTCAGAAAGTAAGGTGAGCGACCTGCTCTAGAGTGAGACTGCTTCAAAGGGGGTTCTACGAATGGCCACCCTTGGCTATTGAATCCTCGTTTTGGCGGTTGGCAGAAACTCTGAGCAGGGAATCGTTGAACTTGGTGTCCATTACCGGGCAAAAAGAGGAGGAAACTATTGGACTTGGAGGAATTTTGGCTGGAAAAAATAAAGCGAAAAACACCGCGAAAAAAATACTGAGTTTGCCAGAGCGATGGGGCAATTCAAAAAAATCTGAGGACATCTAAGGGATGTAATGACACCTAGAGCGTGCAACTCAAAAATTAAATGGTTGATTTCGATACCAAACATGTCCAACCCCCCGTGTTTTACCTGGGCGACGATGCGCCAGACAATCTGTAGCTACAAGCCCTCAATCACAACCTGTGGCTACAGAATGCAGTTTTTAAAGACTGGTGGTGGCACGACCATGAAAATTGTCATTTTCTCCCCTCTGGATCGCTATCGTTTTTCCAAGCACGACTCGACAAAAGGCAACTTCAAAATGCAATGCGGGACCCTGCCCAAGTATCTAGGCTAATGTCACCATGAGAGCTCAAGAAGTCCTATGGTGGGAATTTTCTTGAAATTTTTTAGGGCAATTTTCTCGCATGGTTGTGGTTGTGGTTGTGGTTGTGGTTGTGGTTGTGGTTGTTGTTGTTGTTGTTGTTGTTGTTGTTCTCCTTCTATGAGACGGACTTTAAACATAAAAAATGTGGAACACATTTTGTTGCATTTTTTTTACATAAAATTCAAAAAAATACAGTGAACAGTGTACACTTCAAACCCGGACCGCTGCCCCACATTTCCAAATTGTTTTTGATGAATGCATTTGTCAGGAATCATGCCACCCCTGTTTCGTAGTGGACGTTGAAATCCCTATGGATATCTCCTTTGCTTATTGGCCATTTTTCCTCTCAAGAGATAGAAGCGACTGCATTCATTATTGGTGGAGGTTTCATCGCGGGCATGGTCGGCAATATGACGCTATGACAAGTTTCATCCACAGCGCTGTCAATCGCGATGTGCGGGGGTTGGACGGGTAACGGAGCGAAGTAAGAACGCTGCAGGGCGCATTGCCTATCTTTGATGCATTTGATTTTTCATTGTTTGTCTGTGTCCTTCATTTGTCATGTTGGCAACATTTTTTTTGATCTATGTACGTGTTTCTTTGTTGACCCGAAGTTAGTCAATCCATGCGCGATCATGCGCGCATTTGCTTCTACATTTTTCTTTGCCCATCTATTTTGCTCTAAATGTGTGTGTGTGTGTTTAGTTATATAGGTATGTGTGTGTGTGTCTATATGTTCCTGAAGGTCTTGAAAATTGCCCGGTATGGTAGTATGGCAAAGACAAAATTCATGTTCGGTACGGTTTTAAGAGGCGTCATTTGCCAGGTAAAAGGTGCAATGTCATGTCATTTCCCGTCATTGGGAGACTGCCCATCTTAAAATTCGAAAATACAATTTTCCCCACGTGCCAGGTGAGGGCTGTTAGATTTTACAAAAACTCTTCCGTCCTCGTCCTGCTCGTCCGCCTCCTCCTCCTTCTCCTCCTCCTCCCTCCTCTGCGCAGTCCAGGTCGCAGTGGGCAGTGCCGGTTGTCATCTGCCAGCTCCAGATCGCACTGGGCACTGCCGAACCTCAGCCACGAGCTGCAGGGCTCAGCGGGCACGCCGGACCTCAACTGCCAGCTCTTGATCACAGTAGGCATTGGTAGACCTCAGCCACGAGCGCCAGAGCTCAGTAGGCACTTCCGGACTTCAATTGGAAGTGCCAGATCTCAGTGGGCACTGTCGCACCTCCACCACGAGTGCCAGATCTCAGTGGGCACTGCCGGACCTGAACCGCGAGCCCCAGATCCCAGTGGGCACTGCCGGGCCGGAACCGCGAGCCCCAGATCCCAGTGGGCACTGCCGGACCCGTGCCACGAGCTCCACATCGCAGTGCGCATTGCCGGAACTCAATGCCAGATAGATCAATAGATAGAATGGTAGATAGAATGACAAAAAGGAGGATATATATCAGGTAGAATGCCAGATAGAATGTCAGAGGGAATGCCAGACAGAATCCTGGACTATCCATCGCCCTCTTTTTTTGACCTTTTTGGTCAGTGACCATCTTTGGTTCAAGACGGAAGTTTTTTTTCAGCAGAACGTTCCAAAAAGGGCAAAACGATCCAAAATGTATTTTTACGCCAAGGGGTCCCGAAAGATACTTGGCATGATGCCCTGGCCCAACTACATGCAAAACTTTTGGCAAAAGGGCGCATGTGAGGCAAACCCAGTAAACCCAGGGTCCCAAAATTGAAATACAATATTGCTATCAAATGCTTTCAACAGGAACCATAAGCCATTTGGCCAATTAGATGTCAACACGTGGAGGGGGAAAAAAAGTTTATAACACATGCCTTTCTGGGAAAACAAATTCTGCCGCAAAAAAATGCAAATACCCATAAAAAAAGGCGCAAAAACCGTCAAAAATGCGTAAATCGGGATTTCTGCCTTGACGTGTTTTTGTGACAGCTGCTGTTGTGCCACTTTCAGCCCCACAATGGCAGAAGACAATTCTGAGTTCCTAGAAGTTTTGAAAGCCAGCTATTTGACTTGCAGGCACTTTCAGAAAGTGATTTGTTTGTTTAACATTCGGTAACTTGGGAAAGTTCCAGCGATTAGATTCGCAATTGTTTTTTTAGGAAAATGACGAGCCAACAATTTCTCAAACGAGGCCGGTAAAATGCAAAAGCGGCCGGAAAAAAAAAACACATGTTTTTAAGAAAACGATCGAAAAGGAAAAAGGTATGAAATTTATTCCCTCTTGGTGGGTCCAGGATGTCAGATAAAATTGAAGATGGAATGCCAGAACCTTTGCCGGATAGAATGTCAGCTAGAGCCGCAGACAAAATGCCAGATATAGTGTCAACAATAATGTCAAAATATACGCCAGATAGAATGCCAGAACATATGTCGGATGGAATGCCAAAACCTATGTCAGATAGAATGTCAAAAAAAAATGCCTTGAAATGCCATAGTGGGGATCACTTGAAGAATACATTTTTTGAGGCAGGATAAGGGTCAAATTGAGCGATCATTTTCTGAATTCTTTGACGCTAGGACCATGGCTCCCACTTCACCCGTCTTTGGTTCCATCGGTTTTTTCTTGTCTTTGGCAGTTTTGCTCTTTTTCATACCATCCGGCAAATTGCGCGCCCCACACTGGCATGTCATGCATGATCTTCAGTTGCTGATTTGGTGCTAGCAGGAGGCACCAACGGTTGTAGCATTGGAATCTCAGCTTGGAATAGAATTACCTGGGTATGGTACAGGGATGATTTTCCAAGGACACTTTTCTTGTTCAACAAAACTCCCGGGATGTTTTTTTTTTAATTCGAGGTGAAAAAAATGTACTCTTAGCTAAGGCCCAAAAATTAGCATAGGTGGATGTTGCAGGTATGTGTATGTGTGTGTGTGATTGTGTGTGTGTATGTGTGTGTATGTATGTACATAGGTTGGTGGGTAGGTAAGTCGGTAGGTAGGTAGGTCGGTGGGTCCGTAGGTCGGTAGGTCGGTAAGTCAGTAGGTCCGCAGGTCGGGAGGTACAAAGGTTATGTAGGTATGCATGTAGCTTTGGATTTCCACATCTATATGATATATGCAATATATATACATCTAAGTGTATCTAAGTGTACATATGTGTGTATGCATGTATGCATGCATGCATGTATGCAAGGATGCGTGTATGCGTGTATGCATGTATGCATGTATGCATGTATGCATGTATGTCTGTATGTCTGTATGTCTGTATGTCTGTATGTCAGTATGTCTGTATGTATGTATGTCTGTATGTATGTATGTAGGTATGTACGTATGTGTGCATGTATGCATGCATGCAGGCATGCATGTGTATGCGTGTGTGAATGTGTGAATGTGTGTATGTGTGCATTTATGCATGTATGCGTATATGCAGGTAGGTGGGTAGGTAAGGTGGGGTAGGGTAGGGTTGGGTATAGGTTGGGGTAGGTCAGGGAAAGTTAGGGTAGGTTGGCGTAGGTTGGGGTAGGTTAGGGAAGGTTGGGGTAGGTTAGGGTACCTTAGGTAGGTTTGCGTAGGTTAGGTATGTAGGTATGTAGGTATGTATGTAGGTAGATAGGTATGTAGGTATGTGTACGTATGATATGTATGTGTGTAAGTATGTGTGTAGGTATGTGTCTAGGTAGGTATGTAGGTAGGTATGTAAGTAGGTAGGTACATGGGCATGGATGTAGGTATAGGATGGTATAGGTATAAGTGTAGGCGCATAGGCACATAGGCGCATAGGCACATAGGCGCAAAGGCGCATAGGCGCATAGGAGCATAGGCGCATAGGTGCATAGGTGTAGGTTTTCGGGTATGGGTACAGATATAGGCAGGGGTAAAGGTATAGGTATAGGCAAAGGTGTGGGTATGGGTTTGGGTTTGGGAATGTTTCGGGATGGGTGTGGATATGGGTCTGGGCTATGGGCGTTGGCATGGGCAAAGGTATGGGGATAGGTATTATAGGTATGAATGACAGGCGACAATGTGCGCGTATGATCGCTTCGGCCGCACTAGGCAACGTAGTTGGGTTCCTGAAATTCTTCCCGTCGTTCACGGAACAAATCAACGACACAGGCCACCTAAAAGCCAATTCTCGGGGAGCTACCCCCCGCCGCAGTTTGATTGTAGGTGCGCAAGTCCGTGTGCATTTGTTTGTCAATTCTGGCGCCGTGTCTAACAGGCAATCCCACGTGGCCCTTGTTTCCGGCTGCCTGTGACTGTGGATGCCTTGCTTCAACTTTGTGGGTGCCCGAACAAATTGCATGCATATTATTCCAAGCACCGTCAAGCGCCGGATAAACAAACGCTTAGGAACGCTGTTGGCAAAGGACAGGGGCATTGTACTTAGTAACTATTGCCATTACAAAAAGTCGTATGAAATGTTTCCGTGATTGTTATCTGCTGTTCTTGTCCCTGCTGTTGTTGCCGTTGCTATTGCCGTTGCTGCCGTAGCCGTTGCCATTACGGTTGCTGTTGCTGCTGTTGCCAGTGCTGTTGCCGCTGGCATCGCCGCCGCCGCCGCCGCCGCCGCTGCTGTTCTTGCTGTTCTTGCTGTTCTTGCTGCTTGCTGTTCTTGCTGTTCTTGCTGTTGCTGTTGATGTTGTTGCTGTTGTTGTTTATTTGTTGTTGTTGTTGCTGCTGCTGTTGTTGTTGTTGTTGTTGCTGTTGCTGTTCCTCCTGCTGCTGCTGCTGTTGCTGCTGTTGCTGCTGCTGCTGTTGCTGCTGTTGCTGCTGTTGCTGCTGTTGCTGCTGCTGCTGTTGCTGCTGCTGCTGTTGCTGCTGTTGCTGTTGCTGTTGCTGTTGCTGCTGCTGCTGCTGCTGCTGCTGCTGCTGCTGGTGTTGTTGTTGTTGTTGTTGTTGTTGTTGTTGTTGTTGTTGTTGTCGTTGTCGTTGTTGTTGTGGCTGTTGCTGTTGCTGTTGTTGCGGGTGCGGTTGTTGCGGTTGTTGCGGTTGTTGCGGTTGTTGCGGTTGTTGCGGTTGTTGCGGTTGTTGCGGTTGCTACTGCTGATGCTGATGCTACTGCCACTGCTGTTGTTGTTGCTGCTGTTGTTGTTATTGGTGTCACTGTTCTTGTGCTTGTTGTCACTGGCTGCTGTTGCTGTTGCTATCCTTGCTGCTGTTGTTGTGGTTTTGTATGGTTTTGTTGTTGTCATTGTGGCTAGTGTTGTCGTTGCCGTTGTTGTTGTACTCCTTTTGAAGTTTTGTTGTTGTATTTGTTTTTGTCATTCTTAGTGCTGGATAATGACGGTGGCTTCGTGGTGCTGTGTCGTTGGTGTTCGTATCTGTGCTCTTCATGGAATCAACCTGGATTGGGAGGCTTTCATCAAAGCACGTGGCTACTTCTGTCACAACTTGAATCACCCCTCACTTAGAACAGCGACATGATCATGTTGTGTTTGGCCCGTTGGCCAATGCGCCCTAGTTGGAGCACGGATTCACGGATGGTGCGTGTCGTGCTATGGCAACCGATGGTTGGAATGCCTAAACATCCCCAGGGCCGTGATACCACTGTGATGAGCCCGATGGGGTACCGAAAAAGCGGTTGGACGGAATTGGTTCTAGCATCACCAGAAAAAGCTCACCATGTTCACCCTTCATCTTATCATTGATCATCATCACCACTACCATGATTGTCATATAATCACCCCCATGACCACCATCATTACCATCCTCATCCTAAACGTCATCCTCATCATCATTGTCATCACCATCAGCAGCATCAACCTCATCAACAGCAGCTACAGCTGCACCACCAGCAGTTTGCAGTGACTAAAGCAATATGATCAATTATTTTGCCCCCACCAGCAAAAGCATCATGATCATGACGAATGTGCCGCCGTTCTGTTGCATGGGTAGATTGAAGGGCACCTTCACCTAAAGAATTCTAAACAAATCTGCCAGGTTTGTCACTTGTGCAAATATACTCTTCTTGGCTCTCGCCTTGCGAATGCTCTTGTTTTCTCATTTTTTTTAATAATTATGTCTAATTCCAATTCGACAGCGTCTCAGCTTGCGCACCTTCTTACGCTCCCATGTTTCGTTCTCAATGGGGTTGGCATCCGTCATCGACGATATGTAACGCATCATGACGCATCGCAAGCGACGTCGGCTGCCTCGTCGATATCATCGCACGAAGGGTTCGCCCCTCCAGCATTTTGACTCATGAAGGAAATCTCCAAAACATGTGTTGCAACACATCAGTTGAGAGCTTTTGGCCATAGCCATTGACTACTCAAAAACAATGTCTTTACTGTTCCTCCTTATGTTACTAAAAGTGAACCTGTAGCCCCAAACTCAACCCACCAACTGCCACCCAGCATATGCATACCACACATTGCCGCATTTTCCACTCATCGCATTGGCCGTCCACTCCAGCGGCAACGCAGCAGCTGAGGACTCGCCTGAAGTGACATCCAGGTGGATTGGTTGATGCTTATAAGTTGGTGCACGGTTGAACCTTGGGATTATGGGGAATGTACCTGTACTTATGTGTATATATATATATATAGATAATGGGTTTACAAACCAAGCTATAATTTGGGGGACCTCACCTGGTAAGTTGCTGTTTGCAACATCTTCAAATATCAATAAAATTGAATTGGACCTGCTGTATTTGTCTGCATGCCAAAATAGTCCCGATAATGATGGCAATGATAGAAGATAAACCAGGGTGGTGCAAACATGAAGCTGGACCAGGTACACTGGACCAGGTACACAAAAAAGACGGTCATGGAACGCTCCTGTATTGGACCATATTTGACCCCAACATGGGGTATTCAGGAGTTCCATGATCTCAAAATAAGGGATGAAAGTGTCAGCTTCAATGGCATGGGCTATATTGTGTGGAAATTTTGCTTGTGTGGAAATTATTCATCATATTTTATATCATATTCATAATCCAACTCCCTGGAAACTCATTGGCAAATAGCCCCTGCTATCGATCCAACCCCCAACTGAAACCCAAATTACAAGGAAATTGAAATACCCTTAAAACATCTTAAAACCACTGATCAGATGGATCATTTCACCTTGAGGGCCTTCAGAGGGGTATTGAATTGAACACCTTTGGGTGGGAAGACATCCGACTCCATGACACACCTGGGGACGCAGTTGGGGTCATTCATGGGTACGGTATAATTATCATGATTGTAACCCCGCAGAAGTTGGAACACAACTCATATATGGCCATATCTGGGTTTGCCTGAAAATCAAAATCGCATTGTTTATCATAATCTTCTCATGCAAACTGGCTATTTCATGACCATCCCCGTTTTCAGACACATACATATACCTACTTGATAAGGGGAAGTGCACTCTCAAGCACAAGCCCAGCCAGCGGCACTGGGTTCTTTGACCACTCTTCTCATCTTCACGGCGCGGAAAACCTACGCCTGCAGGGGGAACTTGCTATAGGTGCTGACATGGGCATAGACCATGGATCACCTGTTCCATGTCTATTTGCAAACTAAGGTGCTCCCAATTCCAATGGAATATGTTCATATTATGTGTATTTATATGTATGTATCATTGTCATATATATATATATATACAATTATTATGAGTGATCAAATTGCCATTTCGGGGGTATACGTACCCCATTTTCAGATAAATCTACTGAGAAAAGCCCTTCAAAGAGCTCCAGCTCCTGGTTCCAACAAAATGGTCCCGATGTTGAAAGCAAAATGGCTGGAGACCCCCCTGCCTTGTAATCAGACTTGAGACATTGCGTGACCATGGGATCATGAAAATTACTCCAGATTGGGCGTTTGACCCTCAAATGTTCACTGAAACATCTGAAATCCAGTTGGATGCTGCAAACAAAGCAATCAATCAACACATCACGATCTCTTTAAATGAGATAAGGATTGTTGCAGTTCATTGGACCAGTTGGATGTATCCTGCACAGTGGTGGTATTTCCCACGGTTCAGCACATCCATCGCAACCCCCTTGCAACCTGGCGAGATCTATGGCGACCTTGGAAACATGAACTGTCAGCGACTTTCTGTCAGCGTTTTTTTCCGCGCTGTTTGGTGCGTTTTCATCATGTGTTTTCGTTATACGAAGATTAATCGCCATCATGTCTCATCTTCATCGATTTTTTTCGTTCTTCATCCTATTATCATAATATGATGCTCATGAGGATTTGTCTCAAAATATGAGCCAATCATCAATGTTTGGTGAGGTGCGGCTGCTATAGAGTTCCTTTTCATGATTTCTCATGATTCATTTGTGGATGTTGGGGGATACCTCCAACCATCGTCTGATCAAATTTGAAGTCACAGAATATGGAGAGAAATCAAAGATAGCCACATGTTTTTCCTGCTAGTCTTGCCGGTTTATCACGTTTCGTCCCGTTTCGGATGTTGCGGGTGGATCATCCAATTTCCCATTCCCAGGAGCATCACGGTGTGTGATCCCCCAGTGGACCTCTCCCAAAAGATTCCCATTTTTTGGGGCCTGAACAGCCATGTCTGAAAAAAATGCCATGAGTTTGTCTATTTGGGATACCCCATGGTATCCCATGGTGTATAATCAATAAATCACATTCCCCATATTGGATAGGGACATCCCCCCTCTTCGGATGAAACTTAACGAAAAAGGAGTACTCCCAGTTGCTGACAACCTGGACCTTGGGCCCCTTGGGAGCGGGCGAATCACGTTGCATGTAGGGATCCCACTTCATTCCTCGATGCAGGGACGTCTAAAGCATGGTGGTTTCTTTTTGAAGAGTAATTTGGGTTTGTCCCAAAATGGGCTATACCGGTATGCCACAAGTTATGGGAAGTGGGGCAAATGATGGTAGAAGGAATTGGGGGTTACTCTATTCTAAACCGGTCAGGATGTGTTTCGTGATTTTGTCACCAAAGCCAGGTAAGCGACATTCTTTTAGCAGAAGGCGTGAAATCAAAACATTATGACTTAATTTATGGCGAATTGAAATGATTAACAATAGGTGTAAAACCAGACAAGAGGTGGACAACTTGACAGACAATCTGCATGATCGTTTGTTTTTGTACAAATGACACCCTAATCACTATCTCTTGCCTAGGTTTCGTAGCTTCCGTACCATTGCTCATGATTTGACTCACATGTTTTAATACTGGGACATACTGGGACCCTGAAATGAATAATCTACTGCTTCTACTCGATTCCGCGATGTTTTTGGGGAGGGGACATGATTGGAATACCTCCCCAACTTTGCCTGAAACCAGCCATCATTGTCAAAAGGGTAGGTACAGCTCATGTGAATTCATCTGATCACTACTGTATATATATATATACTGTATATACATTCTATATATACATATGTATATATATATATATTCTATATATATATATACATATCATGTATATATATATATTCTATATATACATATACATCTTCCAAAGTATGTGCTCAACTAGACATGAACACCCAAACCTGGTTGAAACATGTTGAATCCAGCCAACAAAAATTGCCATGAACGCCAATTGGGGATCAGTATCCCATCGTTAGGATGGAGAATGACACATATCTGAAACCATTAGGAAAGAATATGACTAAATACGTACAACATACATGTCCTCTCAAATCTTACATACCCTGTAGCAAACGAGTCCGTTTCTAGCCGTTGAGGCTACTATTTTCTCGTCAACAAAGCAACAACATATGGAAGTACTGTACTGTAAGTTACTATTCCCCAAGTGTTTGTTGTTGGTAAAAGATGGTGAAAGCATGTTGATGTATGTTGAGAATGTCAAAATAGTTTTTGTGGCCGATTTTGGTGGATAAATCAATCAAATAACCAGGTTATTCGATACCCTCTGGTGAACTAACATAACTATGGAAAATCACCATTTTTCATGGGAAAATCCACTATAAATGGCCATTTTCAATAGCTATGTTAGTTTACCAGTCCGGAAGAAGCCGTAAGCTTTGGCTTCTTGGACTGCGGAGGGTTCAGCAACAGCCGGGCCACGTGTTTTTGATGGCAAAATGGAGGTTTCCTACAATGAGGCTACCCTCTGGTGAACTAACATAGCTATTGAAAATGGCTATTTATAGTGGATTTTCCCATTAAAAATGGTGATTTTCCATAGTTATGTTAGTTTACCAGAGGCTACCCCAAAATGGATGGTTTAGAATAGAACATCCTATTTTTCCATGGATGATTTGGGGGTACCCCAATTTAGGAAACCTCCAAATGGGAGAATTGTCCCATGACGTTGGCATGCTGAATTTCAACTTGTTTCACAATGACAGGATTACCACCAACATATGGCAATCTTATTGAGGAAAATGATGAGAAACCATGATAAACCCTGTATGGCTGCAATCCTTATCACCATTGTTGTTGGTCACTATCATACATAAGGGATACATATAATGTGATTATCGTTGGTTAATATCTAACATAACAAGTATATCTGTATATATATATATATATGTGTACCCGAGGGAACACCAACATAAATATGTGAACAACACATGGTTTTCCATCTGGAAAAACATCTACTAATGATGGGTTTTCCACATCTGTATGTTATTTGTTTGGGTATATAGAATTACTCCAAAATGATTCATCCGGGATCTGAGATGGCTAAAGTTAGAGGGTACCGTCGCTACCTTCCTCGCCTTAGCTTCGCCCTTTTCGCCCTTCTCGCCCTTCTCGCCCTTCTCTTTCTTTTTCTTGGGTGCCTGGCTGAGACAAATTTGGATCGCGTCCGGATCGGAAAATGGTAATGCCATTATCGTTACTGCCGTCTGGTAAATTAACAAATAGCTGATAGCTTTGGAAAATTGCCCATATGTATATTATTCACTTACTGTCTTCATTATCTTCATTTTCCACTACCATCCACTACCTATATATAGGCTATAGTTACCATGCATCTTGGCTGAAGAATCTTGAGATCCTTGATTGTTTGGGAGTAGTATATTGACGAATCCTCTACTTCCAAACAATGTTCCTTGGTTTATGCTCCGATGGTACTTCCAGGGCGTGGGCAGCTGTTTCGAAGCGATTTTTTGCACTGGAAGATCTTTGAAGGCTCAAATACAAAGTGTAGAAGGCTCTTGGTATTTGCCAAACATCCAAATACCTTCGAATAGATTCTAGTCGATCGGTTTCTGAGATGCCAATATCACTCCAGCGTCTGTAGTCATACTGGAATTCCCCCATGTAGTGAGTTTCAACCGGACTGGGGCGCAATGGATGACAGAAATAAGCTCCGAACCAAAGTTCTTCTGGATTTGAGTCCCATCTCTTCTGCAGCTCCAGCAGCTCAGGATGGGTTTCCTGCAGCTTCCCATGTACGAAGACGGCATCGTTCCACAGCACGTGCACCAGGCGATAGCCCAACGGCAGCAGCAGCTCGGAGAAGGCACTGAGGGAACAGTGGAGGAAATGGCCCCTCCGGCCATGGCCACTGGAGATTTCCAGCAGGGAATCCCCGACACCAACGGTGAAACGCAATGGCCGGTACACAATGGGTGGAGGGATCATGGGATGAAATTCCACGTGAATGAAGTGCGGCCGCAAATTCAAACCATAAGGTTGCTCACTCACTAGAGCTTCAAGGAAACAACAGTCGCAATTGTCCACATCCACCTTTAGAAGGAAAAGTTCATCAGCATCGAAGCTTTCGTTCTTCAGGTGGCTCTCAACAAAGCCTGGTTGCTGATTCCAGGCCCACTGAAAAAAAACGGCCTTTGCTCAGCATTATCCCAAATGTCCAAAATATGGCTTAACATCTCACATAATTATAATCATGGAATCAAAATTAGATCATATTGTGTCATAGAGGGTGTAATTGTATGATATGTGATTATTAGAAAATGTGTAGCTGAAACAGAACAGAACAGCACTAAGAAGCTTCTCACACTCCCAGGATCACTGGGCTCCAGCATCAGCTTCACATTTTCACGCAGCGCGTACTTTGCGCGTAGCCGTGCGAAGTGCTCCTCCCCACCTTCCACAAAAATCCCGCCCAGCTGGGTCGAGAGACAATTCGCGGGATCCTCACTGCGAAGTCCCTTTATGGACGAGGGAAATCCCTATCTTTTACTGGGAAGTTGCGGATATTTCAATATATATTTCAGTCATGTGTGTTCTAGGAAAATGGTCAGGAACATGATCTGACATAGATACTTGATACAGTGGGACAGCAGTTGGGAACCTCTGAGTACCGGTAAGTAGGGGGTGATTTCCAACTTGCCAGGTTCGAGGACCAGAAAAACGCTCTGACGAAAAGTTAAGCTCGGGCAAACTCTGGGGTGGAAGACAGGTGCTTTCCCAGGGAAAATTAGCAAGCTGTTGGATTTTCCATAGTGAATGGAAGCTACTTCGGAAAGTATGTGCTTCAATGTTTTTCAGCAGGATACAGTCGGTATAGTAGTAGAACATGCCTCTGTCTACCACCAGTTGGCTACGAGTATATGGGTGACAAAACCCTGATGTTCAATCCAAAATGATTTGTACACATGACACGTTCATCATTCTTTATCCTCGCAACTCCAATGGTCCCAAAAGTATTGACCCGTCCTCACTTATGACAGTACTGACCTATCAATCTACTCCCCTTTACTAAGGTTGACATGGCTTTTGGTCGTTAAATTCCCATCTTGCGTGGTTTAAAAACATCCTTTGTCAGACCTTGTCAGTTGTTGGACATTCACCTCATGAAATCTGAAAACTCTTCCCCAAGGTTTCTCGAGTCCTGGCTATCGAAAATGTTTTCTTCGTCCCTGTCAGGGGGTGCTTGAAGTAATCTCCTGCAGCCGCCGCTTGCTGTACCCACATTGATCACCCACTGAGTCCCTGAAAACCATCCCGCGTCATACAGTTTGGGCGTCGCTTGGTGCCACCAAACAAAGTCATTTCGAGCACAGACGCTGCTTGGGCTGTGCAAGCTGTGAATGCTTGAAATCCAATGGTCCGGTTTGCCACTTCTGCTTGACATATCAATCTGGAAAGCGGAGCAACGTACGGCTTTTCTCAGCGTGCGCATGAGTTCCTTGGATTTGCTTGAGACTTAAGATATCCCAAAGCATTCCAATGGTGACCGATGTATCATATACTACATAATACTGTATAAAGTGACAGCGAATACATTTATATTATATATATATGAATATATATATATATATGTATATATATATATATATACAACTACAAAATAATGTATCAAGACACATGCAAACATGGTGGATTGTCCGTAAACAATTCCGAAAATCGTTCAGCAACGAGAGTCTAAAAGTTGCCGCTCTTCCAATGTCTCCGGCGCCAGGCATGGCCATTTGGTCAACTCCTCGCCTAGCCTGCGGCCAGATTCCGAGGCACCCCAGGAGGAAAAACACGAAAGCATCGTCGCAGCCAAATCATATCCTGCACCGGTTTTCAGTGGATTTAAGGTCAAAATTGGAACTGGACACCTCCATATGTCATGATATTTCATAGGAAAAGCATGGAACAACCCATGGTTTCTGGTTCAGATTTTCCCGAACAAATCAATCCAATGATGGTTGAGAGCCTGGCAGCCCAGATACCAAGCCGTGGGATCATGTGAAATGACCTATTGGTTCCACCTAAAATGGGTGGCTACAACTTACCTAAAATGGGCTTGGTTGAGACCAATCAATGATATAGTTCATAACTAGGATTATCTAGGTTGGTTGAGACCATGCATTGAATCGACAGAATAACATATTCATATTATAATATATAGTATGTGCTCCGGGGAAAAGCTGGCTTAGGTCCGGTTTGTAAAAATGTCATCATGTCTAGATACTGCTTGTTCAATGGGGATGATGCCTCTATTTATCAACTCACCAGCGGATCATTTGAGCCAGTTCTGTTCATACCCCCCAGCTTCCAAAACATGAGTAGGGGTCAGAATGTAAGACATTGTCAGACACTGAAAATCACCACCTTTGTCTCATTTCTATACTGCTAGACCATCCACCATCCCATTGGAAATACCACAATTTTGTTCCAACAAAGTGCAGTATCCTTGTTCTTTGCCTTCCAGTAGAATCTTGGCATACAGACTGCAAAGCTGTGCAAGGTACTCGAGCGTACAGCGGTGCCAATAGAAAAAGACGCACTCCATCTGTCTCAAGGTGTCGGCCAAGGGCAGAAAAAAATACTGAAGCCGCTGGTTCTTTGAGGTCCATACATTTACTTTAAAGTCGTCCCAGTCCGAGAGAGATTTCCAGTACTCCTCTGGCACTTTCTCAGACAAAATCTAAAAGTTGGGTGAGAATCGTCTCACTTCGTCAAGTTTGGGGTGTTGGAAAATCAACAATTCTTGTGTACGGGTCACAATTTAATATAGTTGACAACACTCACCACAACTGTTCAAAGTTTTTCGTATCAGCCATCCACAACCATCCAATTTTGGCCTCTTGACTTGACCCTCAAAGTTTAAAGAAGGGCGACGGTATTCAACACGTTGGTATAGTATAAATATACATAAATACATCCGAGTAAGAATTGCAATACTTGTCTATGGAGTATTCTCGGTGAATTGAGCTGGGTGGCAGCCTTACTTGTCTCATACTGTATGATGGGATATTGGCCAGAATCAACAACCACCAAAAAAGGGTGATTAAGTACCCTCTGGTAAACTAACATAGCTATTGAAAATGGCCATTTATAGTTGATTTTCCCAGTAAAAATTGTGACTTTCCATAGCTATGTTAGTAATGACTATGATGAAGCCAATTCTGTGAGTCTTTTGGTACCCCAATTCTGAATATTCTGACCCGTACATGGAGCATGGTCAAAACGTGGCAACTGTCATCCTGTTATTGTTGGGGATTCCTTGAGTTGGGTATGTAAATCTCGAATCATGGGGGTGTACGGTATGACTCTATGACTGTACTCTAGCAGCTTTGCCCATGGCCCATACTGTGACTGCGGATGGAAAAAAATCCTGCACCAGTGAATAACTACTTAACTACTGGTAACTAATTATCAGAAACTCTATACTGGGACTTTATCAACAATGTTTCTCATCGACCAACTGGTGCAGTATTTATCATCCTATGTTTCTTCCCCTTTGGAACACGCTAGTCCTCTTGTGCATTGGCAATAGAGCAACTCGGCACGAGATTCTCCGGCGGACAATAGTCTCCCAGGGGAGGAAACCCACCAGCCACATCGAGCAGCAGCGCAAAGCACCAGCTGGAGCTAGGCATTGCATGACGGGCAGAAACATCATAACTGTCCTTTACATATATATACAATTATATACACATATCTAGAATATATGTATATAGATAGATAGATAGATAGATAGATAGATAGATAGATAGATAGATAGATAGATAGATAGATAGATAGATAGATAGATAGATAGATAGATAAACTTCAAATCATACCCAAAAAGTTTGGATAATGATGAATTACTTCTCTATCTTCTTGGGGGCTACTGTATCCTCCCTGAAACAAAGGTGGAATATCATGTTCCTACGTCGATTGTGTGTGTGCATCTCATCATCTCATGTTGGGACTTCTGCTCACGCTTCCAGCTGCGGCACCATTTTTTTCCCATCAATCGATTCCCGAGAGTGCCCAAATTGATATGGGCATCACAAAAAGTTGTAAAGAACTCAGGCCAGATTCTGACCCGTCACCTGTTCTTATTTGATTGTAAGTGCTGGGAATGATTTTAATAAGCACGGGCTTATTTTTGATGATTTCAAGCCCACCTAGTTTTCCATGGATGCGTTAAAATTTTAGGAGCCAATCTGATTCAGATCCATCTGTAGCTCAACAGCTAGTGGCCTAAATTGGCCCCAACTATAATCATAGACATAGATATATACTATATATTCATCTGCTGATGTCGGCTATGAGCTTGTTCCGGGTTTCAAGGGGTCTCAAAAATAAGGCCAACATATGGCGGTGATTTTCAATGGGCATCCCTGGACCCAAATCAGGCCATGATTTCATGATGGTTTTCCAACGTTTCCCATGGGTTTTCGCAATATGCATCTATATGTTGTATTGAATCATCATGATTCATCATTTATAGACTGTTGAATTTCTGGATCTTCAACACTTACCAAGCCTTGGGTTCCTTGGCTCCCTTGGTTCCCTTCTCCTTTCGCTTCTTTGGCGCCTGCAAACTCCCCACACTGGAACCCGGTTGGAGCTTTGAAACCACCAAGTACGTGATTGATTCGCTTAAAAAAAGCCCTTGAAACTGCTTAACTACACACTTCTGGCAACTAAGGTATTGAATGGTATTGCCATATGGTTTGGGGGTGGTTGAGTATCTTAGTAGACACATTGGTTCCTCGAGAAAACATATTTTGATATAACGGACAGCCAATTGAGTTCGCAACGATCGAATCTGGGCTGCCATCCGCCCAACATGAAAGCCAATCCATTCATGACAATGAAACAATTACCATTCGGTTACTGGTCAAAAGCTGACCTGTAGAACCAGTCCTGGGAGTAAACTGTCCAATTTCTGAATGTATGGTATATAGGCGTGTATAGTACTTAAAACCCTAAGGCCATAGGGATATTAAACAATTGACATACAAATCGGTGATTAAACAATTCCTATATTCTTTCTTGCTATCAAATCCCCATATGTTTGGTTGCTGCAATGCAATTTTTGATAGATAAATTTCCAATGGGACTGGATGTGCAAATTGAACTATGAAAAATAGGGATCAATTTGGGACTTATCTCCGATGTTGGTTGCTCAAATCCCTTATCCATCTCCATGCTCTCCACTTTGATCCCGATTTCTGTTGCTTATACCACCATCTATCCACATATTTCCCAACTAAGTTCTGAAGTTCTTTGATTTGTGGCAAAAAAAAGTCCTGAACTACCTAACGTTTCCTTAGTCAGATTCCCATTATCACTCATGAAATTCCGCATTTGCCGCGCGCCGGGACGGTCACTTCCGTCACCACGCTGCTGCCAGGGGAAGCAGCCCTGGCGGATCTTTTTGTGTTAACTCTGGAGGATTCAACTGGAAAAACATGTGGAAAAATGCTGAAAAACGGGGGTTTCCATGAATGGGGGTACCCCAAAATGGATGGTTTATAATGGAAAATCCAAGCAAAATGGAGGATGTAACCGACCAAAGTCGGAATGTGACATGATTTTTCACTAGGACAACAATGGGGATCTGACTGGGGACAATCGGGAATTGGATGGAATTGGAGGATTTATAACCAACCAAGATGCAGGCATAAAAGCCAATCGTGATATAAGGATATCATGGAAATATAATGAGGATATCATAGGATATAATCAGGATATCATGAGGATAGAAGGGGATAATTGTACACATGAGAATATGAGATGAGTTTGGCCAAAAAATGTGGATTTATGCCCAATATATTGCAATTTAGGGGGAAGATAGCGAATTGAACCATAGGATGTTGGGGTTCCGAACTTTGAGACAAACCTGTTTCTGGAAAAAAAACAGAATAAAAATATATAAAACAATGACTATAATTAATGATTGCCATTGACGTAAGACTCAAGATGTATCGTGGATGGGTAAAAATCCCGATCTTATCCACAAATAGACAGATAGCTGAAAATCCAAACTTTGATACGCGCGAAAGCACGAGTATTCCAATGTTTGTTGACTAACAATCCAAATGCTTATCCCTTTTGATCCTATTTTGCTGGGAAATCCCTTGAACTCCCAAGTTTTGGTGGGTCAGATCCCCGAAAATCTGGTGCCTGGTACTCGGTGGTATTGCACTGGGTGAGGGCGCCCTGCGAGCAGTCCCCAGGGTGGGTTGACCAGTTGATAATGGACACATCACCTGAAAACATCATCTGACATTTGGGTATGGGTTAAAATTTAAAGACCTGGGGGACCACAGATTGGAATGTCGATTGAGTATTAGCCATCCAAATCATCCAAGAATTGGGTACAGTACTCCATTCTGACCCATAGTTGTTTGTTTCAAAACTGTTCTTCAACATTATCTTATCTGAAATACCTTATGATGGAACATGTTTTCAATGATGGAAAATGATGGAAGTAACAGTTGAGATGGAAGATGATGGAAGTAACAGTTGATGAAGTACCGTTTATATATACATATATACTGCTCCTCTTTCACTGGACACATAGTTCCACAGCCACTGTTTCACTGTTTGGTGTCGATTTCCTGCATCTGAAACACCAGTTGATGATAGAAACAAAAGTAAGAGCACAGATAGGTGTCCAAATGGAAAGTGTTATGTTGTATCATATTATCTATACACATCCTGTTCTCAATTGCTAAAACTTCATCGATGTGTCGATGTGTTGTAATCATCCCGTTTACAGTAAACACCACTTGGAAATTAATTTACATATCAAATATCAGCCCTCAATTTTTGGTGAGGGCGTTCGACGTCGTTGGAGTGCAAGCTACCTCTTGACATTCGTCTTCAGGGAACCCCGCAAGTACTCATGCACACTTAAGTGCTTCTGAAACTCCTCAGGCATGTTAAAAGTGCAAGAATGGATGAGTCTCGCTTACACTTTCATCCACCAATATGTGGGCATGGGTGTAACTCATGTGATTACTAGACGAAACACACCTAATTAGATCATAAATTTACCCTTGAATCCTGGCATTCAACCTATATTTCAGTGTCAACCTGTTCTGTACTTGGTACTTTACCCATCAAAAATGCGGTACCCGAGGTTTATAGCTGGGAGAATCATCGAACTGAATTAAATGGGGGACTTCCAGCAAGCCATGTTTGAGGACACAGGAGGGTATGTCAAACTGAGGATGATCGGAGGGTTTATAAACTTGGCGTTGCAGTTTTACCCGGTTTACTGCACTTCGGAAAAGCAGAACATCGTCCATCCCAAAACCTGAAGTGACATATGATATCTGATAAATGTTTCCCAAAACAGACGTGCATAAAAACATCATAATTCATCCAGACCTTAAAACAGTGTTGATTTTCAGCATTGTAAACCATCCCATTTTCAAGTATTCCCAGTTTTGACCCATGCCGAAACGATCTTTGCCCCCACCTCTTCTTCTTCTTGGCCTCGCCAAGGGAGAAGGCACTGAAGGCCATAGACTCCACCAATTGGCCATCGGGGTCAAACTAAACCATGAAAAATGGGGACTTATGCAGCTGTGACGCGCCAAAAACATGTTTACTGGGATTCACCATAAAACATGATGAATTCTGCGGAAATGACTCTAAACGTGTGAATCTATGGTGAATTACCTTTGAACAATGGTGCATAATTGCAGAAAACACATGTTTAACGTCAACTCGGCAGAATGCCATCCCAGGTATGGAAAATGCAAGATCTATGAAATATGAATTCAGACCCCTGGGACCCACAAATGTCCCAAGAATTCTCTGGGATTCAGTCTTTTGCCAGTCGTGCGGGCCCAAGGCTGTCCTTGCCTAAAGAGAACATGTTCATATCCTTTGGCATAGAATCAGTTTTTTTTTCCTTGCATTGGGCAAACCCATGAAGAAACCGTAACTTTTGAAGCCTTGTAAACCCGGCCCCACTGGGATCAAATTGGGTATAGATGGTATGGTTTCTCACTGTGTATCCAGAGTTGTCTCAACATTGGAACCCTCCGGTCTGGAAACACCGGTGAAAATGGCAAGTTCTCACAGGGCAGCTAGCAAAATCCGTCAAATGTTTAGCACAAATATATCTATATATCTATATATATATATGGTCCACACAAGTAAGCAATTTACCATGCGGTAATCAAACGTGGCAATTGGAAATCCCTTTGAAATGGAGGTTTTAATGGGAAAATCCCCTATAAATGGTGGATTTTCCATTGCCATGTTTGATTACCAGAGGGTACGTTCAAGGTTCCGTGGGGTTCAAACGTCTAAAAAGGTCATGTCAGAAGGGCAGCCGGTGCAGTTCCCTCCCAGAGACGAGCCTTCTTGTCCTTTTTCTTCATGCTGAGTTGCCATGGGAACACGCCCGGCCTCAACAGCTGCATCGCTCCAGCCCCATCATGCCCCATCGAGGGTTTCAGGTTGAATCTATGGCTGGAGCAATACACGCCGGAAATCTCTGCAAGTCACACGCAAACACAACAAGAAGGCCACAAACCACTTGACCATCCTTGAGAAATCAAAAACTGGGGTGCGGTTTCAACCCATCCAGAGAATACCAGTAGGTTGGAAGCATCATCCCAAATGAGCTATTAAAAATATTCCTATGCCATGCCGTGAAATATTGGTTGGCGACTCAATATTCCAATGAAATGTGTGGTTTTCCACAATCCCCATTAAACCAGGTAGTATAGTCCCGAACAACTTAACCAAGCAACAATCAATATAATATAAACTATTATGGGATTATTTGCTAGCAATAGTTTGATACCCCATTAGTAATCCGAATCCCCACAAATGAGCCCATCAACTTTAGTAAGTTTAGCGGCCCAAGTAGGATCTTGTAACCTGGTTTCAACCCACAACCTTCTGCCATCACCAATCAGCTCCTATGGCTTAGTTGATATGCCATGGAAGATTACAGCATAATTCCCCATTCAAATCTATGTATATTGTACACACAATAATATATACTATGTCACATATATGTATAATATATATATATATATATTTGTGATGTGTGTATGTATATATATATATATCCTGTGTGTATGCGTATGTATATATATATATATATACACATCATCATTGTATATCATTGTGTTATGCTTAGAGCAAACACATATATCATATATGTATGCACTGTGAATAGACCCATCAAACAACAAGGGCTTATGGGCAATGCTCGTTCACCAAGTGGCGTGGAGATCGGGGACACACTCCGCAATTCGAAGTCCATCTCAGGCAAAGGCTCCTCGACTGGGGACTGGGGAGGAAATATGTCTAGCAAGATGCAATTGCTGCAAGGTCGGGCTCCATAGTTAACTAAGGACCTTGCCAAAAATCTATGGGTATATATATATATATAGGTAAATGTATGTATATATATATACATATATATGTTTCTGACTAGATCCAAATATATTGGTATATATACATATCAACTTCGCAAACTATCTGTTTATATTCCATTTCCCAAATTAAGATACACCCTGCCAAATAAGGGGGTTGAAGATGAGTTTCCAGTAGAATTTGGCGTTTTCAGGGTCGATGTTTATCTACTAGAGCGTAAAAGTAGGTTAACCAGGATGTATGGTAGATATAACTATAGTTGATGGGATTTGTAAACCAACTTCTAACTAGGGGGTCACCTTGTGGCTATTTTGCTCACATTTTTGTTACTTTACGGCCTACTTCTACCCAAGTTTCATCATGTTCAACCATGTTAAACTATATTTCGCTACTCTGAAGGTTAGGCACATTTTTCATGTGCATCTCATATTGAAATGGTGAATATCTAGTCGTGTGCCAGGCCACGTTTAGGCTCCTCTTGAGAGTTGTACCATGGTCATGCTTGTGCCATTTTGCAGTACGAATATGGGCATGGCTCCGATGTGGTTTCCATTGCATCACTTGGGTTATGACATCGTCACATTGGCCCTACACGAAGTTTCACTCTTCATCATCACTGGTGACAAGCTCACCAAATCGCCAAGACAGTCTCAAGCATGGTGTTCTCATTTGACGACTGCTCTTGCACTGAAGTGGTTGCAACCCAATTGCAAACACATACCTTCTGGTAAATTAACATAGCTATAGACAATCACTATTTTTAATGGGTAAAACAACGAACTAAATGGCAATTTTCAATAGCAAACTGTTAGTTTACCAGCGGGTAATCAAGCATTTGGGTTCACCATCCCAGGTATAGCATTTGTTTTTTGTAAAAATGAACCCACAAACCGCTTCAGGAGTTTGTCACCCATTCTTGGTGTGTTTTTTTCACCTGGCCAAATCTTTGATACACAACGAACCTCGAAGGTTTAGATACTGTACTAATGTCCATGCCCTAAAATCACCGTAAATGGGTGATATGATGTGAACCATCCCCAAATGGTAGGTTTATTGTTGTTGGGTTGCCCACATTGTACACATCTATAAGTGTGTATATATATATATACACATATACACATACACATGTGTGTTTCCTAAATAGAATTTGTTAAAGGTCGACCCAGGAGAAAAACAACCATTCACAAGTCAATTCGCGCGAATGTGGATGGCCAACCCCCAGTTTTTGCTGGCGAAAGTCCCGTTTTGGCCTCCATAAATCGTCATTTGTGTGTTGGCTAAATCCCAATGTTAAAACCCTCCTTCTGCATCTTTAAATCGTATAATACACCATATACCCTCTGGTAAACTAACATAGCTATGGAAAAGCACCATTTTTAATGGGAAAATCCACTATAAATGGCCATTTTCAATAGCTATGTTAGTTTACCAGAGGGTACATACAGGCTTTTTGTTGAAGTCAGCCCCACATGATCGATCTTTAACTCACCAATGCTCCCCCCGCTCCAGCACGCCGGCAGCCCGTGCGGCTGCGGCCGAAACCCGGGCCACATTGGCCTAGCACCGATGACTCTGAAGAACTTCGCAAAATATGTATGTCACATAGTAATACATAATACATCTATAATATTCTATAATGTGGTAAACACAGTTTCAGTAAAAAAAAAACAAACAAATCACCATTTCTATGGGTGGGATTACAACCATTCCTAAATGGTGGGTTTATTATTGAGTATGCCCGGTCACACTGTACACATACAACATTTACAAATATGTGTATATATATATGTACATATATATATATATATGTATATATATATATATATGTACATATATATATATATATGTATATATATGTACATATATATATATATGTATATATATATATGCAAATATACCGTAGAACATACACATTGCGTATACTATAATCTAAACAAACTCATCTAACCTAAGCAGAATTTACATATCTTTTCTTATCGTATCTATCTGTCCCTCCGTCTGTCTATCTCTCTGTCTCTCTATGCCTTAAACCCAAGTGACCCGCATTTTCGAAGTAAATTAAGCAAACTGCGGAGTCCGCAGAGGGTAAACAATCTCAAACAGAGGCACAAAAGACCATAAAAGCTAAACGCATCGGTTGTACGAAAAGAACAAATCCAGACTAAGGTGCAACCACATATACTTGTGGCCCAGTTGCGGCCTCAAGGTTGGGCTGTTTTACCTTCCAATTTCAGCACGATTTCCAAGTCTCTCCTTCCTGCCCACGTGTCGAAGGATATAGGATAGCCTCGAGCAATATGGTACACAGAAGCCATCCCCAATAGAGGTTTATGAAACCATTAGGATCATTAGGCTTACCCTAGGTTTGTGAAACCTGAGGTTTATGAAATTGGGTTTACCATGGTTTACCACATTTATGTCATTCTACTTATTTCAGAGAAACCTTAGGGGTTTATACCCTCATAGAGTACACCCCCGCTGTGCAGACAAACTTCAGGGGGTTATCCCGGCACCCAAATCCACCGTTGGGCACCTTTGTAAAGGCCCGATTTGATTCATCCTCACTGGAGGGTGGGGCCTGATTCAAACCAAGCGCGTGGACAAATCATGGAGAAATCAGGGGGACGTGTTTCTTGAGGGAGGTCTAGTCCACAGAATCTGAGTAATTTAACCTGAGGATTCCGCACAACCACCACCAGGCCCGGCTTGAGGGACCATAGCTTAAGAGTCAACACGACACCAGCATAGCCCCATACAGGGCATGGCTAACCTCAGAAACACTTCCGTCAACATTGTTTTGTCTGGAAATAGGGTACTCCAATCATGGTTTATCATCATGTTCCCTATGCAAATGGCGGTATCTTCGGGTACAAATATCTTCCTCTGTCAGACGCAACATGGATAGATTCAAGGTTTGCTCCTCAAACATGTCGTGCAATTGATTGGAGATATTGATTGAAGGGAACATTCGTACGCGACTAAATACAGAAGGGGCTGTAAGCCTCCCCTTGGCGTCAACCAATGAAGTCATTGTAGTTGCGCCAAACAAGTCCGGCAAGTTCAAGATCATCACATGGCAACTCTCAGATGTGATGCCCTGCAAAAGACTAAATGGTGTTTGCTAGATTTTGCTAGTATACATATTGCCCCATTGAAATAAAGCGTTAAGCTCGTTGATGTCCTTTGAGGCAATGGGGCCGGTTTGCAGGAAACCATTTATCCTCATCATCTATTTCGAATGGTTCTAAAAATGGGCGTCATGCCCTTCTTTTTCATCAACCAACAAGTGGGAAATAGGAAAGCTATGATTGAACTACCCTTCACTAGCTGGATTACCCAATATCTCCTGGTTGCATCCTGACTTTTGGTGGTAAAAGTTAAAAGCATCAGTGTTCCACCCCCTGATCCTTCACCAATTCATGGAAAACAGATCATCTTTCCCCACCTTAGCACGTCGTCCGCGCCATAGAGATCCAAACCTTAGCCCACAGTGGGAGTCAGCTGAGGTCTTCATCTTGATGATTTATAGGTTAAAATCTGGCTGATGTTGATTCTTGCTCGCAGAGAGAGTCAAGTCTCTACACTTGTCACGTCGGCCTTTCTAAGGCAGAAATCGATGAACCAAGCGTGAAACCTGGCTTTACCGCATCAGTGCCGCATTACTGAGGTCTATCCTGTACAATCAAACATGGCTGCAAAGGAAATCATATTCTACATACACGCAGGAAGGACCGGCCAGCTAGATAAGTTCATGTCAACCCTAGATTAATAAACCCCTAGGCTGTTTGATTTGGGTGCCATGTTGGTAGCAAAATTGTGTGTATATATATATATAAATACGTAAACGTGTATAGATACATATATATATATATATTTCTACATATACCTCACTGTTTAGGGGTACCCACCCAGTTGACAAACCAGGGATGTTTAATCTGCATCGCCGAGGTCCCCAACGCTCGTTGAGTGAGACCGCCCTCCTACCGAGTTGTGCAACTGGGGTGCTTTCCAAGGACTGCTTTCCAATCCTCTTAAATTTGGAGGTCGCATGAGGCCGCCCAGGACTGTTTACATTATATGATCATTATATATTAGAATCGCTATCCCAAATTATATACAGTATGTTATATGTTTATTATTATATATTAGAATCTCATATTATCTTTTAGGGTTGGCTATCCCAAATGTTTGGCACTTCGGCTGCTGCAACCCGTGCCCCTCGCAAATAAATGATCAATCCCGATCATCTTTCCAACCATAGGATAGCAAAATAAACAGAAACAATGAAAGCACCAACCTAAACGGCAATGCCATCCCCCCAATTTTAGCCACCTCCTGGAACCTCTGGTGGCTAGTATTGGATAAGGATTCATGTTGGGGTCCAAAAAAAGAGGGGGTATGAAAACATTGCCTATCTATCCACACTTCAAGACGATTCAGAACATATTGTATAATGAAAAACTGTCAAACCATCATTAAACCATCATTTTTGATGGTATTATACCATATTGATCCATATTAAACCATTTTTTTTCAATGGTTAAACCTCCTTGAAGGGTATGACTTCACAGTTCCAGGTGATGATCTTCAAATCGTTCCAAGCCTTCGTCCATGGCCTTGGGACCCGAGCCATTGATCTTATGGGATGGATACCTGTCTGACCTTAGATATTTTCCGATACCTTTTTTCAAACCATATCAACCATGTCATGACACAGTCTTGCACATGTGTGTATGTACACACTAGTATACATACATATTATATATTTGTACACAAATAGACAGAAAGAGAGAGAGAGAGAGAATCGTTCCTACCAAATAATCAAGCAAAACCAAGGCCCTGGATAGTGCATCTCCCAGCGGGGTCAACTGCTTTGATCCCAGGAGTAATTTTGGTGCCATGCTGACAAGTTGAGAGCCAGTTGGATGAGGGTATATATTGCTATAGATGTTCTTCGTTGCCCTTTAATCACACTTTATATCAAAAGAACACCTTTATTCAGGGGTCCCACTTGTCTATTGCACATGCCCGCACAATTCGTCGCAGAATTCAAGACTCCAGAAACCATAATTTGCAACTTAAATCAAATCAGATCAAAGTAGTTGGTACTCTTGAGTCGTTTTGGATAGTAAACCATCCAATTTTGGGGCAAACCCATCTTGGTTGTCTCAAGGTCATATAGACCTTCCACGTGCCTTAGGTGCTGGGACATCGCGGCCCTCCACCTCCTGACAGAACGGATAAAAACCCTCGCCAGCCACTAAGATAGAATGTGTTTTTTTGTCATCCAAACATGGGGTATTGGATAGCATAGGATAGATGACTAACGATATGTGGTTGTCCAAAAAGGGAGGTACCACAAAATGGTTCTGTTGATGAGACAATGCTGATCAAATGATCAAACATGAGATTTTTGGGTAATTACCCTAGTTTCAGACAAACCCAATGTGCCAATGGGGTTCCAAGCACCGCAGGGGCCCAGTGCTGTGCGCGGGCAATGAACAAGTTATGGTAAGCCCTGAGTAGTCCAAACACCCCCAGTGAGGTGTCTTCTGAATCTCCCGCAGCTAAGTAGAAACCTCTGAACCACAACATGCGCGACCCCCTGCAAAATGAAGATGGGACCTCGAGAATCTGTGCTTGGAAGGGTTTTCCGAATTGCGAACAGCCACTATTGGTCTCTGCTGTTCAACTCAAGTTCCACTGGTGATGTTTGTCTTCCTTGATGAATTCAAATGATGAGGCATCGCCTTGATCCCCATCCTTGGGGGTGCAATGAACCAGCAAACTAACTGGCAATATGTTTGTAGGGGCCCCATTTCCCAACTTGTGGGAGTAATTAGGATCAACTCCAACCTGCAACGGAACCTGAGTCGGTGGCAACTGCACCAGATCTTAGTATGGCACATCTTATCTCATGGTGGTTTATCTTTGGGGGGGGGGGGTTTACTATAGGTAAAACATTGTAAATCACCTACAGATTGTTGATTTTCCCGCTGGCCATGTTCTTTTACCAGAGGGAAACAGACCAGTAGTGTTAGTGTTCCCTGGTTTTTGATTGGTGAAAACCCAAGTTCATCGCTAAAAGTGGGTGCTTGCCCAAATTGTGCTACCCCTGTTCCGCATTGGTTTCCCTATGACAAATTACCAACTTCGGGGTTCCCATTGCTTCAAACCCCAAAAATAGGTTCTTCCTGAGATATCCTGAAATGGAAACCAAAAAAACATATGGGAGATGTCCAAAAATACAATCTAAAACATGCGGAACATATTGGAACATGATCAAAACATATCATAAACCAAAAACACACCACTCCCACCTTGGGCGCTGGTACATCGCGACCCTCCACCTCCTGCACCAGCCGTGGAACATCTACTGATCTACTGGTTTGATGGGTATGGAATGGATAGGACACCCCCAAAAAATGAGGGAATATGAGGGAATATACATGGGATTCAGAACAAGATTTAGAACAGCAAGATGACATGTGGTGTCTAAGAATCAGGAACAACAAGAACAACATGCAATTTAATGGGTATAAATTACTATAGTTCAATGTATCCCGGATAGTGCTCAAAAATGACTGAAATTAGAGGTATCCTATTTTCAGACAAACCCGTATTATCAAGTCAAATGCTCATCCAAGTTTGAACTCAAAGACCAGCTGTTTGAAACCACCAACTGGCCAAAAACAAAGCTGCTGCGGCACCCTTGGGATTGCCAGATCTTTCTACAGAAATCAACATGTACAGCATCTGAAAATAGAATGATACATATCTATTTTCTATCTATATAATGTATGTTTTACACATCTAGTTGAAATAAACGTCTAGATGTGTTTGTTTTTTTGACAAGAAGAACATATTCATGATAAGTGCGATACCTCAAATTCAAAACATCCCAACAAATCCATTCATCTTCATTTTTCTCCATTTTTCCCCATGAAATTCACCATGATTTCATGGCCATGTCGCGGCGCCGTCTTGGGGATGATTCCGACCGCGCCAATTCGACCCCTGCACCTTGGGCATTGAGACATCGCGACCTTCCACCTGACACATCGCAACGAAAACAGATGGTATCGATATGATAAAGGGGAAAGTAAGAGGATATCCCTGGATGATATGATCATAAAGATCATGATATCATTTAATATACCATCTTAACAACTTTAGGAGAAACTGTTGATGATGTGACTAACAATCATACTAATTAGTATGATAGAATATGTTGATGCACAAATATATAACTACATAAAAAACAATCAATTTATGTCGACATAGATACATATACATATACTGCAAATTCATGTATATATATATATATACATATATCCAGGTTTTGTGTAATTTGAGGTCTACAATAGTCTCAAGTATCCCCAGATCATCTTCAACCAGCTTCAGTGTCAAACAGAAACTCACCTAGTGACCTAGTGATACATACATTCGTAAAGTCACGTCATGTATCATGTTTGCATCATACTCAACTCATGTCATGTCAACCAAATCATGTCCATATTATCAAGTATCTATCTTATCAAGTATCTATAATTTCAATATTTTCACATTTCCTGTCATATTCCATATCTATTCATATATCATATTAACAAATACCTACATTGATTTCTTGTGTTTTTTTCTTCTCATACACAGCCATATCGCAGGAATCTGCTTAGCGACTAGCAAACCTCAAGCGCACGCCTCACCCGGGGTCATGGTGGGGAGCCTGAGGCAGGCCAGGTGCAGGAATGTTGGATCCTACATGGTTTGCCGAAAAAATCTTGGTGTCCACACAATTCGTCTGAAAGCAGGGCAGATTACCCTGTGGTTATTTAACATAGCCATGGAACATGGCCCAATTATAGATGATTTATAGTGATTTACCTATTAAAAATGGTGGTTTTTCATGGCTATGTTAAATAACCAGAGGGTAAACATTGTCAAACCAGTCAAACCATCTTAACTCTCTGGGGTTTGAAAAAGATCAGGCAACCTCCAAAGATCAAACAAAAAATGTGGTTTTGTCTGACAATAGCGGAGAAGCCCCCAAATTTGATCGTTTGTCATCATCAGTTTCTTCATTAAGATGACCATACAATTGGGAATTATTGGGATATATCGGAGATACAGGCTGAAAGAGAAAAGCATTGTTTCTAAGTGGGAAACCATCTGAAATGATTGCGAGCCCCAGAAAAATAGAACGTTAATTCTTCCAAGGGAGATATATAAATCCACCATTGTCACTTCTTTGACCTCGTTGCTGGGTCACCCCACCCCGGGGCTTCAGCGGGACGGACAAAGACCTCGGGCTCCTGAAAGAGAATATACATACTTTAGGGATGTTTAGGGTACAGTACTATCAGTAAGATACATATGGCTAAAGAAACATGATTTCTATGATGCATATAATGTGTTTTTTTTTTCAGAAAAGAGGGTGGTTCCAGAGTTAGGATTCTGTAGGGCTTGTCCCATTTTTGTGGGGGAATATTCTTTAAACCAATTCTAGGACTCTGACAAAGTTCGCAAGTATTGAACCTATGTACTATGCGGATATGCCAGAGTCAAAACACATGAGGGTCCGCAATAACTTAGTTGCCCTGCAAAGAATGATATAGCATCTATTGTAGTGTATGACATACACAATGTATCTTTTATGGTCTAATTACAATACAATTTCATGTCATATACATGTACATTGTCACACGTTTTCTAGAAAGTTGCAGTACGTATATATCTTTATACAAACACACACACAGTATATAATACACTGATTGGATGTCGTTCTATATTATATATATAGTCATGCGTAATCAATTCCTAATTACAATGAAACATGATATGTTGAATTTAGGTGAATTTAGGATAAGTACATGCAATATTCGAATGATATACAGAATATACTATACATGCAAATAAATGTATCATGCAAGCCACGTTCTCTTGGATCTTATAGTGGCGCCCCAGTTCATTGGCTAGGTTTACTTCATGAATCCGTTGCTTTGTTTTATGGTAGTTGTATCGAACTAGTGAATGGGGTCTGTACACCAACTGACAAGTCCAGAGCACCACATCGTGACTATCTTATTGCCCTCTAGCAAATCCTCATATGAAGAACTAACCATTTATCCATATATCTATATTAAGTTGCCGGAGGGTATACCATGCATTTCCCAGCATGCCAACGCAGTGCCAGCTGCTCCTGAACCGGCTTGCCTGAGGCGCTCATAGAGAGATGCATTGAATATAGATAGCAACTCTAAAAACGGTTGGAAAATCCTTCTAGAATGGTGGTAAATTACTGTTCAATATTTTTCGGCTACTCTCTCTCCCTGTCTGTGTATAATATATATATATACATAATCTATGCCGAATATGATAGACTGTCTAGTATGTATATATATATATGTATATCATATGTAACTTATGTACAGTAGTCCTTTCTTCAAATTAGGGAGGAGCACCAAGGGTCCCTCTTCATGAATGTTCTGGGGTTAGAGGAAAACGACAGCATTGCTGGAAAATTCAGGGGCTATGTGTTTCTTTTGGCCAAAAAATAGTGGACCTCTGGCACTGGTGGATGTGTTCGTGCAGTTTGGCAATTGCAAAAGCTTCAGCTTCTGAAATCAGAACCGTTGGCTTTCACCAAATAACACACTATGAGATAGGTGCTATTTTTGCCATTTGCATGATGTTATTCAGCCCCCTTGTTGGGGGGACATCAACAGTCCAATGGAACCTGCTAGTGGGGCCTAGTGGGCCTAATTGAAAGTGATTACGTGGGTCTTCTTAAAGACCGCGGTATCATGAGGTGTCACTCAGTCTTTCCATGGTTCTACGTACAACAAAAACATGGACCCTGAGTCGAAGCTTAATATCAAAAATTGGTGAGTAAGCTCTGACCACAGTCACGTGCTGTAAGCTAAATTGGGTTATTTCTTGGTTTTGTACCGAAGGTTGTCAATGTTCCGGGTCATTCCTACCCCCATGTTTGATCCATCCTGGAAGCCCCCTGGCGGCCTGTCTTGGGCTGGTCGGTAAGTTTGACCACCTGTCGTTGGAGCAGCTGGCCATTGCAAAATAACCACAACAATGATTTTGGTATTGCAGAGCAATGACCATTGTCACTTAAGCCTGCCAAATTGTAAATTGGTTGTTAACATCACTCCCCGTAAAGAAGTTAGACCCCCTAACATGGCAACTTCCAATATCATTACATGTAATTACGCACAACAAGGTTTTCCCAAACAGTTGGTTCTTAGGGATTCCCTGCCAAGCTGTTGAATTTCAAGCGTTTTCATTCCCTGGCAAAGCTCAGGAAGCTTGCAGAAAACATGCGCTGTAGCTGGAATGTGTTCCCATTTTTTGAGCTATGTCAATAATCCGACCTTTGGCAAGGGTTACCCAAACACATGTTAGTCGCGTGAAACCTCTTAATGCTCTACTCATCTTCATGGGAAAAAACAACCTTGGTCTCCTGCAACAACAAAACAAACAACATTAACCTGGCAAATCTGGTTAACTCGTGCTCAATCTACATACTTGCCATCAACATATATATTTTTTGTGGCTGGCAAACCTATTTTCCTGCGTATGGCACAACAACTAGCAAAGTTCACCTACCAGACAAACCGAAGGTTGTAAAAAACAAAAACCGAGTATCCTTCAAACGCAGACTTGTGTTGTTTTGTCAATTCCCTATGTTTCTTCATTAAATGACAATTTGTTGTTGCTCAAGTCAACACATTTCTTGGGGATATCACAGTGATACTAATCTGATGTTGTCTTGGTAAAATGACCATGTAGAATATATATATATATGATATAAATGTGGCTGGAGGTTTCCTTGGGGTACCACCAAATTATCCAGAATTAGACCATTTTACTATTGAAGCCGCCAGGCTTTGGGAATCTCCCATGCAGAAACCTAAATGTATATACATACATTACATACAGTACATACAGTAAATACATTACATACATTACATACATACATACATACATACATACATACATACATACATACATCCATCCATCCATCCATGCATGCATGCATGCATGCATGCATGCATGCATACATACATACATACATATATACATACATACATACATACATACATACATACATACATACATACATACACACATACACACATACATACATACCATAACATATCATATCATAACAAAACATATCATAACATAACATAACATAACAAAACATTACCTTACATTACATTACCATACATTGCCATACATTACCATACATTAGCATACATTGCCATACAGTACCATACATTACCATACATTACCATACATTACCATACATACATACATAACATGACATGACATGACATTACATTACATTACATAACCTTACATTACATTACATACATTACATACATTACATACATTACATACATTACATACATTACATACATTACATAACATACATAACATACATAACATACATACCATACATACCATACATACCATGCATACCATACATACCATACATACATACATACATACATACATACATACATACATACATACATACATACATACATACATACATACATACATACACATATACATACATACATACATACATACATACGTACGTACGTACGTACGTACGTACGTACATACATACATACATACATACATTACATAACATACATAACATACATAACATACATACCATACATACCATACATACCATACCATACCATACCATACCATACCATACCATACCATACCATACCATACCATACCATAACGTACGTACGTGCGTACGTACGTACGAACGTACGTGCGTACGTACGTACGCAGGTACATACGTACATAATACCTACGTACATACGTACATACGTACATACGTACATACGTACTATACGTACTATACGTTCTATACGTACTATACGTACTATACGTACTATACGTAGATGCGTACATGTGTACATACGTACATACGTTACGTTACATTACATTACATTACATTACATTAAATTACATTACAATACACTACATTGCATTACATTACATTACAATACACTACATTACATTACATTACATTACATTACAATACACTACATTGCATTGCATTACATTACATACATACATACATACATGTACTGTAAACAATATAGATAAATAAATAAATAAATAAATAAATAAATAAAAAAATATATATATATATATAATAGCCCCGTTTGTTACCCTGGTGGGGTTGGGTGTTCAGATTTTGTAGGCACATTTCTAAAAACATAGGGGGGAGGGCCTACAAATTGCAAAACATGTCATTCAATCAGGAAAATTTTGGGTCTACAAAATCTAAACATACAACCCCACTTGGGCAGGCACCTAGGGCCTCTGGTGCTTCTACAAAATGTAAAACATTGAAANATCAAAAAGTTGGTGCAAATACCCCTTTAAAAGTTATCTCAACAAAAAATGCATTTTGTAGAGAAACCAGTGTTTGAGAATTAAAATTCAGTTTGATTCACTTTTGCATTTTGTAGAGGGCCCGTTTCTGCTCCGTTGTGGCTTCATCATGCTTATTTTTTTTCCGCTCGCACACTCTTTGGTCCTTTCTTAACAGTTTTTTCACTACGCCATTGGCAATCTTCTGATTGCTCCCTTATTGTCCTTTCTTTGGCCAGGGCGAGTGAAAGTCTCTACAAAACCAGAATTGTTAAATTCAGATTTGAGGGGTGCTTTGGAGATCTTTGGTCTGGGGAATTGGTTTCGGGCGCGTTTGTGGGAATTGACGGGCCGGTGGAGAAAGGCTGGTTATTAAACTGTGTTGTGTGTAGGTGCCGATCCAAAAAAAACATAGCACACCAATGCACACCAAGCCTAAAAATACCGTAAAAATACAACGCAAAGCA